>CM045770.1:103734351-103917334 GCA_025200525.1 Camellia lanceoleosa | reverse complement strand
CCTCATTTGATAGGAACACCATGTAGACAACACTACATAATACTCTGTAACTATATAATAATTTTCCTACTAGCAACATCAAGTCGCTATTGTTTTTTATTTGAGAAAATTACACATGTAGTCTTATAATTTGTCTCTTATATCAATTAAGTTCTTATAGTTTTAATTATGTCATCCAATTGATAGTATCTTTTTTTAGAAATCGGGTGAAACCAATTATTCCTAAAGTGATTGAGTGGTTCACGACTAATTTAAAATGATTCATTCCATTTTAAATTAACCATTTTACTCTTAATTTTTTGTCTTATTTTTTTAATTAACATTATTAATTGGACTGAATTGACATATTTTAAAAAAATTATAAGAGAGGAAAATCACAATTTATGGATATAACTAATTAACCCATGGTTGGAGTGAAGGTTACTCAAGTTTAATTTACATAATTACAAACTGTACAGTTTCAATGAGTGTTCAAAGACTACCGCTTTTGTACTTTGGATTTGTAGAAAGCTCCTCAAAAGAAAAGAAAAAACAAAGAAAGAAAAGAATGAATGTGTTGGTAAAATTTAATTCAAGCCCAATCGATGTGATTGAGCGATAGACTTAAACAAATTTTACTAAACACAAAAGATCGACTTTGTGGTTGAATTCTATACACAGATTAAAGACTTCTATAGGTAATTAAGTAAAGAAGGTTTTGAGAAGAAAAGAGAATATGTATTTATTCAATCAAATTGTCACTTGTTTAAATTACAAGAATTAGAACAAGAACAAAGAAAATGAAAAACACATCAATTGACGTAAGGAAAGAAGAAAAAGTTGGGGGTTGGAGAAAGCTATCACTAATATACTCCTAAAAATGCTAAGTTAACCTACTCCTAGATAAATATCACGCCTTGTGAATGAGGGTTGAGATGTATCTTTTTCATTCTTCAAGTCCTTTTACACTTGCTTGGCTACCTCATGTTGTAGCCATCAATCCATGATCTTCCTTGATCTTTGTTCCACTCAACCATATACCATCTTCATAGAATCCATGATCTTCCTTGATCTTTGCTCCACTCAATTATATCCCATCTTCATAGGAATTACTTGCATTTTGTGTGTTTGACTTGATATTGATCTCCCAATTTTAGCATATGGTTTCTAATTGATTTCAACAAATATCTTTATTGGCTTTTATTTAATCTTTTCAAGCCACACCATCATCTCTTCCATACCACATTACTAGCATACTTGTCACGCCATGTCAACATACCCGATAGAAATAATAATAATAATCAAAACAAATGTTGTCAAGTTTATTCTTAGAAAATAGTTTATAATTTCAATCAACAAGGCCATAATTAATAGCCACAATCAAAAATTAAATGTGGTGCAAATAATGCCCCTCATTTAAATGGATTGAAGAATGAACCGATTAAATGATTTATAAGGTAGTTTACCACAATTGACAAAAAATATTTTACTGTAAGCAATTTGAATTCTTGAAGAGTTATATTATACCCACAAGAATCTATCATTTGATTTGTGAACATGTATTTAAAATAAAACAAGTTTTTGTTAGCCACATTTTGGCTAATTAAAGATAATTCACTATATATAGCATTTTTCAATCATTGTTTTTTTCAAACCATGTTATCAAAATTATTTTTTGGTGTGATCCACTTAATCCAAAGTGGACGTTGAATCCCAAAACTCACATAATTGAATGTTATGACAAATTCATAAATTTTGACACTTTGAACAATGTCAAAAAATTCACATTCAATAAACATGAATTCATAATTTTCAACCATCTTTGGCTTAAAATCATGCCCCCTAAGTTCCTAATTTTCAACCAATTTTGGTTTAAATTTGAATTTTTACCATCATTTTGTGATATTTTTTAACAATTTTTTAGAGAAGGGTTTGTTCTTCTTTTTTAGCCATTAATGGCTTGTCACTTTTTGCCACGTTTGGCAAAACATCATGCCCCTCAAATGAACTTTGACCATCAGAATTCTCAATATTTTTTGAGAGAAGGGGTTATTTTTTAATTTCAGCCATTAGTGGCCTGTAAAAATTCTCTGAAGTCATATTATTTTCATGACTCGGAGTGTTCACCCTTCAAGCCACATACCTTGGCTCTTCAAAAATATGTTTATTAACCGTATGAGCCACATTATTTTCATATCTTAATTTTTCATTGGCCATTATGCCTTCTAATTTTTTCTTCCAATATCGAATTTCTTCATCGATTAGAAAAATTTGGCCTTTAAGTTGATGAATTTTTCATCACAGTAATTTAAATCACTTTGTGTAAAAAATACGAGATGATTAAAATTATTTGAAATCTTTGCCTATAAAGAGAATTAATTTCTTCTTTTAAGGCCAAGATTTCACTCAATAAATTTCATCATCACAATGCCAAATCATTCTTTTCACATCATTTGTCATACCATTATGTTGGAAATAAGTAGTAGAACCACCACCATAACAATAATTTTCAAAATAGCCACTCCATTGGTAGTTTGCATCCATTGGTTCACAAGATGTAAACATACCTATTGAAGGCATGATTTTATAAGGACAAATCGCTTTTTTACCATCATCAATCCAAGTTAGAATGGTCCCATTGTGTGTCAATTTATGTTGGTAAAAATTTAATTCAAGCGCAATTGACAAGATGATTGATCGATGTACTTAAACAAATTTTATTAAACACAAAAAGATCCGACTTTGTGGTTGAGTTCTAGGCCTTAAACATATTAAGGACTTCCCTAAAGGTAATTAAGTAAAGAAGGTTTTGAGAAGAAAAGAGAATATGTATTTATTCAATCAAATTGTCACTTGTTTTCGCCATGTTATCAAAATTATTTTTGGTGTGATCCACTAATCCAAAGTGGACGCGAATCCCAAAACTCACATAATTGAATGTTATGAAAATTCATAAATTTTGACACTTTGAACAATGTCAAAATTCACATTCAATAAACATGAGTTCATAATTTTCAACCATCTTTGGCTTAAAATCATGCCCCCAAGTTCCTAATTTTCAACCAATTTTGGCTTTAAATTTGAAATTTTACCATCATTTTGTGATATTTTTAACAATTTTTAGAGAAGGGTTTGTTCTTCTTTTTAGCCATTAATGGCTTGTCACTTTTTGCCACGCTTGGCAAAACATTATGCCCCTCAAATGAACTTTTGACCATCGTAATTCTCAATATTTTTTAAAGAAGGGTTATTTTTAATTTCACCATTAATGGCTCAGAAAATTCTCCAAAGTCATATTATTTTCATGACTTGGAGTGTTCACCCATCGAGCCACATACCTTGGCTCATCAAAATATGTTTATTAACCATATGAGCCACATTATTTTCATATCTTAATTTTGGATTGGGCAGTATGCCTTCTAATTTTTTCTTCCAATATCGAATTTCTTCATCGACAGAAAATTTTGGCCTTTAAGTCGATGAATTTTTTCATCACAAGAATTTAAATCACTTTGTGTAAAAATACGAGATGACAATTATTTGAAATCTTTGCCTATAAACGTAATTAATTTCTTCTTTTAAGGCCAAGATTTCACCCCTGCATCAATAAATTTCATCATCACAATGCCAAATCATTCTTTTCACATCATTTGTCATGCCATTATGTTGGCAATAAGTAGTAGAACCACCACCATAACACCGATAATTTTCAAAATATGAGATATTCTATCGATAATCAGATCCATGGAAACACTACCACCCATTGGTAGTTTGCATCCATGGGTTCACAAGATGTAAACATACTGAAGGCATGATTTCATATGATAAATCCGCTTTTTACCATCATCAATCCAAGTTAGAATGGTCCCATGGGTATGCCAATTTATGTTGGTAAAATTTAATTCAAGCCCAATCGACAAAGGATTGATCGATGACTTATACAAATTTTAATAAACACAAAAAAGATCAGACTTTGTGGTTGAGTTCTAGGCCTTAAATAGATTAAGGACTTCTCTAGAGGTAATTAATTAAAGAAGGTTTTGAGAAGAAAAGAGAATATGTATTTATTCAATCAAATTGTCACTTGTTTTAAATACAAGAACTAGAACTAGAACAGAACAAAAAAAAAAAACACATCAATCGATAGAAGGAAAGAGGAGAAGAGGGGGGGTGGGGAGAGGGGTGGGTTGAAAAAGCTATCACTAATCTACTCCTAAAAATGCTAAGTTAACCTACTCCCAGATAAATATCTAATCTTGTGAAAATGAGGGTTGAGATGTATCTTTTTCATTCTTCAAGTCCTTTATACTTGCTTGGCCACCTCATGTTGTAGCCATCAATCCATGATCTTCCTTGATCTTTGCTCTACTCAACCATATCCCATCTTCAAAAATCCATTATCTTCCGTGATCTTTGCTTCACTCAATTATATCCCATCTTCATAGGAATTAGTTGCATTTTGTGTTTTAACTTAATATTGATCCCCGATTTTAGCATATGGTTTCTAATTGATTTTAGCAAATATATTTATTGGCTTTTATTTAATCTTTTCAAGCCACATCATCATCTCTTCCATACCACATTAGCATACTTGTCATCGCCATGTCAAGATACATGTCGATATAAATAATAAAAAACAAATGTGGTCAAGGTTATTCTTGAAAATAGTTTATAATTTTAATCAACAGACTATAATCGAATTTGGTCATAATTAATAGGCACAATTGATGTAAAAATAAAATGTAGTGCAAAATGTAATGAAATAAAATTTGTAATGGGATTACCAAGGACTTGGTCAATTTTAACATTATTGAAGACTATTAATCAATTCTAACATTATTGAAGACTTGAAGTTAAGATTATCGAAGACTTCTAGTCAATACCTACCCAAAAGACTTCTAGTCAATTTGTTACAAAAATTACTTTTTCTACCCTCAAGTATTATTGGTTCTAAACTATAGAATTTTTTTTTTTTAGTTCCTAAATGATTGGATTTTTGTCAATATATTTCACTTACTAGGGTCCAATTTAATCAAGACTAGTGGATGTGTGGTACTATTTTGTAATGCAAAATTATGGATTTAAATTATATGGAGAGAAGATTGATATCATTTTTGTGGTCTTATTTCCTACTAACATACTAAGGCACTATTTGGTATAAATTAAATAAGTGTACATATTTGAGTCATATCATTTTTATTTTTTTGTACATCTTTTCATAAAATCTCAAAAAGTATACTTATTTAGATCATTCCAAATAACCCCTAACAGATTCTAATGTATAGCGTAGACAACAACAACAACAAAAAATCATTGTCCAATTTGTTAACAAAAAACTCACATGCAGTTCAAGTTTTTATCACTTTTGATCTTTGGCCCTATTTGATTAGAAGGATTAGTAAGGGATTAACAATTCATTGGATTAGTGTATGATTTGTTATTCAATTGAATGGGTATACTTTCTAGTCCACATTTGTTTTTGCAATAGATGTGAAAATATATAATCCTAATTAGATTTTTTGTTTTGTATTTTTGGTTGTAGGATTAAAAGTTCTCCAATTTATTGGATCAAATGTTCATTGAAATCTTCTTTTGAACCCCAATTATCACACTTTTTCCACTTTAGCCTCTGTTGAAAGCCATTTGAAGCTTTTTGTTAGGTTATATTTAGTTCATGAATTTGAATAGAGATTTAGAAATGAAAATGTGTATGAAATGTAGTTATTTTTCATTCACATTTCACCCTTCTTCTTATGTTCGCTTTCTTCTTTTCAAATCCCTACCCAAATCTATGAACCAAACATAACATTAAAATTTGACAATAACGTCTATATAAAACAAATTTAAAAAAAAAGGCAAAATTATGGTTGTGTTTGAAAATTTTAAAATTTTGAGCCAAAGTATGAATTGGAAATAATATTTTGGGGGTGTAAAAGTACAATTTAGTCAAATTTATTGACCAGTGAAGACTATGACCTGAATAACCGAATACTGCATTAAAAAAAAAAACGATAACCGAATGCTTATCTAAGACTTAAAAATGGCACAGACTTATAATTATAAGTCATCTTCTATATACAGTCAATGACTTACAAATCAAATATTTATAGTATTACGCTTTCCTATTTATTTTTGAATTTGTAGGCTTCAATTAGTCTTTATATCTCTCAAAAGTTACATTTTTCAATATTTTCTTGAGGCCATTAGCAAAGAGCATAACTACTTGATATGTGTGAAGATAAAGAAATTACATGTATTCAATAATTAGTCAGAAACAGAAACTGAAACATCCTAGTGTGCCAAAAAAAATAAAGTACTAAAAGTAAATTCAATATTTATGATTTGCTATGCATTTATTTTTTGAATTATAATAGGTCCTTAATATTTATCCAATTCCACGAACAAACACATTTGAATTGTAGTGTGTTTGTGCCTAACACTGCTGTTCATGGACCACTCGAGTGGTGTGAGTGTTAGCTCGGTAGAAGAAAGGCCTCTTCGATGTGATTCATTCAGACTTGTTCTAAATATACTTTAGGAACATTACCATTCTTTGCTCGAAACAAACTTTCTATTGCTCCCGAGCGAAGGCACTTATTCTTCCACGCCTCTTAGACTACACCGCTCGGCTGACCATTCTTCTTCGGCTCGAAATTGGTCTTAGCGATTGATTTCATATAAAGCTCTGAAGATGCATGTTTTTGGTGGTTTGGGGGTTACGATTTCTAGATCTAAAACAAAGAGACTTGTGGACATTTGTGTTTTCATCTGAAGCCTAGCTGAGTGTTTTTCCTTGATGATTTTGTGAGTTTAATGCCTCATGGATTACTTGCTCATATCAAGGGTTTGTCACAATTCAACTTCAATAGGGCATTTCATCGATGGTTCAAAGATTTTGGGCTTGAAGCTTTGAAGGAGTTGAAGCGATTGATGTCGTGGATTCGACTTGGGTTGTTGTGGATTCAATACTAGGCTAATCAATCGAGACGAAGATGTTGATAGAAGAGACACAGGTGAAGTCAATTCATGAGTGAGTGTTGAGTAATTGCTTCTACTATTGTGTAATTTCATTATTTTATAGTGGATTTAGGAATGGCAACGTGGCGGGGCTGGGACCTCCTCCATCCTCAATCCTAGATGGTGAAATTTCTCCTCCGCCTCGATTCTGATCCACAGAACCTATCACCACCACCACCTCACAGGCCACTAGCAGGTCGGGTTTCACATTAGAAAATTCTTAATGAAAATATAAATAAATAAAAAATAAAGCAGTCTGAGCTCAAATGTATATATATTCATTAACAACAATAACAACAACAACAATTATCATATGTTCATCATCATCAACAACAACAACACACCCATTGAGAGAGAAGCGACAGGATCTAAGCTCAAAATGTAAAAATAAAAATAAAAAGTCTAACACATTTAGAGAGAGAGACGGCGGAGGATAGAACTCTAACAATGATGGGATGAGGACAGTGATGATGGGCGTGATCAGTGATGAGAGGAGGGAAAGTGATGAGGGAGGGCACGTGATGGGAGGAGGACAGCGATGGAGGGACGGCAATCGGTGGTGATGAGAGGAGGGAGATCGTGATGGGAGGTAAGAGATTGGCGGATTGAGAGAGAGAGAGAGAAGCGGGCTTAGACTTGAGAGAAATGAGCGTAAGTGTATGAGAGAGGCTTTGACTCAAACATATATATATATAGAATATTAGGGAATATTAGGGATAGTCGAGGGCGGGGGGGCTGAACCTATCCGTCCCAGCAAAACGTCGAGGATTCAATTTTAATACCATCCCGAACCTATGGGGATAATTTTTTAGGAAAAACCCATTCCAATTGGAATGGGATCGGGTCCCCGTCGACTGAGTTCAAGTGCCATCCTAAGTGGATTGTTTATTAATTTAGGGTTGGTTTGGATTCTCTCAAGTTAGTCATCTAACTTGATAGAACAATTTAGGTTTGGTGGAGTGCTTTTGGGATCTATCTTGATAATTCAAACCGCTCACTTTTTAAGATTTGTTGAACAAAAAATTTGTATAAAATATTAAGGTGATCTCACATCACTAGCTATATATTTGAAAAACATTTATATTACAAAAAAAATAGATGATTATTCTTGAAATTATATTTGTTATTTATTTTTAAGACAAATGTGATTGAAACATATAGTTATCAATGTCAGATGATCTTTATTTTTGCATAAATATTATACTCAATAAGTCTTAAAAAGTGAACATTTTACATTACTGAAATTGACTCAAATCTAGCTCCTCAAACCAATAACTCTCTCAAATTGAATGGCCAACTTGAAGAATCCAGCCCCTTAATTTATTTATTATATTGATTGAGAAGGGAAGGTTTGCACCAATGAACATCTTATAAAAACTTCCTTCTTCAATTCTCTCATTACTCATCTATCCATCCTTTCTTCAATAATGATGTACATATTTTGAAAGGGTTTCACAAAGAATAATGTTATATATATATATATATATTTGTAGAAAAAATTCATGCAATATGATATGTCATTTTGTAATCCTTTTGTTTCAGGCAAGAAACACCTAATGGTAGTTTATAATTGCAAAAATATCATATCATATTATATTAGTTTTAGTTTTATTTATAAAAATTAAGTTTTTTGAATCATTTTTCTATTTTTAATAATATAGTTAAAGCTTATATAGTTGATTATTTTTTGTTTGAAGGAGGCCCAATCCTGTCAGAAATTCAAAATATCATTTGCGGATGTGTTATTATAGGTAACAATATTAAATCTATTAATTTTGAAAATCAAAAATGCTATGAAAATTAAATGGAAAATGAAATAGAAATCACTCATGATGAGTAAGAATGATTTACTAGGACTTGAAAGATATAAAACCCTTAATAGTAGATTAAATTATTAATTATTTTATATATATCAGATTATTTCTTCATTTCACAATTTTTCAAAATAAAAATAATTTTATAAACCTTTTCTCACTACTAATCTAATCCTACCTTTCATCATTAAAAACAAACCAGACATTATATATGTTAATCAAACTGGGCCTTAGTCATTTCATTCTCTAATGTTTGTAGTGTGTATACTAATATAATTATAAAAAATAGATAAATAAATTTGAGGAGATAAATAGGGCAGTCTGATAATTTCGAGTCTGTAGTGTTGATTTCGGATCGCTTATACTTATTTTCTGGCCCATTCATAATTTCAAGATTGATGAAGTGGCAACCTAAGATGAACAAGACAGAAGATGGATACAAAAGAATGAGTACAGGAGAACTGAAGGCCATAGTCCCTAAGAATCAACACGGATTTTTTTATTTAGTCAACTTGCTATTGACATGAAGCACCAAAATAAGAACAGTATTGTGGGTCCTTTATTTAGGCACTGTTTGGAAAATGGCCAAATCATTTATTAAAAAAAAAAACTTTTTAAATCATATTTGATAATGAATTTTAATAGTGACTTAAAAAAGAAAAAGAAAATGTGAGAAAGTGGATAAAAAATTTAGCTTATATTTTATTTATATTTGTCTTTCTCTTTTCAAATTTCTTTACCAATTCATGATTCAAACGCAATTTTATTCATAATACAATTATGATTACATTTGTTTATCAAAAATTATATATCACGTCATATGTTAGCATTATATTATTAGTAATAAAATGAGCAAATGTTGGGACTCACTACTTCAATAACACTATGCTGACTACTAATTACATTTATTTACTAAAGTAATTTATCATCTTATATATTATCTTTATATTAGTAATAAAATTGACAGTGATGGAGTCAGTAAACTAATACAAAGATAATATGTGAGACTCTCAATGACAATTTTCGGTTTATATTTTTTTATTATTGAATTATTATTAAGTTATAAAAGGAGAGTGCATAAAGAAGAAGCATCATATCAATTCCTCTCTACCACCCAATACTGGTGTAGAATGGGTTTCTTCCTATCAATTATCAACTCACAATATGTATCATGTATTCCCTAATTTTCTGCTCGTCTTCGTCTTCGTCTTCACATCTTTGCCATAATGACGAGGCACTGCTTTGCTCCAATTTAAGCAACACTTTTCCTTCAATTGCTCTGTTTGCGATTTCTCTGTTTATTCTGCTCCACTCACTGATAATTGGAAAGAGGGTACAGATTGTTGTGCATGGGATGGGATCACATGTGATAACACCACTTCTCATGTCATTGGCCTCGTCCTCCGTTCTAACTGCCTATATGGTACCATCCACCCAAACAGCAGCCTCTTCAATCTTGTTCACCTTCAACACCTCGACCTTTCTGACAACAACTTCAATCACTCTCAAATTTTACCTTCATTTGGCCGTTTCACAAATTTGATCCATCTTGACCTCCATTCCTCCTATCTTTCTGGCCCAATACAATCATCATCAGAAGAAGTCTGGCAAGGAATAACTTCTCCAATAGCATTTTCCACTTACAGAAATTGCAGCTGCTGTGCTTAGTCCGTAACAGAGAACTCACAGGTAAACTTGCAAGTTTTATTAATGGAACTCTCCGGCACCTTAGGCACCTTAGGTCGTTGGATCTCTCTGGAATAGATTTCACAGGAGAGCTACCTAATTCCATCGGCCAACTTGAGTACTTGGAGGAGCTACACCTCTTTGACTGTAATCTCCTCGGTACCATTCCGACATCGCTTGGAAACCTCACGCGATTAAGAACTTTAAGTCTTTCAAGGAATAATATAAATAATGGTCAATTCCCATCTTCAATCGGCCATCTTAAAAACTTGGAGTACCTATACCTCTTTCACTGCAATTTCTCTGGTACAATTCCGAGATTGCTTACAAACCTCACGCGATTAACTGTGCTTAATATTTCATACAACAATTTTGAAGGCCCAATTCCTCAATTTTTTTCCAACTTCTCGCAACTTCTAACTATAGATTTCTCAAACAATCAACTAACAGGCCCCATTCCATCGTCATCACCTTCTTCCTTGTTTCATCTTGTGAACCTTGCCGAACTTGATCTTTCGTCAAATAATTTAAGCGACACTGTAGAGCTGGACACGTTTACAAAGCTTGAATATTTGAAGTATTTGGATCTTTCAAACAGTGGTCTGTCATTGACCACCACCAACTCCTCCCTCCTCTTTCCGAAACATTTGGAAATTACGATTGTCATCTTGCAACATAAATAAAATTCCTGAATTTTGAAAACACCAACGGAATCATTGAGGATGCTAGACCTTTCGAACAACCACCTAAATGAAGAACTCAATCCACTCTGTAATCTTCATTCTCTTGAATATCTCGATCTGTCCAATAACCAATTTGGCGGATTAATCCCTACTTGTTTAGGAAACTTCAGTGAATTATTAACTGTGTTAAACTTGCAGAGTAACAATTTCAGTGGGACCGTCCCTCAAACTTTTGGATATGCAAGCTTGTTGCAAGAACTTGACATTAGCAACAATGGATTGCAAGGGGTGCTTCAAGATCATTGGCAGTGCACAAACCTAGAAATTTTGAATGTGGGTCATAATTTCATAGAAGATGCTTTTCCATTTTGGTTGGAGAACCTGCCCCAATTGAAGGTTATTGTCTTGCGAGATAATAAATTCCATGGTGCGATAGGGCAACCAAGGAAGAGATTAGCCTTGCCAATTTGCATATCATTGACGTGTCTCACAATGATTTTACAGGACCTTTGCCATCAAAATACTTTGAGAGCATGAATTCAATGATGATGGATAATGAAGACAAATCCTTCTTAAATTATATGCACAGTGATTATGGTTATTATTCGGTAACCATAATGAATAAAGGACTGGAAATGGAACTTGTAAGGATCATCACCATCTTCAAAGCTGTTGATTTCTCGCACAACAAGTTTCATGGAAATATTCCAATATCCATTGGAAGACTTAAAGCCCTTTGTGTCCTAAATTTTTCGGGTAATGGCCTCACAGGTCTCATTCCAGTGTCCTTGGGGGATCTAACTAAGCTTGAGTCCTTGGATCTATCCCAAAACAAACTCTCTGGAGAGATTCCTCAGCAACTAACTAAATTGACATTCCTTGAATTTCTTAATTTCTCACAAAACAATCTAACAGGACTTATACCACGAGGTGGGCAATTTGAAACATTTTTAAACACTTCATATGAGGAAAATCTAGGCTTGTGTGGGTTTCAATTGTCAAAGAATTGTGAGAATGTCCCAATAGCCGAATCACCAACTTTACCATCCTCATTTAGCCATAATTTTAAGTTCAAATTTGATGGCTTTGGTTGGGAAGCTGTGTTGATGGGATATGGGTGTGGAGTATTGCTTGGTTTGTTGATTGGAAGTTACATTATTCGAAGGAAAGAAGAATGGCTAGTGAGGATTTTTGGTGTAAAAATGCGTCAACATAGGAAGAGATCAAAGATGGGAAGAGATCAAAGAAGGTTTGGAAGAAGAAAGCTCCTACAAAGTCAATTATAAATTGTTTGTAGTAAATATATTGTCTATTCTAATAAATTGGAAAAATATTTGAAGGCTGCAATCCAAGGTAAAGCTATAGCACAATTCCCTCATTGTGTCTTCTTTTGCCAATGCAAGTATTGGTTTGTAATCTCCAATGAATGACAACATGTGGAACAAACATGTGTAAACTTTCTATTTCATAGAGATGCAACCATTTTATCCTATATACTCTGACTCTCTAATACAATATATATGTGTGTGTGTGTGTGTATAATATATAAGAACATAAATGGAAGTTAGTTTCTAATGCAAACAAGAAAAATTGAAACTTGTTATCACAAGGTCACTCAAACTTCATACAAAACAACTCAAGTCTTGTATTACTCAACCATTGCATTGTTGTGGAACGCATTTGGAGTAAGGAGAAAATATACTGCCAAAATGATTAGATTATACCCTTATTGTGATCTTTAGTAGCACACTTCTTGGCGATTTCTTTAGTTGATCAATAATGGATTTGTTGTTTTTTTATGCATCTCTCTTCACTAATAACATTTTATGCTCCTTATTGGAGATGCTATAACGAGAACTCTGTGGAACACAATAGTAGTAGACATGTTAGTTGTGTCTATTTCATATAGTCTATAGACCAAAAATTTGAATCGGGCATCCCATAGTTGGTACCTAAGAGTTAAACAAGTTAACTTATCCATTTTCCCACACAAGCACAATATGACACAATCCAATAATATGAGTATTAAACAAGTTAAGTTAGTGTTAAACTTGTCTAACATTAAATTGATATAGGTAACTTGTTTACTAAATAATTAGTTACATATTTTAATCTTATTTCTACTAAAATGTACCATGACATTTTTGAATTACTTATGTAACTCCATCCAATTGATTAAAAAAGTATGTAAAATAGAAATTTAAGGCTAATATTATTTTTCTTAATTGAAGCTACTATTTTAATCTAATAAAAATATATAATAATAGCATGTAATTTTGTAAATAAAGCACAAAAAAAATTGAATTGAAAGAAAATATTTTTATGAATAATTTCATCCAATAATGGGTCTCTACACTAAGTCCTTTTAACTAATTAAGGTAAGAAAATTTGACACGTTAATACGACATGAACTAGACACATACCAAAAATGACATGACTCAAAAATACGAAATAATAAACGGGTTAATTTAATATTGAAATAATTCTGACACAAACCCAAAATCAAACGATACAAATACAACCTAACATGACATGACACCCCACCACTAATTCATATAAAGAACTTGTTATTTAGAAGAAAAAAAAATCTATAATGTGCAACCCAAAAAAGTGTGCACGATTTGTACCCTCTCTAATTATGATGAGATGTGCACAAAATTACAACACAATGTTCTCAAAATTATAATATGATTGTTGGAACAATTCGTCTTGAATTCTTCAGTTGGTGGTCTTCAGGTCCTCAAAACTTGGCGATGATCTTGTCTATGTAGAACAGAAATTTGATGCTTCAAGTCGCTTTACTTAGTCGCTTTCCTAAAGACAATGTTTGCACCCACCAAAAGGTGTGCAGGGGGTTACAGCAAATTCGCTTCCAAAATACAATGAAGCATGATCTAAAACAAGTCTACGGCGTCTGCAGCAACGATGATCGAGAATACTCTTGATATAATCAAGAAAACTAAAATGCCGATAATCAAGTCTGCAAAATTTGATTACGATGAAAAGCATAAACTTCGCTTAAGAAACTCTTGATTGAAAACTCTAAATCAAGTGAGAGAGAGAGAGTGCGAGGAATGCTTTACGAATTTTGGATGGATTGAAATGGCTAATTTCGACTTATTTATAGACTTTGATGCATCGATCAAATAGTCATGTCTCTTGATCGCATCCGTCCAGATTTGACGTTGGATTGGCGATCTATGGTGTAGATCATTCTCACCGAATAGATCCTTGACTAATCACACACGACCACGATCGGGTGCCATCTCATCCGTATGATCGCGCATCTCCAATCCACGGCTATGAGCAGATCGCTCCAGATCGAACACATTACCGTTCGATTAGTTGGTTGACTCATTCCCTGCGGACATGTGACGACCGGCCTTCTCTTTCCCTTTCCTTTTTCTTTCTTAACCGTTCTCTTTTTATTTTCGTTGGATTGAAATGTCGAGATGGTTTTCTAGTGCTTATTTCTTATGGTGTTGAATTTGATTGTTCGAAGGTGCGGGTGAGTCGGGGTGCGGGGCGATTGAAGTTGTGTTCTTTGGGCGAAGTCGCTTTATGCGGGCCCTATGTCGCACGTGTGGAATTGGGCCGCTTGTGCGGTGCGTTGGGCCGCACAAGTGGGCAAGCTTGACACCCAGAAAATTTGATTCTGTCTAGGCGCCTGCGAAAGAAAATGGGCCGTGGCGAAGAAAATGGGCCGCTGAGCGATCAAGGTGGGCCACACGGCGGTGGAGAAGGCGCGACGGCGGCCAACTAAGCGATCCAAAACTACTGTTTTTGTATCTTTTTGGTCCGAATATCTCTCTCATTTTGGTCATCTCTCTCTCACCCTAAACCCTATTTTTCTCCTCCTCTCTATAAAACTCCCTCAAACACCTAAAACACTTAGATTCTTGCAAATCTTGGGTCAAGATCATCCACATCTTCCTCAAAATCTTGAAGATCTAGAGCTAAGGTCTCTCTTGGTGTGGTAGAATTTGAAGGATCGTCCATCAAAAGCTAGGGTTCCATCTTCTCTTCATCATCAACACCTTGAGGTAGGGTTTCCTTTGAGTTATATGTATGTTTATGCAAGTTTTAGTTGATTTTTGTGAACTCCTCTATGTATTTCGAAAATGGAGTTTAGGGTTCAAGAAATTGTTGATTTTGTTTGCAGAAAACTCATCTTACCTTCTTTTAAAAGATTTTTGAGAAGTGTTGAGCCTTATGGATTAAGATTGATGTGTATGAGGAGATTTTATAAAAGAGATGTAAAATGTTATGATTTTGTGAAAACCTAGAAATTGGGGCTTTTTGAAAACATGGGAAATCCATGGAATAAACATCTTTTCATGTGTTTATATGGGTGTGTGAGTGTGGAGTTCACATTTTGGTACGAAAAGTGATAATTTCCTTGACATGTGAAAATGAGGGATTTACTTTTAAGATTGTTGTTAGTTGCATGAAAAATGTTTTATTGTGAGATGATAATGGTTGAACACTATGGATTTTGAGAATTGAAAACTTAGAAGTTGATATTGAGAATATCATATAGTCTTGGAATGGCTAGAATGTTAAGAAATGTGTGTGATGATGAGCTAATGCTATGTGGTAATTAGCATCGATTGAGCATGTGATTATTTTGTGTGATGGCATCGGAGGAAGGTAAATCAAGAAATGCTATGGGATATCACTAGTTGCATCATATTCTCATTTAAATTTTGTTATATTTATGCATCTTGACATGAGTTTGAAAAACACTTACATTGAGAAAGGTTATATTATAATGAGAACTATGGTTATGTTTATGGGGTAAATACATGATAAGTCTGGATAGGGGGTGTAGTTGAATTTGTTAGTTGGCCTGAGTGTCCGTGGTGAAAAACAAGAAAACCGGGCGGATAAGTGTCAGGCCATCGGGTTAATATCGATAAAAATGACAATTTGGTAGTACTCGTAGAGTCTACTTGCAAACACCAGCCTAGGAATTACCAGTGTCGTATTTACCGCCCCTTATGATTTAAAATTTGAAGTTGGGAAATTGATGAGATTGAAAATGTCTATTTAAAAACTTGGTGATTTTCAAGAAAAGCATGACATGGCATAACATTTACACTTACTTTAAATGTTGAGAATCTTGCATAAATGTATATACTTTGTTAAGGTTTCTCTACTGGACTTTATGCTCACCCCTATGGGTTTTGGTGTAGGTAAAGATGTGGTGATCCCGCCGAATTGAAGACGTGGAATTGTTGTGAAGAGTAATACTCTTTTTGTTGTTGTGATTAAATTGCTAGCCAAGGGCTATTTTTGTATGGGTTCGAGAGACCACTTTTGTGTGTCGGGTTTAAGCCTTGGAAGTTGTAGCCCATAAGGGCATTCTATTTATTTTGGAACTTTATGCTTCACATGCTATAAATTCATGTGTTTTCTTACCTATGAATGTATAATTTGCATGTGGAACCCTTACAAACTATGGAGATTTTGATATAGCAAATGGAGAATGATTGAAATTAATGAATGTATGTGGTTGATGTATCATTCATGTTGGGATTATTTAAGGCGTTCTGAGGACACCACGTCAACGCCACATGGGTGACTATATTCCACATCACCCATGCCACGTTGGATCCATGTCACCGCTCCAACCTATCCGATGCAAATAGGAAAGCGCCCTCATGGAGCCTTGTGCCGATCGTAAAGTCGCCATCAAATGCCACCGCAGCGTGCGTGTGCGAGATGGTCTGACACCATCCTTGCAATGTGAGTGCATGTACACTAGCTTTCACCTCACAATTCCATATTCAAGGAATATTCCATGTAATACTTTATTAAGTGCTCCGTGTTTTGCTCTCTTTCCAATGTGGGACAAAGTCTCTAAGCTTATTTCAAGCTTTCCAAAGAAAAACAAGAAAGGTTTTGAAAACACCTAAAAATTAAACTATAAATTTTGAAAACTATTTTGCAAAATCCCCAACAATGATCTCATTCTGTCATAACTCCAATGCAATTGGGAATCTTTATTTTGACCCTTACGATAACAAGCTGTTGTTGACAAAATGGACCCATTTTGATAATCTGAACCATTCACATTTTAAAATATATCAAGTAAAACATACCTACAAAAAATCAAGTTAATCGAATATCATTTACCTATTCAGCCACTCACATTTGTATTCATTTTAATACTTTAAATCATAATTATTATTTATTTTTGTAGCTACAAATGTGAGTGGATGAATGGGTAAACGATATTCGATTAACTTGATTTTTGTAGATATGTTTTACTTGATCTATTCTAAAATATGAACGGTTCGGATTATCAAAATTTTGCCGCACAATAGTTGCTGTTACACAGCAGCATCCTCAATTCCAACTCCAATGACCCAATGAGTTACTCGGTGAGTCATAACTTGTAGTGTCATTCAATAAGTTATAATTTTAAGCACATCACATCGTAACTTCAAACACATTGTGTCACAATTGAAATGAATGTGCATCATGTGCACCTTCTAGGTGCCTTGCAGAGATTGATCCATAATTACAAGTTTATACATTTGTTTCTAAGTTGTAAAAGTTAAAGATCTATGGAAAATCTAGGATTTGCACCAATTGCTCATATGAACAAATAAAATCAAACTAAACTAAACTTTGGGATAAATTTGATCAATTGTATAAATCCTTTGTGATGGTGAGGGCTTATGTGAAAAGGGAAGGAGTTAAAGACTAATAGAAGCAACAATGGGAAATGATGGAAAAGACTAGGGTAACAAGGATGGGTAGAAGAAGGCTTAGGGGTAACAAGGGAGGGCATGGTAGTGGTGGCTAGCAGGAAGTGCCAGGCAACTAAAGTTGAAATGGAAGAGAACAGAGAGGAAAAAACTAAAGGGAAGCATAGTTTGGTCAATTCAAGGGATACATTTCATCCTTCATTTTTTCTTTCTTTCTTCCCGCCCCTATTGCAATCAAGATAAATTCCCCATTAAAATGTACTTTGTTTTCCCAAGTCCCACTAAAATATAAAGATATATTATCAACAGGTTCTAATAGTTGAACGTAATTCCATTAAATCATATCAATTAAGCCATTGAAAGTGGGTCCTATCAACATTATAAGCTAAAAACTCATGATATTTTTTTGCGAATTTTTAAATCTTCTGCTAAAAGTGATGACAATGAATAGCGTTTTCTGTGATGATTTTCTAAATCTATAGCTAAAACTAATAATTAGCGACTTTGTAATAAAATTTTCAAATTGTTGCTAAAACTAACAATTAGTAGCGATTTTATTTATAAAAAGCGTTTATTATCACATGATCTATTGGACAATAAATATAACAATTAAGACATGCGTAAATCTCCCAAAATGTAATTACCCTTAAAATTATTCACAAAGAGAATGGAAACCATGCTTAAAATTTACCAAAACTAGCTTCATAGATGAGATACCTTTCTAGGCCTACTAGCTATAGCATTATAGATTTGTGATAGAAACATAACATATGCACCAAACGGTGGTTGAAACTGCACGTGTGTAGCCCTTTTTTTGGGTGACTGAATGAGTGGGTTAAAACTGAATGAGAGTCAGAAACACTTGACAACGCTCTTTTTATGCAACCATCAAAAGTATTTGGTAGGAAGAGGCATAGAAAGAGCAAGCACTATAACATGATTAGAAGATTTCAAAAGACTTGCCACAATTGCTTAATGACATAATCTGATGTATTAATATAAACCTAAAACAAAGAAGAAAAATTAAATGAGCACCATTCCTAGCCTCTACCTCATTGTACTGCTACAAGTAACTAATTTCCTACTCTAAGGTGCAGCTACCATTCAAACAAACTAAATCGATTGCCACTTTCTACAAGATTCTCTTCTGTGGAATCTGAGCCACTTCCAATTGTGTTATCTGAACTACCATCTGGAAGGAGTCGTATCGTGTCAGCGTGCTTAATAATCCAATCAGTGAACTTTGGAGAGGATGCCAACTCAGCCACAGCATGTCAGGTTTTTCTGGGTGATATTCTCCCACTCTTTTTTTGAAAACTTCTTTCTGTTGGGTGTCCTATGGAATGTTGAATAGTAATCCTGTTGATTTCTTGTCACCCTCCCAGTGGTCAGAGATATCATACCTGCAACAGCCAAAAACAAACTAATGTAACATGAATTTAAGGTTAATACCAATGCTACATATAGTATAATTTACATGAGTACCATTGTACTTTATAGACATTTTTGGAAAGAGTGTATGCATGAAACATCCTCAACAAGATTAATCCTCCCAACAAAAACCCTACTTTGTTGATTTCATTTTTATTATCATTACAATATCATGGTCAAAACCAAACCATGAAGCATGAACAGTAGATCATAGGAGCTCTGAAACTGACACCACATCAAGCAACATAAGCCAATAAATGTCAAGAACACAAGATATTTCAAAAGAAACTGAACATTTACCTTGCCAAGTCGAGCATGAACCCCACATCTAATATACAAAAAAGAATACTGTTGTAAAGATAAAGATAGAAAGAAAGTAAGAACAGTTTTAAAGAAACACTTACTGTTCATTAATCTTTAATTCCCAATTTCTGCAACTACTAATGCACAAATTTCAATAAATTTATTAAAAGCGTAGACTTGTCCCTATCGAAATATTTCTTGCTAGATATTGTCATGTCCTAGTGTGTCTACATCCAATTTTGCTAAAAATTTCACATCATACATCTCATTTAATGCTCCATGCTCCATAAAAACCATCATACAGAGTTCATTAGGATAGAAAACATAATATTATGGTTATTCATGCAACATACATTGAAAGGGACTGTCGAATTGCATGCCTACATTTAACCATCATGTTGCAATCCAAACAGTTGATGATGTATCCTCAACTCAGTTCTTTAAATCACTTATAATCTCAATTGAAAGTCAAGACAGAACAAAGTATAAACATTTCTAGATTAAAGATCATAATCTTAAAATCAACACAACAATTACTTAAAAGTAGAACATGTGTCTAACATTAGAGCTAGCACTGAGTGAAACTGCTAGCCTAACAAACACATCAGCTACAAATGGCATCAGGTTGAACAAAGTTTATAAGCAAATCAACAGCAGGTTACCCACTTTGAACCTAAATGAAATTGGGAACGGTGTGGGCTCACCACCAGACCACTTCATTATCATCGCTACTTGTACCTCTTCATTTTAGGCATAGATAACCCTATGATCCCTATAAAGTTTACTCGAATACATCTTTGTAAGGTAAGGAACACCAAAAATTATCACAAGCAATCCTGACTACAGAATCCCAAACAAAGTTTCATAAGCAGTTTGGCACCAGGTTACTGGCTTTGAACCTAAATGATGTTGGGATGGGTTTGGCCTCACCACCAGACCATTTCAATATCAGTATCACTCATGCCTTATCATTTTAGGCATAGATAACCATATGATCCCTATAGAGTTTACAAGAATACTCTCTCTTACCAGACCAATTTAACCACAATCTCGGAAACCCAACTAAACACTCTCTCTCACACTTTCTCACTCATTAAGAATATCAATTTTACTTTCAATAAAGCAAAAGATTCCTTCTCTACAGGAAGCCTTGAGTAGAAAAAAATTTACACATTGATATTTAATTTTGATGTATTTATTTATTTAAAATATTTAAATTATTTACTAAATATGAAAATTCAAAATTTAAAATGCTTACACCTCAACGTCTTAAGGCTTACGCCTCGTCTCATGAGGGGCAAAATGTGCCACATTATGGATTCGCCTTTAAAAACTTTGATTGAGCTTTTCATTGTGCATTAACTTTGTGTTTTTTCTTAATTGGTCATTTACTTAATTTTTCCTATAGAATATAATTGCAAAAGGGGTTCTTTTTTAGTAACTTTTTGACTTTTTTGCTAAAATATGAGGTAAAAAAACTAGTATGTTTGGAATGACTTTTTGGTTTTTTATAAAAAAATGCACAAAAAGTAGAGAGAAAAGGGAATCTTTGACTTTCTGGTATAGGTTATAGACTTTTTGATTTTTTTAGTAACTTTTTGACTTTCAGGCTAAAACAGACACATGCCAAACGAGGCCTAAGTTTAACAAAGCCCCAAGACAAACTCTTTAAATGCATACTTCTCACATGCGTAAGGGTAAAAAGCGTACAAGACGCACCTAAGGCACATGTCTCAGACTCTGTGCGCAAGTCTTTAGGGAGTAAAGCCTAAAAATCAAAGCCTTGAGGCGTTTTGCCTTAGCCTTGCCTCGAGACGAGCATCGAGGCGAACCTCAGTAAAGCCTTTCAAAACTCACCACCATACATTCTGTAATAAACACAGCTACCAAAATCTTTTGCTTTCTCTCATCCAAAAAACCTCCACCACTTCTTACTTTCTTTGTACACATATTTCTAGTGACCGCAATAACCGCATACAAGGGGAAAGAAAGAAATTTAAAGAGGGATAAAGGGAGACTAGGAAATCTCTTGAGAGAGGAAACTTGTTTCCCTGTAAACTCATTTAGGTGACTGAGAACTCTCATGAAATTTTAAGGAAAACCTCTAGAAAACATCTCCAAAACAATCCAAGAATTCAAGTACAATTTACATATGAAAGGAAAAACCCCAGCTCAATTTGAATAAACTGCGAAAAACTCTTTCAAAAAAATGTTCTAAAACTCCTAGAAATGCACTTCTCATAATTTTACCATCTTTGTATACTATAAATACTATTTTCAACAATAATATATGATTTTTCTAGTAAGTTTCCATAGATATTAGGTAATAGTAGTAGTATTTTAATTGATCATGAAAATATAAAAATAATTTACATTGCTTTTTTTTTTTTTTTTGATAAATAATTTACATTGTTATTTTAAGTTTCTTAATAAATTTTTCTTACAAATATCCTATTTCAAACTTTGTTAGAATATATGTTAGAATCTTCCTATTATTTGCTTAGTTAGCTAGATTATTTTGTAATTCCTTAATCAATGCCTTAGAGCTTTCTTTGTAGCGGTTGATTGATTAATATAAGGGAGTGATATCATCATCATTCACTAAGTTGATTTTTCCTCAAAGCAAACATGGTATCGAGCTCTAGGGTTCTAATCCTAGCACCCATCGTCTCATCATCACCCAACACCAATCAAAGAGCACCGACTACTACCTAATCAATTTGGAGGCTAACCATCTCCTCGACTCATTGGACCTGGTTTTGGCTGCTCCTCGTGCCCTAGGAGGATCATGACACTCGTCGATCCCTTCTAACCTTCGTCGCTTGTCCCCGGGCCTCTGGCTGGTTTGTGATTCACCCTAGGTCATCGACTACGCCGTGCCGACCCGGATCAGCTTGTTCCTTGTCGACAACAACTAGCACTTCTAGGCTGCCTTGGAACTTGAATAGCTTGTCTAGTCAACCTCTCATCTTTATACAGCTTCAATAGGTTAATATAGGCAGCCTATGGTCTGATTGGAATTTTTTATTCTCATTCTCTTCAATACAACATTTTAAACTTGTAATTGGGACACCGGGATTGCTATTTTGATTGAAGTGTCACCCTTTATTATTTAATTTATTTTTTTGGGATGATAAATGGCCCCATTAATCTGAGTGTTATGCTCCCATTGTGAGTAAGGGGAAGATGGAATATCTAGATGGAAGAGTTCAAGCACCAGGTATTACTAATCCTGGTTATGATCAATGGGAGATTACCAACTCTCATTCCATGGTCCCGAAGATTGGTGAAGGTTACTTATCCGTGGAGACTACCCAGGATGTTTGGGAGGCAGTCAATGCTACATATTCCCGAAAGGGGAATTTTTCTCAGTCATTTGAGTTTTGCCGATCTATTGAGCGCTTAGTTCGAGAACAAGCAGTTCTTTACGTATTACACCTTCGACTAATAGTTGGAAGCGCCTAGATCATCTCTGGATTACAAGCTTCTGCACCATTGATTCGATTGGTTGCGAAAGTTTCTTGCGGAGAGGGTCTTCAAGTTCTTAGAAGGCCTCAATGTAGAGTTTGACCCGGTCCGGAGTCATGTCTTTGGCATGGATGTTCTTTCATCTCTTTAGGAGGCCTTTACTTATGTCCAGAATGAAAAGAGTCATCGTTCTACTATGTTACCTCCAACTTCTACTAGCATTACTTTCTACACCTTCTCGCAATGGAGCTGGTTTGCCACTTTCTTCTCATCCTTAGGGAAGGATTGTTTGTTCTGTGATTATTGTCACCGGAGGCATACCGTGAGACTTGTTGGAAGCATCATGGGACTCCATCGAGTCGAGAGACCGCTACGGTCATAGAGGCGGTCGTTCTAGTCGATCGAAGGGCGTGGGTCTTACTCTCGCTCATCGATCGATACTATAGAGATACATGATTGACTCGGTTATCACAGGCGTCTAAGGGACTCTCGGCATGTCATCCTCTGAGTTTGAGGATGCCCTGCGCACTCTGCTTGATCGTCGGTCTCCTGTTCTACCAAGTGCATCTTCTACTTCTTCGTTTGCCCGTTCATGTAACTTAGCTTCTTCTTCTAATACTTTCTTATCCATAAGGCCTTGCGTTAGATTATTGATTCTAATGTCTCGGATCATATATGGGTCTTTTGATCTTTTCTAAGACTATACCCCAACCTCAGTCGGGATAAAGTTAGGGCGCATGGTACTATTCACGTGTCTCTGAAAAAGTTTAATCCATGCAACTCCTTCTCTACCTATGTCTTCTATTTTACATGTTTCTAATTTTTTACATTAACCTATTGTCATTGAGTCATCTTACTCGAGATTTGAATTGTAGTATAACTTTTTTTTCCTAATTCTTGTCTTTTTCAAGACCTTATCACGAAGAAAGGCGATTGGCGGTGGTAGAACAGAAAATGGTCTCTATATCTTAGATCAAACTGACCAGTAGGCTCATCATTCCATCCAGTCTCCATCCACCGCGGAAGATTTATGGCTGTAGCACTGGCGCCTAGGACATCCATCTTTTTTGTTATTTAGACATTTATTTCCTTATGTTTTTATTAAAATAAAGTCTAAGTTTAATTGTGAGTCATGCCAACTTAGCAAACAACACGAGCTTCTTTTGCTCCTAGTAATAATAAAAGTTCATTTCTTTTTTCTTTAATTCATTCGGATGTTTGGGGTCCCTCTCGTGTAATGTCTATAAAAGGTCATCGCTGGTTTATTACATTTATAGATGATTGCTCTTGTGCTACTTGGGTGTACCTCACGAAAGAAAAAAGTGAGGTTTTTTCTGTGTTTCAAAACTTTCATAAGATGGCTCACTATTTTTCCACTCAGGCATTATCCATCAAACATTTTACACTAACACCCCTAAACAGAACGGGGTTGCCGAGCACAAGAATCATCATCTCCTTGATATGGCTCGATGGATGTGTTTTTCTATGGGTGTCCCTCGGGCCTATAGGGCCGAGGCTGTTCTCACTGCTGTATATCTCATTAACCGTCTTCCTATACAAGTCTTACAAAAAAGGACACCTTTTCAAGTTCTCTTAGGTTCTTGAGTCACTGTTTTCCATTCCTCCAAAAACCTTTGGTTGTATCTGCTTTGTTCACAATCATTCTCCTTCTCGGGGTAAGATGGATCCTTGTTCTCTCAAATGTGTTCTTGGGTTACACCCCAACTCAAAAGGGGTACAAGTGTTATCATCCTCCCTCTCGTAAATGGTTTGTGTCCATGGATGTCACATTTTTTAAGTCTCACTCCTACTTCTTCTCTAGTCCCGCGTCACAGTCCTCTCTTCAGGGGGAGTCTTGCAGTGAAAACAGTCTTGTTGCTTCTATTATTCCTGGCTCAGTATTGCCATCAGAGGTACCTATTATTCCTAGTCCAGTACCACCTCTAGTGGTATCTATCACTAGCAATACAGAATCTGATGTTGCCAAGAACAAAGAAGGGTAGGTCTATGTCAAGCATAAGGAAAGGCAGAAAGTTACTTGGATACGAGAGACCATTTTTGATCAATCACTATCGTCTCCTTAAGCGATGAAGGTCGGTAATCATAAAACTCACGATATTGTTACCTACGAGCTGAGCCTCTTGATTTTGATATACCCATTGCCAAGAGAAAGGGTGTGAGATCTTGCACTCATCATCCTATTTCTAACTTTGTGTCTTATTCTCGTTTGTCCTCTTCATATAAAGCCTTTGTGTCAAAATTTTTCTTTGTTAGTATACCTAATCATTTTCAGGATGCTCTTACTACTCTTGAGTGGAAACTAGTCATGGTAGAGGAAATGAAAACACTCTATAAGAATGGCACTTGGGATTTGACTGAGTTACCTAGGGGGCAAACGAACTATGGGATGCCAATGAGAGTATATTGTGAAGTACAAGGAAGATGGTTCAATTGAGCGATATAAAGCTCGGCTTGTGACAAAGGGTTTTACTCATACCTATGGGGTAGACTACCAAGAGACATTTGCTTTAGTTGCGAAGATGAATTCAATCAGAGTACTTCTCTCTCTAGCAGCTAATCTGGATTGGTTACTTCATCAGTTTGATGTGAAGAATGCTTTCTTGCATAGTGACTGTAGACACAAATTTTAAAACATGAAGTGTTTCAACACATCTCAAAATTTATGTTACAAATGTCCACAATTTAGCTTTTTGGACTAAACAGTGTTGATTGTTTGAATAACAGGTTCTTATTTCCGATCTGTATTTCAGATCGTTAATTACACATTTATACAAATGAAACCTCCGATTAATGAAGAACACAATAAACAACAAAAGACAATTTAAGAAAAATAAATATTTTATTGAAATTATTATGGGTTTTGAACCCTCGAATACAAAATACAATTCTTGGGTTTGGAACCCTTTACCTATTCATCACCATTAGCGTAGGCTCTTGAGTTCTCTAGGCTTCTCCTTTTCTTTTTTGTAACAATTTCTTTAGCTCTCAATTTCTTTCTCTCTCTCTCTCTCTGACCTTTTCACTTCTGATTTTCTGATCCCCCATCTTGTGTGATGGTCCTCATATTTATGGAGGGCCATCAGGTGATAGGAATGCCTCATCTTTAATTTGAATTTCAAATTGAATGATAGCGCCATTTGAATTTTGAATAATAGCGCTGATTAATCGTATATCTGATTAACCGGATTGATCTTTGGGGTTTCATCCTGTATGGTGTCCTTGCTGTAGGCTCTACAGGTGTCATCTTTCGTAGGCTCCACGTGTCACTTGAGAATATTAAATAACGTCGTTGAGATACAACGTCGTATTATTTATCTACTTCAGCGGGTCATGTTAATCTTTTTTTTAGGAAGTGATTATCTACAACCTTCCCATCATAGGCTCCATCGTGTCATAAATTTAGTTGAAATTTATGTGCCATGATGACCTAGAAGAGGAGGTATATATGGATATTCCTCCTAACTTTGAAACTCTTCAAACTAAGGGTAAGGTGTGTCGACTTCGGAAGTCATTGTATGGTCTCAAACAATCCCCTAAGACCTGGTTTGAGAGGTTTACTTAGGCAATGCTAAAATATGGCTTCAAGCAGTCGGTGATCATACTTTGTTTGTTAAACATTCCTCTCATGGTAATGCATTGTTGTATATGTAGATGACATAGTTCTTACAGGAGATGATGTTGAGGAAATTCCTTTGTTGAAGAAGTATTTGGCAAGTGAGTTTGAAATCAAAGACTTGGGGAACTTGAAATACTTTCTGGGGATTGAAGTGGCCAAGTCCAAAGATGGAATTTCCATTTGTCAAAGAAAATATGTCCTTGACCTATTAAAGGAAACAAGGATGCTCGGAAGCAAAGCTTATGACACACCACTAGAGCCTAATCAGAAATTGTGATGATAGTGGGGGAGCAATCGTTGACAGGGGGAATTATCAGAAACTAGTGGATAAGCTCATTTACTTATCTCATTCTCGTCCTGATATTGTTATTGCCGTGAGTGTGGTTAGATAGTTTATGCATGCTCCTCATAAAACACACTTGGCAGCAGTTATGAGAATTTTGAGATACTTGAAATCTTCTCCTGGAAAAGGTCTTTATTTTTCCAAACATGATCATCTTAGTGTGGAAGCTTTTACAAATGCTAATTGAGCAGGATTAGTCAATGATAGGAGGTCCACTTCAAGGTATTGTACCTTTGTTGGAGGAAATTTGGTTACTTGGAGAAGTAAGAAACAAAATGTGGTTGCCAGGTTTAGTGTAGAAGCTGAGTTTAGACCTATGGCACAAGGTGTGTGTGAGCTCTTGCAAGTCAAGTTGTTGCATGATCTGGGAATTGAACAGAAAGACTCCTTACGACTATATTGTGATAATAAAGCTGCTATCAACATAGCTCACAATCCGGTTCAAAATGACAGGACAAAGCATGTTGAGGTGGGTCGTCACTTCATCAAAGAGAAGCTCACTAATGGCACAATATGTACTTCATTTGTGCAATCTAGTGAGCAACTTGCAAATATCCTCACCAAGGGAGTTGGGAGTAAACCATTTCATGAGATTCTTGGCAAGCTAGGCATGAGAGATATCTTCACACTAGCTTGAAGGGGAGTTTTAGAATATATGTTAGAATCTTCCTATTATTTGCTTCCTTAGTTAGATTGATACGTAATTCATGTCGATTGCCTTAGAGCTTTCTTTGTAATAGTTGGTTGATTAATATAAAGGGAGTAATATCATTATCATTCTCTAAGTTGATTTTCCCTCAAAGCAAACAAACTTTACTCCTTTTTTTTTTCAACCTATTCAATCTTTACATCACCTAATGTTTCACATTTTCCATAATATTTTTGGGTGAAGTTTTAGTTTCCATTTCCTGCTTCCAAACCAATCCAATCTAAGCATTGTTTCCCAATCTACGTCAATCATTTTTTGCCATTTGCTCTATCGATGGTACAAGTTCAAATAAATTAAATACATTCACATCTTGTTTTACACTATATCCCATGTTAGTTTAAGTCCTCCCCTTCCTCCAACATTTTATTTATAGAAATCATATCACTCTTCCTTGCCATTGCATCTACATTTCTTCATCGTAAATGACCAAACCATCCTAACCTATTCTCTCTCAACTTATGTTCAATTGGTATTGGGCAACTAAAATACATGTCCATAAAATGAGTGTAGTTGAGTTGAAGATGCTCGGATGTGTGGTAAGAATAAGAAAGATAGAACTAGCAATAAATATATTTTTGAAATGGTAGGAGTAACACAAAGGAGCCACTCCTTTCCCTCCTTAATGGCTCGGCGGGTCCCACACTTGAGCCAACCTACTTTAATTTATGAATCACGTCATTTTCAACCTCACCATCCTTGTTAATAATCAAGCCTAGGTAAGGAAAAACTTCACTTTGTTATTTTTGATTTTCAATCTTCACTTCTCTATCATTTCTATTTCTATTGTTGCTAAGTCACACTCTGTATATTCACTTTTATTTTTACTAATTTTAAACCCTTTTAACTTGAGTGCTTCTCTCCATATTTGTAGTTCAAGGTTAATTTCTTCCTTAGTTTCATCTAGAACAATATCTACAAACTATCATCCTAAATGTGTTTAGTTAATTCATCAATGACCATGGCAAATAGGTAAGGACTCAAACTTGGCCCATGATGCAATACAACAATGATTGAGAATTTACTAGTTTCTGCTACGAGTGATCTAATTGTGGTCGATACCCCATTATACATGCGTTTTAATGCATGCATATACCTTTTAATCACAACCTTTTTCACCAACACTCACCATATTATATCCTATGAAACACAGATACTTCAAAAAGGGAGACATATCCATATTGTATACGTATTGGATACCGACACTCCTTGAATATTGGCGGATACATATCGGATACTTATTAGAAGTATTGGATAGTTCTTAATTATTTTTTCAGTAATTTTGGAGCATCACATACTTAATTTTGAAGTATCGGATACTCCAAGTCACATATTACTTTATTTAGTTATTTGACAAAAAGAACATAGTGAGAGTTAAATATGTCCATATTGTTTTATGCATGTCCTCTATAACTACATAGAAAGTGAAGATTAACAGGAGAATATACCAATAGTAAAATTAATAAATTAACAAATAAATAAGCAAGTAAATTTGAATACAATATTTTTACTAGTGCCAAAGAGGAAAGCACATAAACAAGTTGTGGATTGCTCTATTACCGTAATATAAACATATTAAACTTGATATTAAAATGAAATATTTGCAATACCTATTGAGAATTTACAAAAGTAAACAAGCTACTGTCTTAAATTAATATCTAATTTTTAAAGATTAGTGTTTAACATTATAAAATTACAATGTGATCTCTCAACCTTCTTGAGCTTATATAGCTCCTACTAATAATTTTCTTTTAAATATATTTTTTACAAACGTATCCTAGCCGTACCCGTATCCTACTTTTTAGGTTTTGTCATATCGCCATATCCATATCTTGTATCTATATCCGTGCTTCCTAAATTATATCTCTAGGCACCCTATCGTAAGTTTTTTTTTTTTTTTTTTTTTTTTTTTGAAAATCTATATAAAAAAAAAAAAAAAAAAAAAAACATATTCGGATCCTTTATCTTCTCTTTGTACTTCGCTATTAATCTTCTTAGTAAAAATAGCATTTCCATATTTGATCTACCAAGTATAAATCCAAACAGATTCTCTAACACTATTGTTATAACCCTCAAACAATGCTCAATCATTCTCACCAACAACTTTATTGTATTGACTTATCAACTTAATGTCTCTATAATTGTTGTAATTTTGGATATAAATACTCTCTCTACTCGTCGTCAGCCAATTTCCTAGTCATTAGAATCTTATTAAAGAATTTTGTTAACCAGACAACTACTTACCTACGCATTTCCAAGCCTCAATAGGGATACAATCTAGTCCTAATGCCTTGCCTTATTTTATTATTATTATTATTATTATTGTTATATTTTTTATTTTTTTTTTTTGATAAATCTAATGCCTTGCCTTATTTCACCTTTTTTTAATGCAAATTCCACCTTGAACTCTCTTAGTTCGATGATAAAACTTATATTCTCTAGTTCCATCTAGGCTATCATTTTCCTCTCCTTCCAAGTTTTTAAAATGATTTTCACTTAACAATTTCTCAAAATATCAGTCACACTTTTTCTTAATCTCCTCATCCAACCTCCTTATTGGTCAATTTATGTCTTAAAATTATTCCCATTTTTATCCTCTTTTACTCTGGCTTATATCCCACTATTCAACCAACAAGTATATTTAGATATAGGAGCTTTTCCCTTTGACTCTCTATGGCACTGCTTTTGATATTCTTTCAATGCATTATGCTATTGTATTCCACGTGTTATTAGAAACACCTTTCAAACCCCGCGTTACTTCTTTAAACACTTTATCCTCAATTTCTCACTTTTTAGATTTCACATCTAGTTCATGAGTTTTTAATATATTTCCCACCATGATTTTGCTCTTTATTATTGTATATAATACTATATATTGAATATTGCTAGCGTACTTTGTGCCATTAACTTCCTTGGGAAATAACCTTGAAACCTTTGCATATTCAGCGGTCTATTTTTCTTACAAGAAAATGATCTATGCAACTCTTATTTGACCCATTTTTGAAAGTTACGTGTTTGACCCACCTTTTTTAAAAAGTTGTTGGTTATTACACAATCAAATGCTACTACAAAATCTAAGATGTTCTCTCCGCTCTCATTTCGATCACCAAAACCATATCCACCATGTATCCTCTCGCGCACTTGCTTATATTTTCTGACATGACCATTGAAATCTCAACCTATAATTATTCTCTCTACAAATATTTGTTGTATTAACTCATCCAGTTGATCCCAAAATTTCCTTTTAATATGTTTCTCCAATCCTATTGGGGTGCATAGGTGCTAATTATACTCTACAGTTACAATTTTAATTGATATTATTATGTAACCTATTCTCATAACTATTACTACCTTATTTTTCAGATGCTTAGCTACACCATTTTTACATGTTTTTTTTAATTTTATTTTTTTGTTAAATAAATTTTATTGAAGAAGAGCATCAAGAAGATGCTAAAGATACAAAAAAGGTCCCCATAAAAGGCAGCTAGCCGATTACATCATCAAGGAAATCAAAAAGTAAACAAATCAAAATCCACCATACGACACCCATCCACACAAGACCATAAAAACTATCTACTAACCAATATTTCCAACATACGAAATGTTGTAACAAGTTTTTCTATTTCGTTTGCTTTCTCAGATACTCAGTTTCTTGTAAGCATGTTATACTTTCCTTCTAATCATAGAATCTACTAATTCCATAGTTTTATCAGACACTGTTCCCTTTTCCAAGTTGCTAATGTAAACCAACAATCCTGGGCTAATTTCTTTACAGGTGCTCATCCAAGAAAATATAAGGACCTTTTCCTATTTTTCATTGCACTAAGGCGCCGATGTAGTGATCCTCGCCTATTTTTCAAAACATGTTGCTTACAGAAAACATCCTAGCCCTTGCGAGCTCATGTTCATAAGAGATCTGACGGGGAGTTTTACGTGGTAACTATGGAAGTGATCCATGATGTCAAAGGAAAACAAGAGGGAAATAAAATGCTCTGCAGAAGCTTGAAATCTTTTTAGGAAAAAAATGTTTCAACAGACAAAACAGATATTCGGGAGAGAAAATGCAGAGTTTAACAAATATGCATGCCTTTGACAGGAGAGTCCGACCAACCAGAAGATCTCCTTGGGTTGTTCCACAGTGTTCCCCGTGAAGCCACCATCCCTGACCTGCTGAGAAATTCAGCACGATTTTGTCTTACATTTGCTCGTCCTATACTCCGCCAAGGATTCCCAAGGATTCCCATTTGCAGAATAAATTGAATTCCCAAAAGTAATGGTAGAACTACATACAAATAATTAGTTAAGATCTTGTTAAACCAAGCAAACGAAAGATTTTTTAAATCTGTTCTATCAACTGAGCAGACCTCTCTTCAATCAATATATTAAATCAAGCATACCACCCATTTTGACTAATCCAAAATGGATTTCAACATCCCAACATATATACTCAAAAAGCTAATAAGATCTATTTGTTTTGGATTTAATAAGTTGAACAAATTGAGTTAAGCATCAATTATACGAACATTTATTTGGTACAATAATTACCAGTCCGCCAGCATGATGCAGGGGGAAATGGGGAAAAAATGGTACAGGTAACTTACTCTGGACCATTCCACTTGAAGGAAGTGATGAGAAAGCAGATTGACAAACAAGAAGCCAATGGCCCCATTACCAAAGGAGTATCAAGAGTCCTCTGACAGAAAATAAGGATAAAAAATTCAGAAACAATACAATTCTGAGAGTAGGAAGAAATTGCAGGAATGCAAAGCAAATTGCATACTGATTTCCGTTTGGTCCAGAGATATGCAAGTGGAGCATTATCACACTATTTATTAACATGAACACAATAGCCACCTGAAAGATAAATGTGGCTGCAATGACACGCGTGGCCCATTTCACAAATTGAGCTACGGCAACATCCCCACTTCCATCATCTGAAATAACAAATTTCCATACCAACCAACACCCTAGGGCAGCTCCTGCAACGACAATCCCAAGTAGTAGAAAAATAGAAACCTGTAACCAAACAAGGTGAATAGTTTAAACAAATAAAGGATATTGTTGAAAACTGAATCTGTAATAAATAAATAAAAAAGGCTAATTCTATGGTCTCACAGTTATGAAGCCATTTGGTCTTGATCATGAATCATGTAATTACTTGTGAGGCTTTGTGGTGGTCAAACTTGGGGTTGTTGGTCATGAACTTGGTTATGAGGCTTCGTGGCTATGAACAGAAGTGGCCTAGGTTACGAGGCTTTGTGGTGTTTTTGGTTATGAACCAAATTGGTTATGAATCCTTGTGACTGAAATTTTAAGCGCATGCCATATGCACCATTTTTCCTTTTCGAAAAACAATAAAAATGAGATTCAAGTCGTAGTAGAAGAAAATAAATAAATGCCTTAGAAAGTGGCAAAAAAAAAATGACGAAATTTTTAATAGATGTAAGTGGGCTAACACGGAGATAATGAGAGTTAAAGGTGCTAGATGATGCTCTTTATACAAGATTAGACATAATCAATTTCTATATAATCGATTTTTATTAGATAAAAGAAATGCACTAAATTGAGAGAAGCGATGAAGGTTTCAGCAAGTAGAGTCACTCTTTAGCTACGTTACATGGACTCGGGAATGAGTGTCAGGTGTAGATATGTATCTAGGCGTCGGACTCAGCAAACCTCTAAATGAGGGACATGCGGGTTCGTCTAAAAAGTACCCAAAAATTAGACACGGGTATGTGCATACGGCCAAACAAGGATGTGTTAAAAAAAATATTAGGTACTTTTCTGATAAAGTTGCAATAATTTATGGCTCAGAATGAAAAATATTTTTATGATGATGCTACACATTTGTAGTTAAAAAATATTGAACAAAAATATAAATAACATTATTAAAAAAAATGAATAATTGAATGTCCATGGATATAAGTTAAATTCCAACTTGATTAGTATTAGGCCCAAACATAAGAAGCTCATGTAAAAGCCAACCAGCCCAATAACCTTATAATTTTTATTATAAGGCCCATTTTATTAACAGACCAAAGTGTATCCTAAATATGCCCAAAAGCCCAAATGCACCAAACCCTTTAATATAACCCTAGCAACCATCAACAAAGATGAATACAGAAGACAGAGATGACAAACGACGACGACGAGGAGGTTGTGAGCCATGTGTTCTCTCCTCCTCCTTTGTTCTTTGCTATGAAAAATAGAAAAGAAAATCAACCATATCTTTTGTATTTAGTCGTATTCCCCACCCATAGGCAAAACTTGAATCACCAGGTCAAACTAAAACATGAGAAGTTAGATTGGTTGCATGAAGTCCTCAACCAACTGATGGGTAGCAAAGGTGAGAAGGATTTTACAGGATTTTGTGGCAAGGTAGTCATATGGATGTTATTTCCTTCATACTAAAGAGGGAGGTTCCTTTGCATTTTGGTTGGTGAAGGTAGGAAATGGTGGTCTTCTTGCCAAAGAATAAAGGGCATCCTCTTTGAGGATGTGGCTAAGGAGTTGTCGAAACTCAAGGTGCGAAGGAACCAGCCAAGGTGAAAGTGGTTGATCCTTTACGCAAAGTGCACGAAATGGTGTATTAGCCACCAAATCAAAGCCCTTCTAGACTATGGTTACAAGGGGAAAAGAGAGTAATAAATTCTATTGATGCCAAGAAAACTGTACATTTCTTGGAAAGAGATTTGATGGGAAGGGTAGTGGACTAGTGTTAGCATCTTCTACTTGAAGGATGCATGGTTGGCATTTGTGGCACCTTGCACCTATGTCCAACCAAGACCATGGCATGATGGTGGCATGCCAAGACAACAAGGTGGGAGAATGATAAGTGTTGTGCGGCAGCAACACTCAACCCTTGACCAAAGTGTGGGTAGCATGGCACAGATGCAAGGCATTAATATGACCTGAATGTGGGCTGCAACATACTTTGGGGGTTGAACACAATTAGTGGGCAAGACTTAGTCTGGTGGCCAAGGCAACCAATTTCGTGGCTAGCTTGATGGGGCAGATTGCAAGGCAGTTATTGACAGTTATGCATGTATGTTAGAGGCAATTACCTTTGTTGGGGCAAAGACAATGCAAGGCTGAAAATCAAGAGGCAAAGCTAGAAGTTAGGAGCAATTACAGGCAGTTATCCACAGATTGTTTCTAAGTCCCTAGGCAATTGGGGGTGTCAACTACCATGCCACTTGGCATGCTTTCCTTGTATTGTTGGTTGTCATTTTGTAACTAATTGTAAGCCTATATTAAGCACGGCCATGGAACTCAAAAATTCACTCAAGTGTTTTGAGAGTCTCCATTGGCATTCCTTTGTATTGTTGGTACAATAATAAAGGTTGGGAATTTCCTGTAAATTGTGTTACCTTCTCTCTTACTTGTTCAAACTCATAGTGTGGATGTATGTTGGAAAGTGGTTGAGATAAGTGTTGGAACTTAGTGCCATCACAAGACTAGAAATTTATACTCTGAAAATAGTGTTGTGACAACTAGTATATGGGCATCCCCTCCACAACGAATATGCTAATCACCCTTGGAAGGTCTCGACTAAAGTTGGGTTTGATGTTAAAGATCTTTTTTATCTACGTTGTTGCCATAAAAGAGGCGAAAAAGGGTTTTGAGTGAAAAAGTTGAGTTCTTTAGACTGGTGGTCTCTAGTGGGAGAGTGTTGTCATGGAAATGGTGGTCCAAAGGCCATTTGGGTTTGCTTACTAGGCTGTCACTACGCCTACGGAATGAGGAGGTTGTTGAGGTGTTTGTGGAAGGGTTGACAAAGACACAAGCAAAGATGACAATATTGTTGGGCTAGGCTTCTTGTCGAAGATTACACAACATAATTTACGGCGATTGTAATAGTGGAGGTAAATCCTTGGCTTTTGAGATCCCTCTTTGGATGGAATTGGGGTCTTCAAGTGCATGCTAGTCGAAGGTCTCACCATACAATGATTTGAGGTGGTCACGTTGACGAGCGAGGACGATAATGGAGGGTCTGCGTGGTCAATACATGGGTTTGCTTGGCAAAAAGGCGTGCATTGTTAGTGCATAACAATTGTCGTCTACTTCAAATATGGATAGACAGAAGGACAAGAAAGTGCGGTAAGGGTGTTCATGGGTCGAGTCAGCTCGGGTTTGTCCATAACTCGTCACCTAAACCAACTTTAAGCCTGGAAAATTTCAGCTAATTACAAATTGCCATGTACTACAATGGCCTACAAAATATGGCACAATTATTGGCAAATTAAATCTTGCCACGTGTCTAATTGGTCTCAAATCAAGATGACATGGTGGTCAAATTAAATATTGCCATGTGTTAAAATGATGCAGTAAGTCTTTGACTAATCAAATTAAGTCATAGTGATGCAGCAAATAAGATTTTAACTAATCAAATTAAGCCACTTATCGCATTGAGGTGGTCAAGCCAATAAAATTATGGCACACCATTAAAATGATATTTTGGTATTTATATCTAAAGAAATCAAAGATAATTATCAAAGTTAAAGTCTATTAAGACTCTCCTCCATCCATTTCTATAAATAGGGATGACCTCCACCAAAACTTTTCATACAAATTCTACATACATAAATCAAGTTGTAGAGGCATAAATTCACCTCAAGCAAGAGAGGGCTCCATCAGTTCAAGCCTAACGCCCCGAGGTTTCTTCACCAAAGCCGATCAATCTCCATAAACCATAAAGTTTGGAGATTCAAAACAAAGTTTGTCATCAAACTCTACAAATCTATAGTTGTCTTCTACTAAATTGGAGGGGATTCTACAAATCTGATTCAGGAAAAAACTATCCAGCCCTTAAATTAAAGTTCTACAAATTCACCGTCTTCTTCGCGTTACTTGGATGAGATTTTGCCGCTCAATTCGGGAACAAGCTATCAATCCCTCAAATCAACTTATTGAAGAGAAGAATCAAAGGATTTTCTTTGACTAGAAATTTCATCAGATATTGTACTCGCTTTATTTTAAACCAAGGGAACAAGCTATCAAGCCCTCGAATCAACTTATTGAAGAGAAGAATCAAAGGATTTTCTTTGACTAGAAATTTCATCAGATATTGTACTCACTTTATTTTAAACCAATAAATTTATATTTGTTACTCTATTTTTCTATCTTTATTTTTGTGGACAAGAAATTTGTATATACACCCTGTCACCGACCATTTCGGATTCAAAACTAACCATCCAATTTTGACGAATCTCCTTTCAAAATCAACGATTTTCTTCCTCCAGTTTAAATGTCGGTTTTGGTCGGCTTCAAGACCCACATACTCTCTACACATACACAGATCTAAGTAAAACAAAAGAGTTGAGCAGTAGCACTGTTTGATCTGACCCAAATCAACCTCGACCATTTGATGAATACATAAAAATCAAAAATTAGAGAAGACAAACGCCCCAATTAGGGGTAAAACCCCCAAGGGCTAGGGAGAGAAACTAAGCTCTATTCCAATCACAACATCACCTATTTATATACTACAACTAATAAGCTATTTAACAGTATTTATCATACTACATCATACTCTCCCTCTTTAAGAAAATTGTCTTCAAGTTTAAGTAGCAACTAAGTAAACTCAATGTAATACTACTCATGTAACCATGTGTAAGGAATAGGTGCGGCATTTCCTTGCTCAAGAACAAATATGATTCTCCCAACTTAGCCATCTGCAAATACATTGAACTTCATCCTTGCATCATTGGCTCAACAACCATAGGTGTGCGATAGTTGCAGAAATGTATACATTTAGACCCCTTAAAGTATACTTGTTAGGTCCTTTAATCATTGTTACTTGATTTTAATATGTTATGTGCAGGTTACTCAAGTTTATGAGTAGAAATTGGACTTAATTTCATATTTGAAATCCGAGACCAAGCTCCAACTCAGCTCTGAAGGCCTAGAAGAATCTAAATAATTTTAATCAAGCAATAAAAGCCCAACTCATAAGATTTGAAGAAAGAAAAGTTAAAATTATTACAATCCCGCTATAGAAGTCACTCTGCACAACCTTCAGTATTTTGGATGTATCTCTCTGGTCCAATATCATATTTAAGTGATTCAAGCGGCATTGGAAAAAAAACTCAAAAGGGCTACGATTTTGTGTGAAATAGGAATTTTCAAATCCTGAGTTTTAATAGGTCAAAGCATGCCAACAAGATGAGCCTAAAAAGCTGGGAATAATTACATCCGAATTTTCCTTTCATTTTGGGAAATTCTAACCTCTTGGGTAATATGTAGAAGGCTTCTAATGTCTATAAATAAAAAACCCTATTCATTATTAGGGTTGTTCATGATTTTAGAGAGAGTAGGCGGAGGCTACGAAGACATGTGCAGCTAAGGAGCTCTCCTCTTAGGGTTTGAATGAAACTCCAGTCAAGTAACAATGTTTTGTATTTAGTTTGGGGTTTTTATTATTGAATTAACAGTTGTATAAGATTAAGGCTTTTCTATATTATTACTTTGTTTTGAATCTTTCTATCTAGCTCATGTTCTTAGTTTCGGTTAAGATAGTCTATGCTAGGAGAGACGAGTCATGGCGTGAGACGATTCGTGCTAATACAAGATAGTCTATACTAATCGTTAACTGCCAATTATCCTCTAGACAATATTGTTGGGACTTATAGTCACTAACGGATCATAGTTGAGTTGGATAATAAATCTGTAAATTGTTACAGTTCAATGATTACAAGGTTATGGTGGATTCGAAACCCTAGTCTCTTCTATTTGATTGATCCTAAGTTAATTATATTTATTTGTTAAATTTAATTAAGCTCATAAAAAAATTCTTCTTTTCTACTTTTGAATTGATTTAAGAATTAATTCGAAATTTAAACAACTTAGCCTTTTAATCCCTGTGGATCGATACCCGAACTAAACCACTATTCTATTGAATTAAGGTCTTAGTAAGGATTTATTTTTAATTGTGCAAAATGACTTACCAGTGTGTCCATATCCCTCGCTAAAAACTCAGATAGGCGCCCATTTCCAAACCCCTTCACCTCTAACTTGCATACTCATGCAAAAAGTACTCATTTTGTCGGAATGAGACCAATTGTTGGCAAATGACATCTTGCAAAGCAAAGCTGAGAAGATTGACACAATGATAGGGTGAACGATGCATCCACTAAGCAAAACCATGAGAGTAGTTGATTAGGAGCTAGAATTCGACATTGCACGAGTTCTTTCTTTCCCCCCTTGGCACAAATGTGAACTGAGCACACAACAAGGAACATAATCAACTCAAAACAACTTCATAAAGAGGTATGAAAGAGTCCTAACGATAAACTTCAAATAATTTCTTTGAAGATGTCAAAAATTTCTATGGCGGCTTGCAATGTGACAAGTCATCCACTAATTTGTTTCAACTCATCTTTTTTATTATGAATTTTGATTTGGATTAGCATCAGGGTCCCTTCCAATTGAGAACTTCATCTCAGTTTCTTCACCCAAAGTCAAAGCATAAGCTCTAACACGGCCATCTCGATGACCTCGATCTTGATTAGCCATAACCAAACAACCCAATATGACCCACAAACAGTCCAGTTATGCCAATTACAGAGATTACGGTTTCAGACCCAATTTCACAATTGAGGACAACTCAATTCAATATCCATTCACAGCAGTATGTAGCAGCAAATAATCAAGATCCAATCCAAGAACAAGAATCAAGAATAAGATGGCCACACCACGAATTGATTCAGGACAGTTCCAATTGAGAAGAAAACTAAGTCAACCATACCAGAATTGAATTGAGTCATGTCGACCAACTTGAAAAACAGAACTACGTAAGATTTTGAATTAGTTCTGAACTATGAGATCAAATCTTTGAGTTGATTTTTTTGGTAATCTGCAGTCGCAACTTCAAAAGAAGACGAGTTCACTACTCCTGACATCAACTCGTTGTAGAGGGTTGAATCGCAACTTGCAATTGATTGTTGAAGTTGACTCACAACCGAACCCAAGATGTAGAATCGAAGTGGTACAGGGAGTCCAAGGGAGTTGGTTCATGAAGAGTTGTGATACCTGATTCAGCGACGAACTAGAGTCGAAGGGCCAAACCCAGATCAAATCTCGTCTTGCAAGTCAGATCGCAAGGCAAGGCCAAACTGAAATCGCAAGACCAGGTCGAATTCAAAGTTTACTAACTTGACTCAATAAGAGGATTCAAGAACTTCAGCGAGCATAAACTCGAACTTCGAACCAAGGAGCTAGGTTGCACTCGTGTTTAACAATTGCCACTTCAAGTTTGCAATGGGTCTTCAAATCATGATGGGTATTCAACTTCGACTTCAGAGAGATTCTAGGTTTGAACTTCAAACCAAATGCGACCCAGAACAACTGAACAAAAAAAAAATCCCTCTTTCGTCTAGTGGCAATTTCCACTTGCGACTTCAAAGAGAGATGGTGGTTTCCTGACATATTCAAACAAATGAAGGGCTTTGAACTGAGATCTGAACTCGAACGAAGGCATCAAGATCTTGCTGTGATGTTGAATCACCAGCGCGAAAGGTCTAAACGGAAGTCGCAACTACCAAATCTAGCGTCAACTCTTGATTGCGATGTCAAATATATGGCTTCAGATCAAATCGATCACACTTGTGATGGCAACTTTTGGTGAGACGATCTAGGGTTCGCACCGAAGAATTAGGGTTTAGATCCAGAATCAGGTGTGTTGCTCCTTTCTAATTGACTATCTGTATGTACAATTAGAAACAATGAAGTATAAGATCTTTTGCTCCAATACCAAATAATGAAATCCAAATGCCAAATCAAGATCAAATTGAGAGAGAAAAGACAAATGCCCCAATTAGGGGTAAAACCCCTCTGAGTGGATGTCCTAGAGGTCATCCAGACATGAACAAAAAAAGTTGTTAAAGTTGCTCTTGGGAGGACATCCAGAAGGATGTCCGACCCAACGATAACAATTTAAATTTCATGAAAGATGAAACTCTCCCTTCATTTGATGAAGGTTTTGGTTCATCCCTCCTTTGATATGAGTTTGATGAAACGGTTGGAGGTTAAACAGTTGCCGCTTTTCATCAAATTTAAATTTGATGAAATATTAGATGCAGCGTTGGAGATGGTCTTACATGAGCTTCTCATGTTTGGGTAATTAAGGAGTTGAAATTTTAACTTATATCCATGGAAAATAAATTATTCATTTTTTTTCAATAACGTTATATATAATTTTTATTCAATATTTTTTAACTACAAACGTGTAGCATCATCATAAAAATATGTAATTATTCTGAGCCATAAATTATTGTAACTTCATCAAAAAAATACATAATATTTTTTTGACACATCCATGTTTAGCCGTATCCACGTACCCGGGTCTAATTTTGGGTACTTTTTAGACATACTCTCGTATCCCCCATTTAAAGGTTTGCTGAGTCTGACTCCTAGATACATACCCCCAACCAACACTTGTACCCGAGTCCATGTAACATAGAGTATTAGGGAGAAAAAGAGGGTGGGAGTTAAAGAGTCAAAATTCAAGGACATTTTACTCACTGGTGAAAACAAATCTGAATTTTGTTGTGCAGTCTCTTAGGAATTACTGCAGATAGGACCAATTTAACCTGATATGCACTGGCATAACTCCCAAGTTCCAATCTTGACTGACCAGCAACTCGAACAGATTCACACAATAAAACATCTTTGGAACCATGAAAAGATGATGTATTATAACCAGTGAGGGGAGATGGAGTGACATCAATAACTGGATTTTCCAAATCAATGCCTGTATTATCAACATTTAGAGATAATTAATTATCAAAAAGAAATATATTACCAACAAAAAAAAGGGAACATTGGAAGTAAGTAGCAAAAACTGAGATAGAAAAGCAATGACGTGTTCTAGGAATTCCATGATAGACATCATGTAACACACCTTAAATTAGTATTTCCCGCACCACATTACTCGAATGAACCACAAATTCAGCCTGTGAAGTGACATATTCTAGTTGGTCAAGCCCAACCACTCATACAAAAGTTAATTGTGTTGTTGTAGACCTAATAGAGACCCTAATTCTATTAACAACTGTGAAATTTCCAAGTTACAAAACTTGGAGGATTTCATGTAAATGAAACTCCTTTACCTACATAGAGCACATTTAATATAACCATGAGGTTAAAACATTCATCTCATGAATCACGTCTATTATATATGAAAACCTATGAAGCACATGCACTCCATCTAGCCTAACATATTAGCGTCCAACACATCTAGGACACAGACAAGTTCGAACACGCAACAAACACGTCAGACATGCCCTCTCTTGTGTCCCACTTTTGCTCACTTCTTTTAGTTGCTGGACCAGTGTTTTAAAAAGCTCTAGGGGCATCGAGGCGCCAAGTTCACCTGGAGCCTAAGCGCTCGAGGCGCTTTGGCGAGGCGCACGCCTCACCAAAGCGAGGCGCAAGTTATAAAAGTTAAGCAAAGTATATGTAACGCCCTCAAAATTAAACCCATAATAAATAATATTAACATGCATCATTATATTAAAACAAGAATATAATTCCATTCATCAGAGTATTAAGAAATAAACATCAAAATAAATGCCCTACGGGCTTACATCTCGCCAAGCCAATACTTGGACACAAATCCACGAGTTCTAACTCAAAAACAAATAAAGCCCTAGGCTTGAGTGTTTTACATATAAAAACAAATAAACTAAAAACAAATCTTGAGTTCCAATCCCTCACAAGCTAAGTCCTTGGAGGCGTGAACCATCACTGAAAATGAAGTTCCCATATAGGGTGAGCCCACGACCAGATGAAAATACTAAACCAAGCATAAGAATTAACTAAAGTATTAGCATCGATATATGGTTAACACACTATATTCGATTACAATTCTCATGACACGAATATCTATATTGCCTATGACCGTTGTCTATGGCATATCTTACCTTCCACCTATGGCTCGAACACGCCAAATAACTCAGGGAATTTCATCTCTTATTAACAATAATTGAGCAGGGATAACAAGTTAAGTTAAACCTCTCTATAACATAACAAATACACATCTTTGGTATTGTATCAATCATAACCACATTCACTTCCATACTTCTCAATGATACACATGGTGGTGATGTATCATATCAACAATAAATAGAAATACTTCTATTAACAATAGGCACACATGTATGTGATGCAAGTGGGGTCCATCCTTTTCTCCTCCCAACACATCTGGTTTAGAGGTCCATCCCCTTTCTTCCCTAAACCCTCCAACAATTTGGTTTAGAAGTCCATCCCTTTCTTCCCCTAAGCAGGAGTTCATCTATCTCCTCCAAAACCAAATGCATATGCAACATAATCAATACTTGCCATATACAACACATAATCAATACAAGTAATGTTACGTATTAATTCAACGATCAAATAGTGACTCAATTCGGTTATACCTAAGCCACATGCAAGGTCTACAACAATCATGGCTATCCTCACCGATAGCCCAAACAATTATTTCTAGCGAAATAAATATACAATACATATAATCCTAATTCCACAGATAAGTAATTAAATATCCGACTACATCAATTTATATCATAATCCCTCAATTTCATGAATTAAACTCAATTCCACATACTTCCCTTAAATTAATTACACAAATTAATCTAAGTCAAAACCTAGGGTTTCTTCCAAAATCACCAAACTACCCCCCCATATACCAAAATACCAACACTTATGATTAAAGCGTATAAATGGAGTAGAAATCCCTACCTTAAGCGAAGAGCCCAAAAGGAGAAGAAGAAGATGATGCTCAAAACCCCAAAGTGCTCCAAATCAACAATTGCTCCGATTAAATGAAAGCCCTCACTCTCCTCTACCTTTTTAATGAAGGAACTAGGTTAGAAGCGCCCTCTAGATAGATCAAACCCAAGGAAAAGATGAGTTGAGAGAAAAGAAACTTCGGAACTAGGGTTTGGATCAAAATTGTGAAAAAGGGCGTTTTAAAAGCTGCTGCTGCGTTTAAATCTTGGACAAGCTTCGCTCGGCGAAGACACAGTCGCTCGGCGACGAGACACAAAAAGACCTGTTGGGCGAAAAGAAGCTCGCTCGAGCCAAAGACAAACCATCTCGCTCGAGCGAAGGAAAGCTCGCTCGAGCCAACAAACACTGCCCTCAGGTCTAGCACTGGACGCAACCCTCGCTCGAGCCAAGAAAGGCTCGCTCGAGCGACGAACCAAGAAGGACCTCGCTCGAGCGAAGAGAATCTCGCTCGAGCGACCAAACTCAAAGCGATCATCAAGAATTTGTTTCTAGACTCAACCAACACATAATCAACACTTGAAAACATCCTATAACCAAGAATAAGGAATCAAGGACAACAATGACAATAATATGGCAGCGGAATCCACGGAACATAAGTCAGGATCGATAATCAAATGGGAAAAAAGGCAGGAATCGCTATAACCTCCCCTTAAAAAGAATTTAGTCCCGAAATTAAGCATGAGTTTGTAAAAATAATTTTTTCTCAATTCCCAATGATATAAACACAACAATAAACAACAACTTGACCCACCGGTCATTTCATCTCTTATCAAGAGCCATCTCACGGTATGTATAAATCAACATATATTTCAACTTGTATCAATATTATGCATTATTCTTCTCAATGTTAACAATTTCCATATCATATTCAATCTCATGATATAAACAACACATTCAATATATATAAATGTTATACTCACTTCCATAAAAGGCAAGTTTCAACATGTTAACATTAAACCAAAACATACTCAATGTTTTCTAGCTTAAGACATATATAAAATTCTCAAGTTCCACAATATTACATAATCTAAACACAAGATTACAAATCCACAAACAAGTGGGATATTTCTCACGGACTTCCAACTCACGTTCCCAAGTGGCCTCCTCCACTCGTGATGCTTCCACAAAACCTTCACTAAAGGGATGGTCTTACCACTTGAGGACTTGATCCGCCTATCAAGACTCGAATCGGTCTCTCATCTGAAACATCCTCATCAACAACTTCATCGGTCCAATCCAACACATCGGCGGATCCGGCTCATACTTAAGCATACTCACATGAAACCGTCATGAACTCAGGACAAGCTGCGGTGGCAAAGCTAAGCGATAAGCAACCTCGCCAATCCTCTCAAGGATCTCAAAGGGGCCAATAAGCAGGGGACAACTTCCCACTCTTCGAACCTCATTAAACCTCGCCTAGGTGAGATTTTCGAGAAAGACATGATCTCTACCTCAAACACCAAGGTCTCCTCCTACGTCGGCATAAGATTTACTGGCGACTACAGTGTAACAAGCCTCCTCGGATAAGCTCAACCTTCTCAAGTCGTTTCTCTCACTAACTCGGACCCAACAAGGTGCATCACCCACCTCGGCCCAACAAGCGGAGACCTACGATTCGGCCATACAAGGCCTCAAGCGGTGCCATACCGATACTAGGTAGCTGTTGTTATAGGCAAACTCCACCAATAGCAAGTGTCTCTCCACGACCCTTGAAATCAAGAACACAACCGAAGCATATCCTCAAGGATCTGAATAGTGCTCTGTTGCCCGTCGGTCGAGGATGATAGCCGTACTAAGGTCAACTTAGTGCCTAAAGCACTCTGCAAACTCTGCCACAACACAGCGGTGAAGCGAGATCTCTATCTCGAGACAATCGTCACTGGAACCCCATGCAACTTTACTATTTCCCGAACATATAAATCGGCAAGATGATCACGAATCTCTCACGCGCGCATAGGAATAAAGTGTCTTGACTTAGTCAGCAGATCCTGAACCACCCAAATAGCATCATTACCTCGTTGAGTCCTAGGAAGACCCTAGCGAAGTCCATAGTGACATGCTCCACTTCCACTCGGCAATAAGTAAGGGTTGCAACAAACCGTGGCCTCGATGCTTTCGGCCTTCACTGGCGACAAGTAAGGCACTTAGATACAAAAGCGCCACATCTCTCTTCATACCCGCCAAAGCTGGCGACCCAAATCCTATACATCTTAGTGCCTCCGGATGCACATGGCGCGAATGATGAAACTCTCAGTACCTCCTCTCGACACGATTAGGCACAAGCAGGCGGTCTCTGTATCTCACACTCGGTCGGGATACCGTCAAACCCTTCTCAACCTTACCACTAGAAATCTTCTCCGGAGAGATTCTGCCTCGAATCACCCCTCGAGCCTCTAACACTCGAGTCACAAGTGTAGGCGTGCGACAACGAAAACAAGGTCGCGACCTCAGCGGATTCGCCGGATGCAAATCAAACTCCCCAGCACCCAACATCTCCACTCTCGGATGGCTATACTAGCAGCGTCACCAGCAGATTTTCTACTAAGGGCATCGGCCACAACATTGGCCTTTCGGGATGATAGTGCAACTTCGAAATCATAATCCTCGATAAATTCCATCCACCTCCTCGCCTCAGTTCAAGTCTTTACGTATAGCAGATATTTGAACTCTTATGATGGGAGAATACTTCAAATTTCTCACCAAGCAGATAATGCCTCCAAATCTTCAAGGCAAATATCACATTTGCTAACTCTAGATCATCGTGGGGTAATTCTTCTCATGAATTTTCAAGCTGGCGTGAGCCATAGGCAACCACTTTCCCTCTTGCATCAACACACAACCCAGACCCTCTCGTGAGGCGTCACGATGGCTGCATAACCCAACCTCTCTAGGAATAATCAAGGCCGGGCGGTGGTCAATCTAACCTTCAACTCTGAAGCGACTTTTCACAAGTCTCCTCCATACTAAATTTGACCCCTTCCGAGTCAATCTAGTCAGCGGTGAAGCTAACTTGGAGAAATCCTTCACAAAGCGATAATACCACCCGATCGAGCTGCGGATCTCAAACACACTCTTAGGTTGTACCCAATCTTGCCTTTGCCTCGATCTTGGATGTATCAGCAGACACCCTTTCCCGAAACTTCGTGGCCTAAAAACTTCACCTCTTCTAGCGAATTCACACTTCCCAAACTTAGCATAAAGCTTATGGGCCCTAAGTAACTCAAGCACCACTCTCGAAGTGTTCCTCGTGCTCCTCCTCACGAAGGTGAATAAATCGAGAATGTAGATCACGAAGGCGACCACAAAAGCGATCTAAAATTCCGGAAGATCAGGTTCATCAAATCCATAAACCTTTGCGGTCGTTGGTGAGCCCAAGCGGCATCACCGAAACTCATAGTGGCCATACAGCGTGCGGAATGCCGTCTTTGGAATATCCTCCTCCACGACTCTCAGTGATGATAACCCGATCTCAAGTCTATCTTAGAGAAACAACGGAACCCTTCAATGGTCAAACAAATCATCTATCTGAGGCATAGGGTACTTATTCTTAGTAGCCCGATTCAATTTCCGGTAATCTATACAGGTCTCAAAGCACCACCTTTCTTCTTAGCGAATAGGGCGGTGCTCCCCATGGCGAAACACTAGGGGCGAATATAGCCCTTATCTAGCAACTCACAGGTTGAACCTTCAACTCAACTAACTTTCAATTTGGCGAAAGCGATAAGGTGCCATAGAAATCGGCAGCCGTCTTGCACTAAATCAATAGAGAACTCAATCTCTCGATGAGGTGGCAAACCAACAAGATCCTCGGGGAAGGCGTCAGGGTACTCACAAACCACCCTCGGTAACACAATCTGGGTCTCATCACACTCACTACTCGAAGCTAGCAAGTAGACCACTAAGCTCACTCCGCCTCATGGATCGTACCACTGTGGCAAAACACTACCAACCTGTCCCCGAGAAAATGGAAGCGTTCTCGCTAATTGTACAACGGTGACCCTCGGCGGTAGCAATCAATAAATGCGGTATGGCGATAACGATCCATACCCAAAATAACATCGAAGCCCTTCATGGGCATAACCACAAAAGAAAAAGGGATTCTATGATCATCGACCTCTATATCACAACCCCTAACACCTTGTTTCAAAATCAACTCACCCCAGGCGACACTACACAAATAGGAGATGCTAAGCATGCTAACTCCAACTCCAAAATAGATCACGAATCGGCAGACACAAAAGAATGAGATGCACCGTGTCGATCAAAACACTAACAAGCTGAATTGCAAAACAAGAAGGTACCTCTCTGGCAAGCGAATTTGATGCAAGATCTGTAGCAGTAACGACCTACAGCCAGAGATGACCTTTGATCAACTTTGCTCACCCCTAGGAGCATAAAGGCTGCTTTGCAAGAATGGGACGATGAAGCCTGATTAGCCCTCGAGGCTGAGCGGTGGCGGGTGACTCTGAGTGCGCCTCAAACCGGATGCACTAGATGTGCTATTCAAGCGTGGGCAAAACCTCTTGGTGCCTGGTGACCCTTGAAAACAACTCAAACCCAGGCGCACGGTGTGCCACTCAAGCTGAGCGAGAACCTCTTGAGTGCCGGATGACCGCCTTGAAAACAAGAAGCGGTGGCCTCTACCTGACTCTGGCTCGAGATCGAGCGAAGAAGATCTTGCCCTCTGCACTCCTCCGCCGAGGACAAGCGAAGACTTATGGCCCGGTGGCCACACTTAAGCAGGTAATGTCTCCTGTTGCCTTTCCCGAACTAGCACTCTTTGGAAAAGTAGATCTAGAAAAACTACTCTGAGGCTGCTGAGGAGTGAAACCTCTCTGCCTCCTGCCATCGCCCTGACCATCCTGACTCCTCTTGGAGCCTTTCTGCCCTTCCTCCTCCTCCGCGCCATAATCTCGGTATTTCTGCTGCATCAACCAAGCGCCCAAAATCCTAATCATAGTCGGCACTCTCGATTTGAGGCCGCGCCTCGACTTCTTCTCAAACTCTATACAGCGGCGTTCCTCGATCGCCACTAACTCGAGTGCGAACACAGACAAACTAGTAAATGAGGCCTCGAACTTCGGCCAGCGATGAACTATTACGCCCGGATGGCGGCGATCTCTCAGCGTCTCTGAGCAGTGGAGGCAGTACTTCTCTGAAAAGCATCAACAAACTCCTTCCAAGTACATGTCGACCCTTGGTGAACTTCCTGCTTGACCCGCATCCCCTTTGGAAAGATGCCAGGTCGCCTTGAACCCTCGTCTTCGATGCCAAGCATCTCAAAGCGTTTTAGTTGTCTGTTCGAGCCATTAAATGCGCCTTAAGCGGCTCGCTAGGATCACCTACAAACACTTAGGTTGAGGCGGAAAAACTCCCTCTTCGAGAAAAAGGCCTGCATCTGCGGCAACTCTGGGCTGGAACTACAGGGTTTGGATTCGCGACCCTCGAGAATGTCCTTGGCGCTGAAATGCCCTGCTATCTCTTGGGCCAGCGCCCGTACCTATGCCCTCTTGGCTCGGCCACATTGGCACAGCCAACACCCTCTGAACCGGAATTTCCTCCGGTATAGGCACTTCTTGCTGGCACGCCTACCACGCCTACCACGACCTCGTCCTCGTCGACATCCTAATAAAAAGAAACAAAGCGTTAGCACTCTAAATAATGTGCCAAAACTATAACACTTGCGTCCTAATACATTGAATAACAATAAATCACACCACGTAAGCACATAATCACATAAGCACCTCACAATTTCATTTACGGATAATGATAGTCGAGGCATCACTAAAGTTAGGTTGGAAACAACATTGATCAAGTGCCTTTCCAACAAGACTTTCGAGAGACTCGAGGGTCAATCAACATCCTAGAAACTATATTCCATACCCACGTAGTCACATAAACATGTTATCATATAAGCATCGGTCATTACACTAAGTCTCTATCAAGCGAGGCGAACCCATTGTCATACTTATCACTTCCACGTACCCAAAGTATTCGAACCCGGTACGCTCTGATACCAAGTTGTAACGCCCTCAAAATTAAACCCATAATAAATAATATTAACATGCATCATTATATTAAAACAAGAATATAATTCCATTCATCAGAGTATTAAGAAATAAACATCAAAATAAATGCCCTACGGGCTTACATCTCGCCAAGCCAATACTTGGACACAAATCCACGAGTTCTAACTCAAAAACAAATAAAGCCCTAGGCTTGAGTGTTTTACATATAAAAACAAATAAACTAAAACAAATCTTGAGTTCCAATCCCTCACAAGCTAAGTCCTTGGAAGCGTTGAACCATCTGCACTTTTGAAAATGAAGTTCCCATATAGGGTGAGCCCACCCGATGAAATACTAAACCAAGCATAAGAATTAACTAAAGTATTAGCATCGATATATGGTTAACACACTATATTCGATTACAATTCTCATGACACGAATATCTATATTGCCTATGACCGTTGTCTATGGCATATCTTACCTTCCACCTATGGCTCGAACACGCCAAATAACTCCATGAATTTCATCTCTTATTAACAATAATTGAGCAGGGGATAACAAGTTAAGTTAAACCTCTCTATAACATAACAAATACACATCTTTGGTATTGTATCAATCATAACCACATTCACTTCCATACTTCTCGGTGATACACATGGTGGTGATGTATCATATCAACAATAAATAGAAATACTTCTATTAACAATAGGCACACATGTATGTGATGCAAGTGGGGTCCATCCTTTTCTCCTCCCAACACATACGGTTTAGAGGTCCATCCCTTTCTTCCCTAAACCCTCCAACAATTTCGGTTTAGAAGTCCATCCCTTTCTTCCCTAAGCAGGAGTTCATCCTATCTCCTCCAAAACCAAATGCATATGCAACATAATCAATACTTGCCATATACAACACATAATCAATACAAGTAATGTTACGTATTAATTCAGCGATCAAATAGTGACTCAATTCGATTATACCTAAGCCACGTGCAAGGTCTACAACAATCCTGGCTATCCTCACCAGATAGCCCAAACAATTATTTCTAGCGAAATAAATATACAATACATATAATCCTAATTCACGAGATAAGTAATTAAATATCCGACTACATCAATTTATATCATAATCCCTCAATTTCATGAATTAAACTCAATTCCACATACTTCCTTAAATTAATTACACAAATTAATCTAAGTCAAAACCTAGGGTTTCTTCCAAAATCACCAAACTACCCCCGTATACCAAAATACCAACACTTATGATTAAAGCGTATAAATGGGTAGGAAATCCCTACCTTAAGAGCCCAAAAGGAGAAGAAGAAGATGATGCTCAAAACCCCAAAGTGCTCCAAATCAACAATTGCTCAGATTAAATGAAAGCCCTCACTCTCCTCTACCTTTTTAATGAAGGAACTAGGTTAAGCGCCCTCTAGATAGATCAAACCCAAGGAAAAGATGAGTTGAGAGAAAAGAAACTCGGAACTAGGGTTTCTGGATCAAAAATTGTGAAAAAGGACGTTTTAAAACTGCTGCTGCGTTTAAATACTGGACAGGCTCGCTCGAGCGAAGACAGGGTCGCTCGGCGACGGAACCAGAACCTCGGTTGGGGCCGAAGATCGCTCGAGCCAAAGACAAACCATCTCGCTCGAGCGAAGGAAAGCTCGCTCGAGCCAACAAACATTGCCCTCAGGTCTAGCACTGGACGCAACCCTCGCTCGAGCCAAGAAAGGCTCGCTCGAGCGACGAACCAAGAAGGACCTCGCTCGAGCGAAGAGAAGCTCGCTCGAGCGACCAAAAAAGCGATCATCAAGAATTTGTTTCTAGACTCAACCAACTGTAATCAACGCCCAAAACATCCTATAACCAAGAATAAGGAATCAAGGACAACAATGACAATAATATGGCAGCGGAATCCACGGAACATAAGTCAGGATCACGATAATCAAATGGGAAAAAAAAGGAATTAAGCTATAGTATAAATATAACACAATTTTCAACATAGAAAGTATTTAATATGTATATTATTAATTTTTTTAATAAGAAGAGCAAAGAAGAAGAAAAAAAATAATTAATTTTTTTAATATATATATTATTTTATTTATTTATTATATTTTTTACATAATGTGTTTTAATTAATTTTTTTTATTTTATTTTACATACATTTATTTATTTTTTTTATTACTATGAATAAGTATATATTATATAAGTATATTATATATTATATAATAGATATTATACGTATTATATAATATTATATATATATATATATGAATCAATTATATATTATATATAAGTATATTATATATTATATAGTAGGTATCATATAATGTATTATATATATATGAATCAAGAGACAAAAGCGAGAGAGAGAGAGAGATCGCGATCACGATCGCGAAGGTGAGAGAGAAGGCGATCGGTGAGAGAGATCGCAATCGTGAGCCAGACAGAAGCAAGAGAGAAGGCAGCGAAGAAGAGAAGAAGAAGGCGAAGCGAAGAGAAGGAGAGAGAGCGAAGAAGCGAGCGAACCGAAGAAGCTCGGATCGATCGATTTGAGCTTCGAGATCGGTCGATTGAAGAAGCTCACCATGATTTGTATTGTATAAGAGTTTTAATCCTATGTGGATGGTACACAAACACAAAGCAAAGTCGGCCCTGACCTAAGCGAAAGCGCCTCCATTAAGCGCGCGCCTCAACACCTTACGTGTGCTTCTCGCAATGCACCTCGCCCGTCTGCTTGGCGCCAACCTGCGCCTCTCGCTTAGCGCCTAGGCGCACTTTTTAAAACACTGTGCTGGACACACCTCCAACACTCTCTGAACACTTCTCGGACACGATGATGGCCAAAAATAAAATAAGAAAATCACTGATTTTGTTCATGCTACCTGTAGGAACTCTAGATTTGTGATTCACAGATAAAGAGATGAAGGAAGAAGTCACACAAGAGACAATAACGATAAGAAGAAGCATCTTACCTTGTTCAACCGTCTCCTTGACGAGGCATCTGGGTTGATTCAAAAAAATTCCCACTTAATGGGGTAGGCTCTGTTTTTGTTGATGCATTGTACATTGTTATGGGCTTGGTGGGTGTTTTATTCTAAATTGCGGAGACCCAATTCATTGTGGATGGCTTTCTACTTGGACTACATCAGCGGGTTTAAAAATCAAGCCCATTATGTCAAAGCATGATGTGGAAAAAACTATATTGCAAACCAGTCCAAGAAAAGAAATAAACAAATAGTTTATTATAAATAAATCATATCAATAAAAATTTAAAAAAAAATAAAACACAACATTGATTTAGTATTTTCTAAATTCACGAATATTGTAATATATATGACATGAATATATAAAAATATTATTTTTCATGTATCCCCAATATACCATATCTGAAATTTTGAAAAATTGTGGTGTCGGTAATATCTCATGTCTTATCAGTGTCTTATGTCCCTGTTTCTTAGATGAAAACATTTCAAATAATAAATCATGAACATAACACTTATTCCAATAAATAAATAATCAAATACATGAATCTAATTGGCTCAAAATGAAGCACCAATACTCCAAAGTATGTGTTGTGGCGGTGTGGGAGGCAGGAACCTGAGGACTCGTGTGTCCCTTTATTTAATTACTTTTTTTTCAAGGAACACCCCAACTAGTTTTTTATCCCCTTTTCTTAGTTCTTTTAATGCATGTTGGATGTTGAATGATAATTACTTTTTGCTTAAATTTAAATAATTAATAGATGTTGATGCTGTGGTGAGGTGAGGTTTCTTTGCAGTCTCGCTTTCCATTGATTTTTCGTGTTGCCATTGATCAGGAGGCTGTGGTGGCATCTTATCTAGATGGGGTTGAAGGTGCGGTGGTTTGGGATATTATATTGCGCCAGCAGGTTTAGGATTGGGAGGTTGGGCAGCTGGTGGATTCTTGAGTTTCTTATGCGAGTCTTGGTTGAAGTCTGAGATGATGTGTCTTGGTGTTTTTGGGGGTCAAGTGCAAAAGGTGTTTTCCCGATTTTGTCGTTCTATCAGGCTTTGTCTAGTGGTGTGGAGGAGGAGTTTCCTTGGCATCGTGTTTGGGTTACAGGTGTTCATCTAACGTGGCTTTTGATCGGATTCTAACTATTGATAATTTGGTTCGCCATCGTTTTATCGTAGTAAGCTGGTGTTGTACATGTTATGGTAATGCAAAGTCTGTGAATCACATGCTTATCCATTACCCTGTGGCTTATCGTTTGTGGGTGCTTATCTTCTCTACTTTTGGAATCACTTGGATTCAGCAAAGAGTGGTGATGGCAGTCCTTTGGAGTTTGGGAGGGGGTCAGATTGGGAGGCAGGGGAAGGCTTGGGCCATGGCCCCATTGTGCTTAATGTGGTTGGTTTGGAATCGCCGTATTTTTCACAGGATGGCTCGGTTTGTCTCATGGTTAAAAGAATTGATTTTTTGTAGTTTTGTATAGTTGGAGTTCTGAGGATGGTGGATATGGATTTGTTTGTTTTTGATTTCTTGAAAGATTTGATTGGTTATCGGTTTTTCCTTTCAAGACTCTTTTGTATTTTTGCATCATTTTGATGCTATAGACAATAAACTTTATTTATCACCCAAAAAAAGTGATTCTTTTATTATTTTGAATTAGTGTTAGCTTTTGTTAATTTTAATTGTTTGTGGATGTAATATTAATCTACATATATATATATACATATATATATAATTAATTTTATTGTCATGTCCCGCCATGTCCGTGCCCTCATTTTTTGAAATCACTATGTCTCGTGTCTATGTGGTGCTTCTTAGCATATACCCTAGCATTGACTTGTCTACAAATAAATGGTTTGTTTATAGACATTTCTTTTTGATGAATTCTCTTTCCTTTTCCATCTTTTTCTTCTTATATTTCTTCTCCTCACTCTTCTCTTTCTTCTCTTGAATGGCTACACTACCTTTCATCCTTGGTCCTTCTTCTTTCTCTATCCTACCATGTGGCCCACATAGCCACACGTATATTGTATTTTTGATTTTATCTTATCTATCGGAAGTCGGTTCAACGTCATAAACTTGTTAGTTTTCATACCATAGAGCTCTTAACAATATTTATGCTATGAAATAGAATGTGACTTAGACCTATACCAGGTTTAGGACATAAAGGAAATAGCATCTTCATCTGAATTTAGCCTATTAACTAATTTTTCAAAATTTTGTTTAAGAAAATTGAACATTGGGTACATTTTTATTTTTTGATAGCAGGGTATCGGGCTAGCTTACACACTTCAACTAATCCGGGACCCATAAGCGCTCCCTCCGCGTGGATCGGGGATTTGGGGGGGATTTGGAAATGAAAAAGGAAAAAGTATGTGAAACAAGGTGAAATGTGATGTAGGTATATTTTATACATCACATTTCACCTATCGTTTCCCTTTCCCTTTCCCTTTCCCTTTCCAAATCCCTTCCCACATCCATAAACCAAACTCAGCCTTCAAGATCCTACAGACTCCCTGTCATCCTTGATCCTCCTCCTTTCTCTATCTCAGCGAGCATTGGGCGTAACCCCAAGGAGTTGATAGCACTTAGTGGAAGTTGAACCTAAGACCTAGAAGGGAGCACACCCCCAAGCTGCACCCACTAGGCCAAACCCTTGAGGTTAACATTGGGTACATTTAACATGCATTTCTCTATTCCATTCCTTTAAAATTCGCGCAAGGTAAATACAAAGAACCCTAGAAAGAAGAAGATTAAAGACTTCTGCATACTCAGCTTACCATAGAGAAAAAGTTGATGGCTTAAGAATATATATCATAGCATTGACTTATCTACTAATAAACGGATTGTTTCTAGACATTTCATTTTTATGAATCTCTTTTACTTTTCCTTCCTTTTCTTCTTAGTTTCTTCACCTCACTCTTCTTCTTCTACTGAAGGGTTATCGCTTCCTCTTTAGGTTGTGTTTGGTTCATGGATTTAGGAAGGGATTTGAAAATAAAAAGGGAAAAAGTGTGTGAAACAAGATGAAATGTGATGTAGATATATTTTATTCACATTTCACCTATCGTTTTCCTTTCCCTTTCCCTTTCCCTTTCCCTTTCCCTTTCCAAATCCCTTCCTAAATCCATGAACCAAACTCAACCTTAAAGATCCTACGGACTCCCTTTCATCCTTGATCCTCCTCCTTTCTCTATCTCTGCCATATAGCTGTATTGTATTTATCTACATATATGTATTACCTGCTTATTTAATTAATTATTTATCTAATTAGTTATGGGCGATAATTGAAATACTTACCCAATTCCTTAAGGACACTAATGTGTGATTTGGTTAATGCCTATCAAGTCCCCACTATTAAATACTGTTTACTTGATGAAAAAAAAAAAAAAAAAAAATTGATAAATTTTATTTCAATAAGTGAACCTAACCTAGCAATTATCTGGCCTACGATATCATTCATCAAGTCAGGCATTCAAGTCTTACATTGGTTAGAAGACGCTTATCTCTAGAGTAAGTGTATACGAGAAAAACAAAGTAGCACCCATATTATTGAGGGGAATTCAAGAAGGATCTTTATTCAAAAATCAATAATAATTATATCTAGAACCCATATTGCAAATGCACTCTGAAATTACAAATTGAACTATAAGCATACCAAAAAATTAAAATAAAATTGAATATCCTATATTCTACAGCTTGAAGATCACGATTGATTCAACCTCTACACCAAATCAATTAAACAAAAACTGCATAGCGTAACCCTAAAATCTCAGAGTTTTACAAATCAATTAAAAAAACACACACACACAGACACACAGAGATAGGGTTTGAGTAGAAAAGAGATGTAAAGTACAAAGTACCTTTGAATGTAGTATCATCGCTTGAGCATAGAAGGATAGAAACAAGACTCTGAGAGAAAACAAGAAGAGGAGGAGCTACAGGGGAGCTCATCGCTCCAAGAGAACAAAGAACGCGCCACGCGCGCTTTGGGTTTGGGTGGGCCTTTTGATGATTTTGCACTGGTTTGGCATGAGAGGTGGGGATGGGTTCGTGGGGTGGGTTGGTGTTAAAATAGTGACAAAATAATAAAAAAAATTTAGTCTTATATTATAAAATGTTATATTTAACTTATAATTATTTATTTTTTTATAAAATGTTATATTTAACTTATAATTATTTTTTCTTTTATAAAAACTTTTAAAAGTCAAAATGTTCATATTAAACGAGATTTTTTAGTATCAAATTAAAATAGTTTAAAAGGCAATTCATATCTCAAACGAAACTTATAGTTTTTAATAAAATTTTGGATAAATTATCAATAAATTCTAATAGTTTGACTTAATTCTCATCAAATTATAATAAAATTGTTGTTGAAAATAATTTTTTATAATGATTTTTATATATATCATTAAAAATGATAATTCTTGACTTTCTTTTGTCACGATTTGTATAAATTGTTACTAAAACTTACAATTAATGACATTTTTATGAATTTTTTAAATTGTAGTTGAAAGTTAAACATTAGTGACATTTTTGTAACAATTTTTTAAATTATTCCTAAAACTTATAATTAATGACATTTTTATAACAAAATTTTCAACTATCACTGAAAATTAATAATTAGTGACGTTTTTAAATAATATTTGATGAATAATGCTATTCAGCTTGTTTGGTTTAAATTTTCAAGATTTACTTTTCTAAAAAATTAAAAAAATTTGTTTTCCATATTTTTGTTTTCACTGAATTTTTTTAATATTCTAAGTAATTTTTTTAACTTTTAGATACACCTAGTATAAATACACTTAAAAGTATAATATTTGTGAACAAAATCTTTAGAAAATTTACTAAATACCAAAAATATTTTTAAAAAAATACAAAAATTCAGTGCATTTTTTCGTATTCTTGTGTATTTATTAATTTTTTAAAATATTTTTTACAAATATTTTACTTTTTAAATATATCTAAGTAAGGTGCATTGTAACATCTCAGATTTTTAATTATGCTATAGAATTTATATTAATATTATTTAATTTCAGTTCAGAAAATATATGATTTATTATATATATTATTATGTTTAAATTGGTCAAATAAGATATTATTAAAAGTTTAGGGATCAAAATATAAATAAATAATTAAGTTATTTGGATAAGCTTGACACGTGGCAGTAGCTTGGGCATTACGAATAGAATTGGTATAAATAGGGAAGAAGTTGATTCGGCTGGAAGGAAACAGAAAGAAAGAAGAAAGAAAGAAAAAGGGGAAGAAAGGGAAAGAAAAGAGAAGAAAAATAATGAGAGCTAAGAGGGTGTCTGATGGTAGAAAAGAAAGAGTAAGGTATTAAAGTTAAGGTGAGTTATATTATGGCCTTGTTTGGGAAGTCCCAAATAATCCAAAAAGCCAAAAAGTTACTTAAAAGTTAAAAAGTTAACACTATTCACCAAAAGTCAACAATTACTACCTGACTCCCAATTCAAATTTTCCTCTAAAATCAATTTTCACAATTTTTTATTACACACTTTTCCATAAAAGTCAAAAGTTAACCCAAACATCCATATTTTCAACCTCAATTTTTTGTCCAAAAGACAAAAGTGCACTTATTTAGTCTTTCCAAACAAGGCTTGAGGCACCAAAATATATTTTACGTATGTTTTGACTTACCAAAATCTATTTTATACACGTTATGTTTTTAATATAAGTTATATTTTATAAAGGTTTCAGTTACGTGGTTTTATTTCTAAACCCTATTTACTTAAAAGGAAACACATGGATTTGTCTGTTTATATTTTAAAGAATATTTGGCTATACCCTTATCAGCAATTATGTTTTGTAAGTACCACCACGGGAGTCCCACGCCTTGGGGGACTTAAATAACCATTGGCCTCTGTTTGACCACTTTGTGGTCCTCTGTTTGTCATGAATCCATTGACCTCTGTTCTGTGCGGACCAAAGTGTTGTGCGGAACTAAGTGCTACACTATTGTGGGAGCCACCTCTAGAATCCGTACGAGCTACCTCTTGAATCCGTACCTCTGTTCTGACTGTCACTTCTGTGACCTCTGTTCTTTTCTGTACCGTGATTGTGGTTACATAATATATGTATTTCAGTTTCTGCTATTTAAATGATTTGCTACTTAAAGGATTATTTGTCCCGCTACTCAAATGATTCCTGCTACTCAAATGATTTGTTTATATAAATGTTTTGGCCTAACTAACGATCCATGGTTATTTCGTGCCCTTATACTCTTGGTATAATATTTCTCACTCTGCCATGTGCTTGTAGTTTTTTTACCAATTTTCAGGAAATAATGCAATTCAGGAATAGCTTTTGGAAAGTCTTAGATCTTGAGTTGCGGATTAGACACACTGATTTTTATGATATTTTCTATGTAAATATCGGCCTTTTTAGTCAATATATTTTGTAATAAAAATAAAGCTCGGTGATTCTTTTGGTACCCTTATTTCAATATTTCTTAGCTTACGTTTATTTATTTGTTTATGAATTGGCGGAGGTAACTTTATTCTTGGCCATCACGATCTTAACCCTTGGAGTGCAGGGGATGGTCGTGACATGCATCTAAAAAATTTTAAAAAAAACAACTACTTAAAATTTTAAAATACTCACTAAAAAATTTAAAAAAAAAAACCAAAAAACTCAATTTCTCACCAGACCTATTAGACAATAATAAGTCCACCTATTAAAACATACACGTAAGTCTCCCTTTAATTTTTTGGATTTTTTTAACAAATAGAGATGAATCGAAATTTGGGTTTTAGGAAAATCTCTTGCCTTGTTTGGTTTATATCTAGAGATACAATTTTTGATAAAAAATTTCAAAATTTTATTTAGATAATTTTTTTTGAAAAAAAAAATTAAACTACTTTTGTTTCTACTACACATCGATTAATTATTTTTTCTTTCTCCCCATTTATTCAACTATTAATTAGGGAAATTTATTATAAACTCCTATTTTGGAAACTTCTGTACCATTTGGTCCCACGTTTTAAATGGTTGATTGAGGAGTCCTTATTAGGTGTAGTGTATGACCAGTAAGTCTTTTTTTAAACATGGAGGGGTATTAGTTAGACAGATATACCCTTACTAGCTAATTGGAGAAGTTTGTTTGTTTTTTTTTTGTTTTTTTTGGGAATGTGTGACAGATATGGTGTGATACTCAAATGTGACAAGTATTAATATGACACTCCAACGATGGAACAACGTGGCAGATATGATATGACACTCTAAAATTATTACTCATCCTTAATGTACTTTTTCCAAATGTAACAATGTGGTAGGTATGATGTGATACTCCAAAAAAAATAAAAACTCGTCAGTATACTTTTTTCAAATGTGATAACGTGGAGGATATGTTGTGGCACTCTAAAAAAATTAAAACTCCTAGTGTATTTTTCCTAAACGTGACATGTGATACTCCAACGTAGCGAACCCAATTTGATTGAATTACTGCGTGTCTTCATGTTAAGCGCCAAAAAACAATTAATAAAGAATTCACATCGCACATTGCATGTGTGAAAAATAACCAAACTTCAAAAACCTACTAGTGCGCTTTTTGAACAACGTGACACACAAACAATCCATCACCTTCTCTATACATAAAAACTTTAGTGTACTTTTCCTAAACATGACATGTGACACTCCAACGTGGCGGACCCAATTTGATTGAATTACTGTGTGTTTTCACATCACATGCCAAAAAATAATTAGTAAGGAATTTATGTCCCACACTGCGCGTGTTAAAAATAATCAAACTTTAAAAAGCTAGTAGTGCGCTTTTCGAACAACATGACACACAAACATCCCACCACCTTCCTCATACATAACCATGCCACATGTCCCCTTGTAACAACCCTCGTACTGATTACTGAATAACCTCTGAATTATATACTGATTATTGCTAAACCGGACCGCTAATGACTGTTAATTGGGTTAAGCGGTATATTGAATGGACTGATTGAAATTGAAACTGAAACGGAATAAGTTTGCCTATTGAATTGCATATCGTATCTGTTTGATTGTATGATTTATCTGTTTGCATTCTATGTTTAAACTGCTAATTGAAGGCCTTATCGGCGGCCGATTTAGAAACCGTTTGATGTTTTGGAATCGGTAGAATATTTGGGATTTAATGATATATTTATCTGAAAATCGATTAGGAATGATTAAACTGGATTAAAATAAGTTAATTGCCAAGTTTGATTTAATTACGAAATTTGCCACCCGTAGTGGACACTTTGTTTAATCTTTGATTTGAGACTTATACACCTTAGAGAATACACTTCTCCAGCTCCTATTCTTGCTTATAGCCGAAATTAGAGAGAGAGTAAAGGGAGAGGGAGTTGATTTCATCTTGTATTTTGGCTTGATTGACTTGAAGAATTGAAGAAATTAGTAGAGGATTGTCAAATTTAGCTTCCACACCTTGAATACAAGATTAAGGTAGGACATTCATCTCCTCATTGTTGTCTTTGAGCTTAGTCTTGCATGATTCATGCCCATTTAGAGAGTTAAGTCATGATTTTGCTCACATATGTTGAATTGAAGCTCAAATGTTACATGCATGTTTATATTGAGGCATTTGGAAGTTGAATTCATGGTAGATTGTGCATGCATGCTCATGTCTATATTATAGCCCATGCTTTCACTTCATTTTCCAACTATTGAGCTCTCTAGAGCAAGAATTAAAGCTAAAAATTGGTTTGAAGTTCATGCATTGCATGTTTTAACTTGTTCTTGAAATGGGTTTGAAAAATGGCTTTGATTGATCAACTCTTGGGCCTTGCATGTACAAATTGACTTTTAAAACTTGAAGTACATTGAGTTTAGAGTGTTTTCCAGTTTTGGGCCCAGAGGTTGAGTTTTGGATGGTGGAATGCTTGGTCCGAACTGGGGAGACAAATCGGGAAATTCGATTTTGCTTCTCCTTCGGCGAAGGATTCTCGCTTCAGCGAGCCTGCGATTTACCAAGCAAGCTTGCTCGGCGAGCATCGGCGTGTATCGTAGCGTAAATCGAGCAACGAAGTTTTCCGCTCGGCGAAGGATTGTTCGCTCGGCGAAGCCTGATTTTGGAGGCTCGCTCGGCGAAGGAAGGCTTCGCTCGGCGAGGTGCATTCGACAACTTTTGAAAAATGCCTTCCAAGTGTAATTTTGCATCCTCATCCCATCCTAGGCATTCTTAGGCCTAGTTTAAGACATCTTAATGAGGATTTGGGCATAGAACACCGAGGCATATTAGGAAGTTAATTACTATACTTCATTTGTTAAACTTAGTGTGTGTTCAATTGTTTAATTGTTTAGGGTTGGCTCTCGGGGACACGCTCTAGGCGCTAATAGCCCAATCTCTGTGAGTAGCAGTTGTGTAAAGATATGTTGAAATGGTTATATTTTGAATCTTGGCTGAAATGTTTATTGAATTGATATTGTTTATTGAATGAATGTATGTCCTGTATTTCGAATTGTATTGTGGCATCCTTAGCACCCATTGTTATTGACTGAAACAGAGCTCTGTCGGGTTCCTTGTGGAACCATATTGTTATTGACTGATGGCCATCACAATTGTAGGGTCTGTCAAGGCGGTCGCTGGACCTATTGTTTATAGGCTAATGGATGTACCACATATGACTGATTGACTGAATTATTGATTGATCAAAATATTGATTGACTGAAATATTGAAAGATTGAAATACTGTTTAATGAATTGATTTCATTACTGCAAGGACATTCATTCATAACCCCTTTACACATTATGTTATTCACTGGGCTTTAGCTCACTGTTTATATATATATATGTAGGTTCTCGGCCGGACGACGAGCTAGGGCGTGGAGTGATCCCGATTTTGTCGGCCGGCTGTGTGCCTCACTGCGAGGTTCCGTGTTGCCATGCTATGGCTTTGGGGTCTTTTGTACTTCCCCTATCTGTCTCATGTTTTGTCTTGTTGTGGGACCATTGTATAGGCATTTCTTGTTAGTTGTCTTGTCGAGGGTTAGGCCCAGTTTATCATTGTATGTATATGTATATTGTGTATCTTAGTTATGTATTGTACTATTGTCAAGGATTGGATCCTGTACTAAGCTTGTATATATAGGGTAAATAGAAGCTGTTTGAATGCATGAAAAATGTTTTTGGCATCTGATTTTCATGACTCAATGGACACTAGTTATATCTTGTATTGGCTTCAGAACCATACTCTGTTATATTGTATTATTGTTAAGCAGGCCTTGATGTCTGAGATTCTTGGCGATTCTGCTAAACCCATAGGGCCGGGTTTGGGTCGTGACACCCCTAACTATACTAACAATAGCAAACAGTCAACATACAATTTAAGGGACCAAAAAAACATTTAGGATTTTATGGATTACAAGTCTACAAAACGGGATTTGCTGGTCAATTCCCCTAAAAAAAATTAAAATCATCCCAAATTTCAAAATTCCAAAATTATTCTTAAAACATACAACCAAACAACGACCTTGTTTGGAAAGTTGGCTATTTTAGTATGCTATTTTAGTTTTTAGCTATTTTAACATGCTAAAATATTTATGTTTGGGAAGAGATTTTGATTTTTTTTGTAATTGGATGTAATGTTTGTGAGAAAAAAAAAGTGAAATAATTATGGATTTGATGTGACAATTTGTCTTATTGACTATTTTATCCTATTTTATCTTTTTGTAAATTTTAGCACCAAAAAAAAAAAAAACCAATTTTTAGCTTTCTAAACAGCATTTCAAAATTTTTACTCTTTTTAAAAAATTATTATTTTTTAATTATTTATGAAATTTCAGCCTTTACACTTATTTTGGCTCCGATTGACAACTTGACTATTTTAGTTGGTTATTTTACCTATTTTATTTTGATTAAAAAAATTATGTTTAGGATAATAATTGATTTTTTTGTGATTGATTTGATAATTGTAAAAAAAAAATGAAATAATTATAATTTATATGTGACATTTTGTTTTATTAACTATTTTGACTTATTTTGTCTTTATTAACTATTTTAATCCCAAAAAAATACTAAAAACGACATGTCCCAAACAGGGCCTTTGTAAAATAATAATAATCAACATGTTTGGTTGAAGTTTTTGAAAAAAAAAAAAAAATTTAAAAATTTGCCTTTATTAATTAAAAAATTTGACCCATATAACAAAATACATCTTAAAATTTTTATTTTATCAATTTAAGTTTTAATTTCTTTATTTATTTTCAAGTTAAATTATTTGTCTATTTTCGTTACGATGGAAAAAAAATTATATTTTAGTTATTAAACTCATAAAAATATATTTTAGACATTTTATGTAAATTTACGTTTAATTTAATAGCTAAAATATTATTTTTTTTGCCAATTTTACTTAACAAAAATAGATAAATGACTTATATTAAAAACAACGAAATAATTAAGTTTTAAATGATTAGATAAATGGCTTCAAAAGCTCTCACTTTTCCAAAACTCTTCAAGCTCCAACGAGTGAGTCTCTAAGAAAGAGATATGAAGTGATTTCTTTTTTTGTGGAGCTTTGATGAGTGGTAGGTATTTTATACACCACCAATCGATTGTAGTGATGCCATGTGTCCAAGGGAACCCGTGGGGAAAATATTATCTCTCTAACAGTCGAGGTAATTGTAAACCCTAAGGACTTTGTGCCTTTCCTTGAATAATCCTCAAAGTATAATAGGCAGTTTGAGAGCATTATGAATTACATTGGCGATCCTTTGTCTTTAGCCACCAATCCAACAATTCCCAACATCTCAAAATAGGGTTAGGATAATTCTAAAAACATCTTGCCACAAGGGTTGCAGAGTCTGGAAGGCCCCTCAAGTCTGCCAACTATGCTTTGGGTATAGGCGGGTTATTTTAATTATGAAGGGTATCTCTGAGTTCCACATCTTGAAGAGGGTCACAAAACTTGGTCTTAGCTTACCATTCCAGCGTCATTATCGAAATGGCTCCAAGCCCTCATATTGCTTTGGGACTCACTTTACGTTGCGACTTCTAGATTTTTACAATATTGCGAAGATAAGCACATGGATTTTCCAGGTCATTGAACCTTTCGTGTTTTGACCATGTGGGTTTCTAGGTTCATTGTACCTATTGAGTCCCCAACACATGATCCCCGAGTCAGGTTTGCACCTTTCTTTTTCATACTTTTTTTGTCTTCCAAGAATCATGTATTTTACTTGAGAATTTGGTTCTTAACTTCTTCGAGCTTTTCCCGCTTTTGCAATTTTGGCTGGAATTTTGAATTTAATATCTTCAATTTCCCCCCTTACAAACCATAATATTTTCGACTTCTCTTTGAAATTTTTCAATCACAATCATTTAGAATCACTTTCAGCCCGTCCAAACAAACGTTTCATCGCCCATAAATTAGTAATCCCTCTAGCCATTCTACGTATTGAAAAATTGTCACTATTCATTCGTTTCCTTTCTCATCCTCTACTTCATATTCTACATCCCTTATAGTTTTGTTTTCCAATGAGTAAATACATACATAATTTTGGTTCGTCGACAATCTTCTCGTCATGTTGTGACTTGATTGCGAACACCATTTCATCTCGAGACATGTATGGCTAGTATTCTGAAGTATCGTGAGAAGGACAAATTTGTCTTAAAGAGAGAGAGTGAAACACTCAACCTTGTTCGTCATTCATCTCCCTTTTTGTTAGTGTTTTGTAAGCATGCTCGTTTTTTTTTTTTTTTTTTTTTTTTTCAGATTCATTTATTGTTGTAATTTGTTTAATTTGCAATTAGTTATATAATTAACAATTGAATTTGTATCAATTTGATTTGTGCATTTATGATCTTGATTTTGTTTTATATTTCACACACAATTTACGCAAGTATACGGAGGTTTTTCAACAATATATTCGTATCATATCATATGAAGAGTTTATTAAATAAGAGTTTATTAAATAAGTGGTCAGGGCTAACGACAGATATGAAAACTATCTTTTAAGTTATACTTTTAGCTAACAAAATAAGTGATATGTGTCATTTAAGTAGAAATTTACTTAATAAGTTATCCTTTTAATTTTTAAAGTACAGGATATATGTCATTTTGATATTTAAAATTATACATTCACTATTGACTTTAACAATTTGGATAGAGAATCAAATCGAAACACTTTAAAACTTATTTTATATATTTGTTGACAAATTAATACAATTTAAATATTTAAAATCAAAATAACACAAAACTCATACATTAAATATTAAAAATAAAATTAACCTAAAAAAAGATTTAATAGAAAAAAATACAAAAATATGCAAATTATTTATTATATATATATATATATATTTCTCATTATTGAATATTTTAGAAAATATCTCCAATCATGTGCATACATATACGTATACCGCATTGAAACTCCATACTTTGAAAACAAAAACATGTAATAGAGTAAATGAAAAAAAGAAGAAGAAGAGGAGGAACAAGTTCACTAACAAAAAAAAAAACAACAACAACAAAAACAAAAATATGCCAATTATTTATTTATTTATTACATAAATATGTTTTGTCTTTATTGAATTTTGTTAATTTATTTATTACATATATATGGTTTTGTCTTTATTGAATTTTGTTAGAGAAAATATCCCCAATATATATGCATTTACATATATCGCATTATTTATTGGCCACAGCTTTTCTACAGTCTAAATCTAGATTGGACGGTACTATCCGGCCCTTGGGGGTCCACTACGGGTTGTGTTTCGATAATCTAAACCATTCAATGTGTAGAACTCGTCGAGTACTATATGCCTGTAAAAAATCACATTAATCGGATATCGATAGTTATATGATCAAATCAGTTTTTTATGAAAAAAAATGGACGGCGAAAAATAAATGGCTTACAAAAAACAGATTTGATCATATAGCTATTGATATCCGATCAACATGATTGTTTACAGGCATATAGTACCCGACGATTTCTACACATTGACAGTTTAGATTATCGAAACACAACCCGTAATAAACCAACAAACAACCGATCAATTTAGATTTGAAGGTTTGAAACATCTTATTTATTACATATATATGTTTTGTCTTTATTGAATTTTGTTAATTTATTTATTACATATACATGGTGTGGTATGTATTGTGAATTTTGTTAGAGGAAAAATCCCCAGTATATATGTATGCATATACATATATCGCATTGAAACTCCATTATCAATGGGAACCCTCACGAGCTGTAGTTTCAGTGCCGTGAAATTAGACCTCAATGGAGTCCTATTAGCAGTACTTTCAGGAAAATAATTGAACTGTTAGAGGGAAAGAGCAATTGCTTTTTGTGCAAGGAGGTATCGAAGAGGAATCGAGTTTTGAATAGGAATTTTGCTAGGTTTTGGTGTTTTGGTGCGAACAACAATGGTGATAATGACGGAGATAGTAGCAACAATGCATCGAACGATTCGAATTTGGCGACAACGACATCGAGAGGCGAGGCGGAAGAGAGAGCAGAGCAGCTGTTTCATAACAGCTTCTATTTCATCAAGGGTGAATTTTTTTTCTCTCTATCTATCATAGTTTGTGTTTTTTTTGGTTAATTAGTGTGTTTGAATTGAAAGTTATACGCAATTTAGGAAAGGATGATGAGAATGAAATCTGTTTGGTAGCTGAGAATGCAGGTAAGAATTGGTTCCAATTGTTGAATTCAATTTTCTGAGTTTTTTTTTTTAAGTAAATTTTTACTGATGCATCTAACTTATAATTAAAAAGTAAAATATTTGTAAAAAAATATTTTAAAAATTAATAAATGCACAAGAAGATGTACCGAATTTATATATATATATATATATATTTTTTATACTTTTGGTGTTTAGTATTTTTTTTTAAAAAGAAAAAATTCACAAATATTATATTTTTAATTGTATTTATATTAAGTGTATTTAAAATTTTTTAAAATTATTTAAAATATTAAACAAATTTAGTGAAAACAAAAAAACATGAAAACAAAAAAAAAAAACTTTATTTTCAGAAAATTGAATTAAAAAAATTGGAACCAAACAAGATGGAAAAAAATTGACAATTTTGATGGAGAATCCAATATTGAACCACCATTCTAGAAAATGGTTACTAAAAAATTATCAAAAATATCTTTATTTGACAGATAGTTTAAAATATATATATTTGTGTGTATCCAAGACAAATTTCATTAAAACAACGCCCGAATAGTACACATTAATGTGTGTTTGTGTGTATCCAAGACAAATTTCATTACTTTATTAAAATCAACTTTTGATTTGAAGAAGCACAAAATCTTGAAGGAGAAGATATGTTGTGGTGTACACAGAACTTTATGGAAACATCTAAAAGCGGGTCTTCAACATGTTTGATTTAAAAATTTAAATTTATAATACTGAACACTTCACATAACTTTTCGGACACTTTGGTGACATTTCTTGAACCATTTGAACACGTGCTATGTAATGAATCTCATCATAGAGACAATGTTTTGCATCATTTGAAATGCAACTTATGCAGTCTAAATATGTTTTTGAACATTTATATAATGAGTACATCATGTTTATTTCAATGTTCTGCAATTATTTTACATTTTTAAAAATGCAATTGTGTTATATGAATGATACCTTGATGTTTAAGTAATAAAATATATGACTTTTTAATTTTAAGTAGCGTATGTTGCTTGAAGAAAAAAACAAAACTGTTCATATATTTGACTTTTATAAATTTATAAAAATATAAATTTTTAACATGTCCCACTCGTACTATGTTCTATATTTTTTGAAAGTCGTTGTGTTGGTGTGTTGCATGCCAGTGCTACTCTAGGTTTGATAATGGAAATTAGAACCAAAAGCAACTTTAAAATATCCGAGCAAAATAGAAAAACTGAGAATGAGTACAAGTTGTTGAGTGTGGTATTAAAGAGGTATAAAGTTTTTTGTTTGTTTGTGTATGAATGGGCATATTAGAATATGATTGTGTGCATTAGAATAATCTGCCAAGTAATACATAATTAAGTACGTCATTTGACGACGGAAAATTGGATAATCCACCTTCACACATATCTTCATGCTTGTAGCTTAAAAATACATAGACAATCAGTCGTCAGATGATTCTGTGGCCAATGGGGCTAGCATGTGTCACATGCTAAAATACATGGATGTGATTACAATCAGGGTCATCTGAAAGAAACAAAAGGAGGGTTGGAAATGGGATGAATATATAATATTACCAACTGGTACCATATACAGATGTAACTTAGTAGAATATAGCCCTAGTGATAAGATCCGAGGAAAGAGTGATAGAGCGATAAGTTTGGGAGGGTAAACAAAATAGATAAATACATGATTATTGTTTTGCCTGACACAACAATGACAATGTTGACTCTAATATATTTGATTCCCTTCTTCGGCCACCAACAATTTCACCTGTTGGACCATCTTATAATAATTTCCAAGTCGACTCTTTTAAGCTGATGGAACTCCTTGGACCAGAGAAGGTTGATCCTGCAAATGTAAAGCTTATTAAGAAAAAGCTTTCTGGCTATTCCATCATCTGGGTCACCAAAGCAGTGCCATTTGGATATCTAGGCGTGAGCATTCTATTTCGTGGCAAACTGAGTCGAAAGAGAGGAAGTTTTTCCAAACTTCAGAATCAGCTGGCTGAACTCATAGGCGATAAGTACAATTTATTTATGGTGGAGGAACCCAATTCTGAAGGACCAGACCTGCGGTGGACCCTGTGTCAGTTTTGGTATGCTACACAAAGAGGTTTCAGAACCTGGTATGGCAATATGTGATTGCGCTATTGTTATTCTTTCTCACTATTGGTTCCTCGGTGGAGCTAGGAATTGCATCTCAGGTATTGCTAATTGCTTTTACACTTAGACATTATTGTATTAAAAGTAGTTATGCTCTCCTTTTCATTTATCAAATCCTTTTTATAGTGTAGATTATTCCATGTATATGTGTTCATTCATTGCATTTTTCATGAAGCAGATAAATAGGCTTCCGCCAGAGGTAGTTAAGTACTTCACAGATCCAAATGCCATTAAACCACCAGATATGCAGCTTTTATTCCCATTTGTGGAGTCTGCTCTGCCCCTGGCATATGGTGTCCTGGGGGTTCAGCTATTTCACGTAAGAAGAATTTCTATCTTTTTGTTGATTTAGTTAATTGAATGCTTTTTCTTAAGGGGGAAAAAAAATGTTTCTTGTGTATTACTATTTCCTGTGCTGGGCTCTATGCAGAAAATAATTCCTTTAACCTTCTCTATCCGTAATTTATTATCATAAGATTATAAGGCCTTAAGCTTATAAGCTAAACTAGCCTACATTTGATCTTTATCAAGTGTAGACTAGTAAGTAAATTTCTTTAATAAAAAAAGAAGCTGCTCCACAAGATAGTTATATACATCCATTCCTCCATCTTTCCCATTCTCCTCTCTCTCTGACATTGTTTATTAGTGTGGTAGGTAAATGTGAGTGTGTTAGGTGAGTAGATAGTGGAAATATATAGTGGTAGATAGTGGAAATATATAATATGTAAGTGGTATATAATGGGTTTAATGGGTTATGATGATGTTTGTAATATCTCCTATATAAGGAGTGTCATTTGGTCTTGTAAAATGGGAATTGAATATCAATCAATAATATCAATACATTAATTTTCTACATGGTATCAGAGCAATAGGTTAAGCTCCTAGTGTTCTTCGCATACAGCGGCAACCTTTCCCAGCACTTGGGACCTCAACCTATTCCGCTTGTGTTGCTACACATACCTTCTTCCATAGCTGAGCTCTTACCCCTCATTTCAGCCTCTGTAGATCGCAAAGCAAACAGCAGCAGCGGCCTCTGTTGCATTAAGAGCATCTTCTACTCTCAATTTCTTCTCTTTGAGCTCTGTCTCAGTTTGTGCTCCAACCTGAATGACAGCAACACCTCCAGACAATTTTGCTATTCTTTCATTAAGTTTTTCCTTTTCATAATCTTGCTCTGCAACCTCTATGAGGTTTCTAATCTGAAAAACTCTTCATTTTGCTGAGAGAGATACTCTGTAACATACCTTGAGAAAATGGCTTCTTCTTCCGTTCACTACAGAACATAGCCTCTTCTTCAGGTGCCTTACTCTCTTGTGCACTCATTGAGGTCGGAAAGAGGTGAGAACCGGGAAGAAGCGGCTATGCCATTTAGGCGAAGAAAGAAGCCATTCTGAGAAGTGTTCTGATATCTCTCGGCAAAATGAAGAGTTTTTGAGTTTTTTGAGATGTTTTGTTACGCATAAGCGGCGACCTCGCCTTAGTATAAATAGGCAAAAGCGGAACCACGCGTATCCGCGCCTCTCAACGCCAGACGACAAATCGGCGCGCCTTTTGATAGCTCGCCTTTTGATGGCTGTCGGGCACACCTTTTGATGGAACGCCTTTTGATGGCGCGCCTTTTGATGGCTCGACTTTTGATGGGCATCGGCGCGCCTTTTGATGTACGCCTTTTGATAAGATTGAGCACGCCTTTTAAGGGTGCGACTTTTGAGGTCAAACAAGACTCGTAATGTCGACTTTGATTAGGTTAGCTTCTATATGGGTCAAACAAGACTTTGTAAGCGTGTCCGACATTGATTCGGTTAGCTCCTATATGGGTTCGACAAGACTCATATTGTCCGACATTGATTAGGTTAGCTCTTATATAGATTACGACAAGACTCGAAATTGTCCGACATTGATTAGGTTAGCTCTATATGGGTCAAACAAGACTTCGATGTTGTTAAAACATTGATTTGGTTCTCGGCTAGCGGTTCGACACGACCATATAGTGTCTACTACAACGGTCGACATGACCAAAAGCTGTTTTCTACAATGGTCGACATGACCGTGGCCCCATTTTCTAGCGGTCAAACATGACCCGTGGCTGTTTTCTACATCGGTCGATATGACCCCATAAACTATCTTCTACAGCGGTCGACATGACCCCATAATGTCTTCTACATCGGTTTGCCATAACCATACGGTCTTCTAGCGATGCGACCACGACCATCGGTGTCTCCTATCCACTTTTATTTTATTTGTGATTATTTTCCTGTTTTGTTACTTTCTCTCCAAACTCAAGGTACCCTCCTTGAGTTTGAGGGGGGCTATTAGTGTGGTAGGTAAATGTGAGTGTGTTAGGTGAGTAGATAGTGGAAATATATAGTGGTAGATAGTGGAAATATATAATATGTAAGTGGTATATAATGGGTTATGATGATGTTTGTAATATCTCCTATATAAGGAGTGTCATTTGGTCTTGTAAAATGAGAATTGAATATCAATCAATAATATCAATACATTAATTTCCTACATTGTTAATTGTTTTAAACCACTTCATCTGGTAAAAGTCCAAGTTTCTGACTTGAACCATTAGATAATAGGTCTTGGTCCAATGCTATATGTGCCCTTTTTGGCCACCTGCTTCTCATCTTAGAATCATAAACTGGTCCTACTTGCACATTGTCAGTATTTCGTCCCTCTTCAGTTGAAATAATTGGTGGTTCTTTATTGCATATCCTGATAGCCTTACCTTCTACGAAATTCTACTCTGTTACTCTGTTGTATTCATATCATATGTTTTTTAATCTTCTTAAAACAGTTATTTTAGCAAAACCGATCTCATTAAGAGCTTTCTCTGTTAGCAAAACAGTTATGTATCAATGTGTAAGACAAACTATATTTCATCATGATTATTTTTTATGCCTTCTCATTTATTTTGATTGGAATATGTGAAAGCACAATAGAACAAGCACCAAAAGAGGAGTTTAAAATTAAAAAACATAATGCAATCACATTGCTTTGGCCCCAATCTCCCCTTTTATAAGCAATAGCCAACATGCTTCATGCGGCACAACAACTACTAGGCTGCTTATTCTTTGGGCTACCAAACTCCCTTTTTGTGAGCTACATGTATCTTGATCTTTCTCTCCCCACCAATAAATCTCCAATGTCATCAGCCAATTAGTCATGTAGCATTTCTCCAACACTATCATGGGGCACTTTGTCTTGGCTGACCTACTTAGAACTTTTCTGGTTCTGTAACGGAGTTGAATATGGGGGACTAAACTTCATATAGTTTCTTTATGCAAGTGTTTTTATTTTGTGTACAGATATATGAACTGAAGTACTCATGAGGGATCTATTCAAATTTTACAAAATTTTAGGAAACACAAAATTTGTGTTTTCACTTGGTTTGAAAATAAGTTTTCATTCCTGCTTCCCTCTCCCACCCCCTCCGGCGGCCACACCCTTTGGCAAATCTCCAAACATGTTTTCTTGTTTATGTTTTTGGGTATTTTAAAGCATGTGTGTACCAAACATGTTTTTTGTATTTGTTTTTAGCAAAAAAATAAAATAAAATAAGATGAACATGCTTCCTATTTTTTGTAAACAAAAAATGGTAAATGGTAATTGCTACTTAAATCAGACTGGACCTTATTTTTTCTCCTCCTCGAGGTTAATTCCACCCTAATTAGTCATTCATGTAGTATGTTATCTTTTGAATATGTAAATGAGAAAATTAATTTGATGCAGGAAGTTGGGCATTTTTTGGCTGCTTTCCCCCAAAGAAAGTAAAACTAAGCATTCCATTCTTCATTCCTAATATTACTCTTGGAAGCTTTGGTGCAATTACTCAGGTAATTATGTCTACTTATCACTTGATAGATGTTAATTTAAATGAAGTTCTTATTATGTTATATATTTCTGTACACTCTCCCTCTATATATTTTAATGTATGTTTTACACATATACCAACATTAAACACTGCCCATGGGCCTGTGGTTAGCATTTTCCCTTTTTAAATAATTTGTTGTATCAACTTTTAGTGAGTCTGAATTTATCTGAAGTCTGCCATTTAACAGCATTTTCTTTCATCAATAAGATAATGGTCCCATGACCATTGTTAAATGAGATCAACTCCATTTGGTAAAAGCATTTTTTTGTTATGACAGTTATCTGTTTTTTGCTCTTTTGATTTGATCCATGGATGCAATTTTTCTACCTATATCTTTGATTTTTTTTTTTCTTTTCTTTTCACTTTTGTTGATTGGAATTATGATCTGTCTGTTCTATTTTTTCGTAAATTTATGATATGCCTATTTTTTACTGCTTAAAAATCATCAAATCTTGGCTTCTGCAGTTCAAATCTATTCTCCTTGACCGAAAGACAAAAGTTGATATTTCCCTTGCGATTCCATTTGCTGGTGCGACATTGTCTTTTTCTATGTTTGCTGTTGGCTTGCTGCTTTCATCAAACCTAAATGCTGCAGGGGATTTGGTGCAGGTTCCTAGCATGCTATTTCAAGGTTCTTTGCTTCTTGGATTAATAAGCAGAGCCACTTTAGGTTATGCGTAAGTTTCTTCTTTGCTTTCATAGCTTTGATTGGCTGATAAATGATACATATGCAAAATATCAATAAATCCTAAACCTAATTGTTATAATACCCCTTTGGATTATACCTTTTACCAAAAATCCTAGATGGGACCCTTGATGTGCTAGGGTCTTAATAAAAAATAAAAAAAGAAAAAAAAAAAGCAAATAAATAAAATATACCAAACCAAATTAAACCTTGTGTCCCAATCAAGTAGGATCAGCTCAGCTACATTAATAATTTTTCGCCATTCGGTTCTATCAAGGGTTATATGCTCGGTGAAACCAAAAAATTACTAATCTTTTTTATTACGACATCCCATGTCAGTTTAGGTCTTTCCTTCCTCTTAACATTTCCATTTATAGAGATCATCTCACTTTTCCTTACCATTGCATCTATAGATCTTCGTTCTACATAATCAAATCATCTTCACTTGTTTTCTCTCAATTTAACTTTAATTGGTGTTACTCCAATCACTTAATGAATATATTCATTTCAAATTCGATCTTTCTTAGTTTTACCACAAATCCATCTAAGCATCTTCATCTTAGTTACACACATTTCATGAATGTGTTGTTTCTTAGTTGCCCAATATTTTGTTCCGTAAATCATTGTTGGCCTTATGGCTCTCTCTATAAACTTTCCCTTTCAATTTTGTTAATATTCATAGAGGACATAATAAGCTAGATACACTCCTCCACTTGGGCCAATACACATTAATTATATGCATCACATCATCTTCAATCTCACCATTCTTATTAATAACCAAACCTAGGTAATAAAAATGTTCACTTTTTGTTATCTTATGATTTTTAATATTCACTTCATTATTTCCCTTAGTTGTTACCAAAGTTACATTCTGCATATTTAGTTTTATTATTACTACTTTAGAATCATTTTGACTCTAGTTTTTCTCTTCAAATTTCTAATTTGGTGTTATTTTCTTCTTTAGTGTCATCCACTGTAACAATATCATTTGTGAAAAACATTTATCATGGGATATTATCTTGAATGTGTTTAGTTAATTTATCCTTGACTAAGGTAACTAGGTAATGACTCAAAGTTGATTCTTAACACCGATTAAAAATTCACTAGTTTGGTGATCTAGTTGTAGTCACACCCTCATCATGTTTTATCACATCAATATATCCGGCGCTATTTTTTCCAACACCCTCTATATTTTATTTCTAAGCACCCTAATTTGAGCTTTTTCAAAAACTATAAAAACTATTTGTATATCCCTTTTTTTCCAATACTTTTCTATTAACTGTCTTAATAAATGTATTGTTGTCTTGGTTGATTTGCCATGCATAAATTCAAACTGATTCTCTAACACCTTAAGCATTGATCGCTTACTGTCTCCCATAATCTCAGTGTATGATTCATCAACTTAATGGCTCCTTAATTGTTGCAATTTTGGAAGATAAATAAGCAGTACAACTATTGTAAAGCTAAAGCACTGAATGTTATCTCAATTATCTTCTTTAACTTAGTTGAGTGTCAGTTTGATATATAATTTTTTGTTTAAAACTGAAATTATTGTTATCTTGACAATACTGATTGAGATTTTGCTAATGTGTCCCTGTGGAGCAATGCATACAGCCACAGTTTGGGTCCATCCTCTTGTAATTTCAGGCTGGTGAGGCCACATTCTTGAACATTGTTTCTTTATCACGATGTATAGATTGCTAACCATTCAAGTCCTCATTGTAGGTGTGGGTTAACTATGTCTGCTTTTAATATGATTCCTGTGGGATGTCTTGATGGTGGAAGAGCTATACAGGTATCCTTTTGCTTTTATTGTTTGATGAAGTATTGAGGCTTATGGTTAATCAAGAAGCATGAAGGAGCTTGGACAAGATAAACTTTATTTTTATATTTTAGGCATGAAGTATTGCTTTTATTGTTTGATGAAGTATTGAGGTTTATGGTAAATCAGGAAGCACGGAGGAGCTTGGACAAGACACATATAATCATTAAAATTTATTTTTATATATTAAGATACGAAAAAATCATTATAAAGACTCAAAAAGATCAAATATAGTCTTGTTGTTTTATAGTTTAGCAATAATCAAGGCATAATCCATTGATATTTGATAATGAAATGATTATTTGATAGCAAGACAAATTATTGAAAAAATTAGAGAAAAAAAAAGGTAAAATTGTTCAATTAAATTATGATAAAGAGAGTGCAAACAAAATTAACTAAGGGAAAAAATTCGGGTAAAGTTACTCAATTAAAATATGATAAAGAGAGTGGGCAAAAAAATTAAGATAAAATTATTTATTCTATTAAAATCTTGGCATGTGACTCTATTTGGATTCATTATATAATATATATTTAAATATGTTTCAATTTGTTTGGACTAATTATATAAAATTTTAATTGGGCCTAATAATGATTATATATAAATTTTTTCAATTGGGCCTAACAAGATTTTTTAAAGAAATTCTTGGTAAGTCTCATAAACATAGTTTCAACCCCATCTAATCCTAAAATAAAATATTTGCACCAATTAGTCCTACATATTTTTAATTATTACCATAAAATCTTAATTTTTTTTTAAATTTAAAAATATTTGCTACATCCATCCTTTGTGGGACTTTGGTGGAGATAGTCCTTTGTGAACTTCTTTGGAATGTTTAGCATCCTGGGAAGTTGTCGAGTGTTACGAATGTCACGGGAATGTTTAAAACATTATTTGCACATCAAGAATATTCAGGAGACTTATCAAAATGTCGAGAATATTGCCAAAAAAAAAAGAAAGAATAAATTGAGAAATTATAATGAAAAACATAGCAAAATTTACTAAATATTAATAAAGAAGAAAGAAAAAAAAAGAAAATGTAAGAACAACAAATAGCTACAATGAGAAAAAAAAACATGTTATTTTCAATTTTTATTGGGTTTAAGTAAATAATCTCAAATATTGATTAAATTGAAAAACAAGTTTTGAAATTGTAAAATATTCTGATTCAAAGCATGATTTTATTAAGTATTTATCTTTTCGGCACCAAAAGAACTAAAAGCTGTAAAATTTTATAGTTTTCACGCTTGTAACTTCAGCGACTTATTTAGAATTAAGAAATTTTCTCTATTATATAAGGAAAATAGAAGTGTGTAGTATGGAAAAAGTAAAAAACTAAAAGATCGAAGGAAAGCAGATATAAAAGAGGGTTGTATTCCTCTGCTAACTATTTTTGGTTTAGATCTAGTCGGTTTGATGTGAATCTACTCGGATCTACATCGGATTTGAGTAGATCTACTATTCTTCAAAAATTTATTTCCTCGGTAAGCATGGGCGAGAGTCAATGCTCGATGGTTCTTTGGTGAACCTCAATCCATGGTGGTCTGACCATCGGTGTTATAGATTAGAAAAAGAAAAACAAGGAAGGTGTGGTGCGTGGTCATCGCTAATATTAGAGGAAGAGATAAAGAAAGAAGTAAGGTGTAGGGAAAGAAGAAGATAAATGGGTATAGGACTTTTGGGTGTAGGATAAATGGGTATAGGACTTTTGGGTGTAGGATTAAATAAAGGGAATTGGTGGTAAATCCTTTTTGAACTATAGTGCGGATGGTCCCAAATGTTTTCTTATGCACCACTTAGTCCTCATGTACATTGAATGACTATAATGCCATTGAGTGTAAACTGTGTGAGGGTTTGTGAAAATGTGTGTCACGTTGATTGAAGAAGAACACTAATATATTTATTAATTTAGTGAGTGTGTGACACTCACAGCATGAGACGTGGGTTGTGACGTGAACACAAGGAGTTTGACATTTTTTTCCACCCACATTTTGAAGCGTGGCATCCCCACAGTTTGAACATTTTTTCCTCGATTAACATGAGACGTGGGTTGTGACGTGAACACAAGTTATTTGACACTTTTTTTTTTTTTTTGTGAACTAAGTAATTTGACACGAGCAATTTGACACGAGTAACTATGTCACGTTTCGGCTTTTCCACAATTTGACACTTTGTTTCCCAATTGCCATTTGTGGCGATGTCGGCGTGAACCTAATCATTGGTTGGGTTCACCACAGTCGATCCACATCATCTTGCAAATCCATCATGTGACCCGTTGGTGGGTGAAAACATTTGGAACTGAGATCTATAAGCGAGACACAAAATAGATAGGTTTATATGTATATACACATGTATATATGTATTGAATAAATGAAGTGAAATGAAGAAAAGAGAGCACCAAACCTAGGAGTTATAGATGCATTACGAGAGAGAATGGCTTGATGAACCTCAGTTGTTTGAGATCTCGGATTGATTTGAGATCATCGGTAGTTGAGATAGTCGCTTTGTCATGGCGGAGGAAGGAAACCTATGATGGCCTGGCGATTTGAGGATTCGTCGCTCTATCACACTCTGAGCACCGCAGTGTCTCCGTGAGTGATCGATTGAACTCGTGAGGCCAGCAGCGATGATCTGTAGTAATGGCGTCTTCTTGAGATCCGTTCGGAGTAACAATGTCGACGAATCGAACTTCGCTTTGGCGAATCTGGAAAAACCAGGTGGTTGGGGAAACGGCGTTAGGGGAGAAACGGCGGTGGAAGAAGCAGCGGTGGTGGTGGAGAGAAAGCGAGAGAATGGTTTCAACTTCGTTGAGAAATGCGTGGTGGATCTATCGTGGAATTAGTGATCGGAGGTGAGATCGGCCATGGAGGAGCTTGTGGAGTGTGATGATAATCTGAGAGTGAAGACAGCGATGATGGTAATGGGGATTTTGGACGGCGGATCTGAATTGCCAAACGTGGATGTGCAACGTATCCCACAAAATATTGAATGAATCCATGATACCGTACATACCATAACAAAAAGAACCGTCGGTCTCCTCACATCTCACAAAATTTGAAATGGGACTTTGTTGTCTACCAAACATGTAAAATAGGACTTTCAATCAAAAGATTTAATTTAGGATCATAAAGAGTAACAGTTTGGTACATAGGACTTTCTGATAATTTCCCCTTAAATAAAACACACATTTTTCAAAAAGGATTTATGGATAATTTGCCCTTTTTTTTTGGGACCTATTACACTGGGCCTCAAATAATAAAAAAAGATTAGACTTCGAACTTATAATATAATATAGAACTAACAAATTTGAGGGTCCTATTTTGAGCCAAAATTTGGGGGTCCTAGGCACAAGCTTTATTGGCATTAGCCCAGGGCCAACCCTGCTTAGTTGTATACATTGGGGTGCTAGTTATGACTCATTATGACGTTGATTATGATATTATTTTAGTTATATCTAATGTGGTGTGTGAATGTGACTATATTTTTTTTTATGATAATCAACTCCATACATCTCATAATTTGTATATAGTATACACCCTTTAACATGACTATATGTTTTAAATCCATATTTAAAAATTTAAATCCATAATTAAACCAAACCTTCTCTCTAGACCCAACATTCCAACATTATGACAACATCACACCATCATCGTCATCGTCACCGGTATTTCGCAAACAGTATATGAGAGAAAAACTAATATAATTAAAATTACAAATACCAAATTTACAAGAGAGAAAAATCACAAAATTTATGGATATAACTAATTAACCCATGGTTAGAGTGAAGGTTATTCAAGTTTAATTTACATAATTACACCTTTGTCTGGTTTCAATGAGTGTTCAAAGACTACGACTGTTTTGTACTTTGGAATTGTAGAAAGCTCCACAAAAGAAAAAGAAAAAGACAAAGAAAGAAAAGAATGAATAAAATAAAAATTTGTAATGGGGATTGACAAGGACTTGGTGAATTTTAACATTATTGAAGACTTGAGATTATCGAAGACTTCTAGTCAATTTGTTAGAGTAAATTACTCTTTCTACCCTCAAGTATTATTGGTTCTTAAACTATAGAATTATTTATTTATTTATATTTTTTATTATTTAGTTCCTAAATGATTGGATTTTTCTCAATGTATTTCACTTACTATGGTCCAATTTAGAAAGAATATTATTTCGCCCGCCAAACTTTCACACATTCTTCAGTTTGACCCTCATATTTTGATTAGTATTAATTTTACACATAAACTTTTGAAATTTTGATCAATTTGGCCCCTGCCGTTACATTCCATCAATAATTGAACGAAATGTGCTGATCAAACTATAGACATCCCATTTTGATTGCCCTTAACACTTGGGCACCAGATTGATCATTCGATAGTGAAAGCTATGTTGTGCAAATGTTAGATTTCTTTAGCAAAGGCTTCAAATCTCAACCTTACACCCCATTTTGGACCAAGCGTTTTTGACCAAAACAATTTTGAATCTTAAAACCCTCTCTTGTAAAATATTTTTGAAAATTCTTCTAAAATGTTAGAGGCTCGCATTTTGTTAAATGTTTAGCTTTTCGATAAGCGAGTAAGGACAAAGTGGAAATGAATGAAGAGAGTGGAACTCTTTGAAAAATCTTTCAAAACACCTTATTTAGAGGTTTGAGTTGAAAAAAAAATTGGAGGAGAGGAAGAAACCAAGTTAGGGAAGAAGTTGGGCATAAGCAGTTAAGAGGCTGGCGACTTCACTAAATTAGGCCTATCCTTTTGTATACTTGGATTTGACTATGAGGCTACCACCATTGAAAAGTGGACTTCGGGGCTTTATTTTACACTCAGAATCTCTTAAAATCGAGTGGGATGAGGGAGATATGGTTGGTTGAAGTTGGGCATCAATACGGTTGGGATTGAAGAGTAGTCTTCACTAAAATAAGGATATCTTTTTGCACACTTGGAATTTTGATGTAAGGCTACCACAATTGGAAAAAAGACTTAGGAGCTTCAATTTAGACTCAAGAATGACACGCAAGGAGTTCGGATGAAGGAGATATCTGCTTGAAGTCGGGGCCAAAAACGGTTTTGCTTTGGTCACTAGTGAGGCTTAGCGGCCATGTGTTGGCCATGAATGGGCTTTAGCGGTCATGTATCGGCCATGGGTGACTCTTGTCGACCACATGATGGTATTGTGGCCACGATGATTGAAGCGGCCATTGGTGCAAAGAAAGCGATTTTGTGTAGATATTTTCCCTCCATTTGTTCCACTTGCTCGGTGTCCTATATTGATATTTTCGACTGAGCTCTCATTTTTCTATATATAGAGGGCATTCTCTATGGTTTTCAAGGTTGGAAAAATTTTGGGAGCCTCTCTCTCTACAATCCTCTCTTTCTAGATTTCTTTTTCTCTTGAACTTTTGTGCATACAAGTAGAGATATACTTCTAGTTTGCCTATCAACCCTTAACCAAAGTTGCTTATCTTTGGGCTGAGGTTACTTAGGACTTTTTTTGAGCTCTAGAAGGTGGTCTTGGCTTGATTTAGTACCTCATTTGTGCCTAGAATTATCTTTTGCTTCAAGAGGTATAACACTTGTCCTTTAAGCTTGTTTTGTACACTTGTTTTTCCATCTTTTCAAACTGTTTTTGGGCTGATTTTGAACTGTCAAAAACTTTGTTTTTATGGTTTAAAAATGTTGGTTTGAGGTCATTTTGAGTTAGGGGATGATCCACCATTCTTGCTCCTTTGTTTGTTAAGCTTTTGTGCTATTATTCATCACTTTCAAATCAACTTTTTTGGGCCTTTTAACCCTTTGAATTTGAGGTGTTTGATGGCAAAAACTTGTTTTGATGTCCAAGATTGGAGGGTTAGCCTCCTCCCTCTTCATGTCTTGTTTGCATGCCTAGTTAGCTTAACATGTTAGCATGTTTTCTAACAACTTAGCTCAAATCTAGCATGTTTTTATACGAAATAACTTGTTTTAGCTCTGTTTTGGGTTGGTTAGCTTGTTTGAGTCTTGTTTTGCATAGTTATAGTGTTAATTCCTTCACTAGTTTAGTGTTTTAAGGCATTAACCATCATTGGTGTGAGTTGGTTGCATGTTTTTAGTGTTTTTATCACTTAATTTCGGAACATACAATCTCTGCAATCTCCCTCATTTCTTCACTTTTTCATTTGTTTTGGGGATTGTTTCAACCTTATGGTTGTTTAAATTTGAGGTTGAGGCTCATGCTTAATTGTTTAATCCACCTTTGAGGGTTCATTACCAATGGCATGAAACTTCCCTCATGCCTTAAACTATCCCTTGGTTGACACTTCTTTCAGTTTAGAAGACACTCACCAATGGACTAATTGATTAAGGAATGGTTTGGTAATTAAAATGAGTAAACAAAATTGGCAAGTAAAAGAGGCAAGATAAACATCTTTCATGTTGCATTGCATGTGTTTGAATTGGACGTTAATTCGAATACAAGGAAAATGAGACATTTCATACTCAAAAGTGATGAAATGTGCCATTTTCCTTGGTCTCCATTGTCCTTGATCATGCATGATAGGGTGATGGTCCTTTGATCTCATTTTGTATTCATTGAACTTGCACAATTGGTTTCACAAACCATCATATAATGAAATTGCTTGGTGATGGTTTGTAAACTCAAATTTTGTCCATTTTGATCTCCCTATGAAAGGAGAGGCAAAGTGTGCAAATAATCTATGAGAATACCTTTGTTTTGCTTTATGCGCTCTGTTGCGGCAAAAGAGGAGTTCATATCATCCATGGCCGGTGAGCCACCACTACTAGTTGGCCAGCCACCGGTGGTAGTCGACCAACCCCTTGTCGGCTACCAATGAAATTACAGTGTGTTCTGAGGTGGAGTAGAGGTGTTTTGGAAGTGGATAGCTTCTTTGGTGTTGAGATGTGCAAGCAGAGGCATTTAGCAAAGCGGTGCCTTTTCGGTGGAAGCCAAAGCGTGCATGAGCCTCCCTTGTATTTTGAGCTTATTTAACATTTAAATATCTAGCTTAAATACATGTTGTAATTAATTAATTGTAGCTAATTAAGTGTCGTAAATAATTAGTTAGTTTAACTAGTTATTCGATTTCGTTTCGTAATAATTAATTAGTTAGAATAATTAATTAGTTTCGGTTTGTAATAGTTAGCTTAATTAGCGTAACTAGTTAGTTAGCTTATTCATTCGGACCCTCTTTCGCGAGGACGTAATGTTGTAATAAGTGTGCGTGCGTGTGTGTATGTTTTCCAACTCCACGTCTTTCTCTCTTTTATTTAATCGCTTTCGATGGTTAGATTAGGGACATATTTCATTTAGCATATCGCATGTTTACATCCATTCATTTGTTTGCATGCATCGAGGCTCGGCTCATCATTCAAACTGCATCGTTGTTTCAATACTTCTTTGAATACGTGTTTAATTGCATGTTATTCAAATCAATTCATATGTCATATTAGTGGTCAAGCCTATTAATTGCATATTGCATGTGTTGCATTAGATACTTAACATAGTTAGGACCATGCGTCTTTCTAACTACTTTTTTTGTTTTGGCTTAGAGTACTCGGTAAGTTTTATGCTTTAGCATACTTGCATGAGTGTTGTTGCCATGATGCCATGTTTTGCATACTTGCCATGAGGCTATGTGCTTAAATGTTAAACTGCTTGAATGCCTGTGGATGAAGGCTTGTTGTTTGAATTGGAACGATTCAACAAATGTAAGTTTTAAGCCCACTTTGTTGTGGCAAATCCTGTTTTAAGTCCACTATGTTTGGTGGCAAATCTGCATTTTTAAGCCCATTTGAGGTGGCAAATTCAAACCATAAACACGAGTTGAATTGTTCCAAGTCTTGTGACTAGTCTATATTTGTTTGTGTGTATCACATAGTAAAGCTAGTTTAATAACCAGAATAAGAACACATAATGTTTATAAAAATGCATATCATGATTAGTAGAGACCAATCTTTTGATCGAGCGAGTGGGGGTGCTCATTTCATGACCTTCCCCTCTCGTATCCAAGTTCCCGAGCCGAGGCAACTTTGGTGATGACGAACACGTGGCTTTCGGCACGAGTCAGGGTTTCCTAAATTTTTCAAAAATAAAATATTTAGGTTGCGACTTTGTATCTGGAAAAGCAGTCCAAATTTGGCATTATTTAATTTAAAATCGATTTTCCAAAAAGGTTTGTCGGATTTGGACTCTTTGGTGATTATCAGTTTCGCATTGCACTTGTAAGACTAGATTTAGAACCACGGGGGTTTGAACTCTAAGGCCTTCTTTTCAACCCTTTTTGAAAGGCGGGGCGCGGAAAAAAGTGAGTCCACAACCAAACCAAACCAAACCAAGCCTTAAATCCCATCAAATGGGGTCGGTTACATGAATCATTTTTCTCTGGCGGTCTATCAAAGGCCATTTCGTTAGTCAAATTAAGTAGATCAATATCTCTATTTAGCGCTAATAGCGTTAATCTAGGCTGTCTCGTCCCTAACACTTCCATCTCCGTTGCGATTATGCATCTCTTCACTCTTGCCTCTGTTGGTCTCCGTTGAATATGACCAAACCATCTCAATCGATTCTCTCTTAACTTATCTTCTATCGGTGCTACTCTACCCATTCTCGAACACACTCATTCCTAATTTTGTCTTGTCTTGTCTAGTCTTGTCACACATTCACGTAGCATCCTCATCTCAGTTACACTCATCTTATCTACATATTGTTTCTTGGTTACCCAACACTCTGTCCTATACAACATTGCTGGTCTAATATCCATTTTATAGAACTTGCCTTTTAGTCTAGTGGGTATAGTTTGTCGCCTGATGCCCAGACGCACTTCTTCACTACACCATCCTGCCTTAATCCTATGGGCCACATCTACATCAATCTCCCCTGCTGTTGTGATAATCGACCCTAAATAACGAAAATGTTCACTCTTAGGCAGTTCTTGGTTCTCAATCTTTACTTTTCCTCTGCTTTCATTGTTACTATTACTAAATTTACACTCCATGTACTTTGTCTTAGTTCTGCTTATCCGGAATCCTTTAGATTCAAGAGCTTTTCTCCAAATCTTCAACTTTGTGGTAACTCCTTCTCTAGTCTCATCTACTAGCACGATATAAATGCAAAAAGCATACACCATGGTACGTCATCCTGAATATTTTTCGTCAACTCGTTCATAAGTAAAGTAAAAAGATAAGGACTTAAGGTAGATCGTTGGTGTAATCCTACAGTGATAGGAATTCCATTTTGTCTCTCCAGTAGGCGATCTAATAGTGGTCACCACCCCTTCATACATCAATGTAACCTTTTGTCACCCTTTTCTTCTCTAACACCCACCATATTATATCCCAGGGTATTCTATCATATGCTTTCTCAAGGTTGATAAACATCATATGAATGTCTTTTTTTTTTTTTTTTTTTTTCTATACTTTTCTATTACTCTCCTCAAAAGATAGATCGCTTCCATTGTTGACCTGCCAAGCATAAACCCAAATTGATTCTTTGACACCTCTGTTATATCTCACAATTGGCGTTCCATCACCCTTTCCCACATTTTCATTATATGACATATTAACTTGATTCCTCTATAGTTGTTGCAATTCTGGATATCTCCTTTATTTTTATAGATTGGCACTAAAATACTCTTCCTCCACTCATCTGGCATGTTCTTAGTCAACAAAATTTTACTAAACAACTTAGTCAACCAAGTAACTCCATTTTTACCCAAACACTTACAAGTTTCAATAGGGGTATTATCGGGTTCTAAAACCTTATTTGATTTCATCTTCTTAAGTGCAATCTCTATTTTAAAGTTCCTAATCCTCAATAGAATCTATAGTCTTGGTTTATCGTATTACTGACTATTTTTTCCCTTATTATCGTACCTCCATATTTCTCATTTAATAGTTTTTCAAAATAGTTCTTTCATCTTTCCTTAATCTCTTCATCCTTCACCAATACCTTAGAATCCTCACTCTTGATGCACTTAACTTGATTAAAATCTCTTGTTTCCCTCTCATGTATCTTAGCAAGTTTGTATACCCTCTTCTCTCTCGCCTTACTATCTAGTCTAGTATATAGGTCATCAAAAGCTTTCAGCTTAGTCTCTCTCACTACTTTCTTGACCTCCTTAATAGCCAATCTATAGCTCTGAAAGTTTTCTTCAGTTCTATCGTTCTGCCACTTTCTAAAGCACTCTTTTTTTGCTTTAACTACCGCTTGAACCTCTTCTCTCCACCACCAAGTTTCCGTAGAGTTGGGTCTCGTTCCTTTCGACTCTCCAAGTACTTCCCTTGAGATTCTCCTCATACAATTGGCCATCGAGTTTCACATGGTGTTAGCATCATCTTCCAAGTCCCAAATACCTTATCCATTCTATTATTAAATATTTCTAGTTTATTCGCTTTTAGGTCCCACTATATCGTCGTACGACGCCCACCATCTTTTCTAGCTTGGTGTTGCCCTCTAAAACATAAATCTAGTACCAAAATTCTATGTTGAGAGGTCAGGCTCTCTCCAGGAATCACCTTACAATCATTGCATTTTAGATGGTCCATTTTTCTCTTTAAGAAGTAATCTATTTGGCTCTTAATTGACCTATACTTAAAGGTTATCAAATGCTCTTCCCTCTTCTTATACATAGTATTGGCTACCACCAGGTCAAAAACCAACGCAAAATCTAAGATACTCTCTCCAGCCTCATTTCTGTCACTAAAACTGTATCCACCATGCACCCTTTCATATCCTAGTTTGTCTATGCTTACATGGCCATTAAAATCTTCACCTATAACCTGGTTTTCTCCTACAGGTATCTCCTGTAAGATCTCATCCATTTGCTCCCAAAAATTCCTTAGTCTGATCATCTAATCCTACTTAAAGGGCGTATGCACTAATAACGTTCACTATATTCCCTCCAATAACTAGTTTAACTAACATAATCCTATCCTCTTTCCAAATGACTGCCACTACATTCTCCACAAGACTCTTGGCAATTATGATTCCTACTCCATTCCTGCGTCTATTCTTACCACTATGTCTGGTTTAAAAGCGGTATCCTCAATTTCCCAAGCTTTCTCACTCAACCACTTAGTTTCTTGTACGCAAGCTATACTAACTCTCGTTCTAATCATAACATCTATCAATTCCATCGTCTTACCAGTTAAGGTTCCTATATTTCAAGTGACTACCCTAAACATATAGTCTTGGACTAGCTTGTTTACCTAAATCCAAAAAAAACGCAGGAACCTTTGCCCATTTTTCACCGCACCCAGGCGTCGATGTGGCGCTCCTTGCTCACTTTTCGAAACACCCGAAGGCAGGCGCACCACGTCACTTGAGGGGAATGACCTAGCATTTAAACGATTTAACGGAGGATTCATTGTCATAAGGGATTCGAGCGGCTTTTTTACGTGTTGGCTGGACGGAATGTGCTGACGTGGGGGGCAAATTGATTTTTAAGGTATAGTTTGGGAGGCAAATTGATTTTTAATTTGGGGGGCAAATTAATTTTGAAGGCATAGTTTGGGGGATAAAATAAAATTTCAAATGAATTTTGGTGCCATGTTGTACATTCTGTCCAATTGTAGACGGAATGTGATGGCAAGGGTTAAATTGATCAAAATTTTGAAAGTTTAGGTGTCAAATTGATATTAATCGAAGTCTGGTAGTCAAATTAAAAAACACATGAAAGTTTGGGAGTTAAAATGATGTTTCCTCTCCAATTTAATTAGGCCTAGTAGATGTGTAGTACTATTTTGTAAGCAAAATTATGAATTCAAATTATATAGAGAGAAGATTGGTATCATTTTATGTGGTCTCATTTTCCTACTAACATACTAACACATTCTGATATATAGTGTGTGACCAAAAAAAAAATCGTTGTCCAATTTGTTAACAAAAAAATCTCCACATGCAGTTGAAGTTTTTATCACTTTGATCTTTGGCCCACGTTTATTTGAATGATTAGGTTAGATGAGATTATTAGTGAGATGGTGATTAGTGAAGAGATTGTTAATGTGGGATTATTAGTGAGGGGATTAAGTAAAAGTATGTTTATTTTGATGATAGTATGGGAGATAGTTAGTGATGGGATTGTTAAATTATTTTTATATTAAAAAAGTTAAAACAAATATTAAAACAAACAAGTGTACTTGGTAAAAAAAAAAAAATAAAATAAATAAATTAATACATTGACAAGAGTTTCAATTTTTCTTTTGGTTGCTTTTCATTGGGCTAATAGTTATGTAGTGATCTGAGGTTATGGATTTAAATCTTATGGAAAAAAAAAAAAAAAAAAAAAAAAAACATATTTTATTTTTATCTCATTATGAGGATTGTATTATGTGATTGTTGAGTTAGGTAGTGGTTACTATGTAGTGATATCGTTGGATTGAGCTAGTGTTAGTAAACTTTTTTGTTACGTTTCAATCTGACACAACCTTAATGCAAATTTTACCAACCAAACAATGATCAAGATATGTGTTCATGATTCAATTGTCCCATTAAAATTTTAAAAAATATTTTTTGATTTACTCATCTAAAATTTTGTTTTTGCAACTAAAGAATTTTCACCATGATTAATATAGTTACAAGAGCTTTCAATTTTCTTTTGGTAACTTTTCATTTGGCCTAGTGGTTATGTATTTTTGTAGCGACACTTTTCTTTATTTATGAAAAACCTAAGTTCTGAGAATAATGTTTATTACTTAAAAAAAAATAATAATTCCAAGTAATTTAAGTAATTATTTGCTAAATAGTAGCTTACTTGAAAAATTATGCTTTTATAAACATTACATTATGCGCCATTTAAAAAAAATAAATCTTGTGATCAAGATCACAAAAGACTTATCAAATAGTTTTAGTGGAGGGTTAATTATTGATGTAGTATAAGTAATTAAAGAATTTTTGGAACAATTGGACGAGTAAAAAGTAAATAAAAAGTTAAATTGAGAGTAAAAACGTAACTTTTGTGATGAGTTTGGAATCTTCCCAAATTTTGTATCTTGCTTGTGGATTTTAAGTGTTTTTTATTACTAAAACAATATCTATCCTTATGTAATATTTTTCGGTGCATACACAATGCATTTGCACTTAGTTCATTCACTTTAAATTGTAACAAGCAAATTCTTAAATTTTACGTTTAGGGTTGGTTTGTGATGTTCTAAAAAAGTGCACTTTTTAACTTATTGGCTTGTATGGGTTGGGTTTGGGTTGGGTTTGATGTGATGTGTTAGAGAGGTGATGTGATTTAAATAAGATGATGTGACTTAAATAGGATAGTGATTTTTTGACTTTTTGTATTATTTAGTAGATGCCAAACTTGACCTAAATTTCAACGTTACTCTTCCATTCACTGACATTAATAAAATTGACCAAAAATTGACATATGAGCCACACATGATATTTTTCTTGTCAAATGTCTACACTTTTACCAAAAACTTGTTTTGAACATTTCACTTTTAATTGTGTCCTAATGTTACATGTAAGTTAATTATAATATGTCTCATTAATATCAATGGATGGAAAAATATATACAAACTTAATGAGGTTGAATGTCATAAAAAAATGCATGAAAACGTAATTTATAATTTCAATTCATCCCCCTACAATATAAAAATTGAATTTAAATTACAATTTTTTAAAAAAATTATATAAAAATTTAGATGCATAATTTTATTGTCATTGAAAATTTCAAGTCAAAATTAAAGAAGATTTGCTTAAAACTCCTAACCAATGTTTGAGAAGACTTTCTATGCAAATTTTTGTGAAAGTTAGTGACAAATCTAAGCATGTGGGGCAGATTTTTTTAAATACTGAAAGGCATATGTCACCAAAATTCTAATTATTGGTGCTTCCAATTAAATTCCAAAATTTCCATGACTCTAAAAGTCATGCATTTCTTTTTCCACATAATTGAATTTCGTTTGCAAAAATCCCTCTAAAGACTTTTCAACAATTCATTTTTTTTCCACATAAAAGACTTTTTAGGGTCACAAAATATTCTTATTTGGCCCAATCAAAAATATAATAATAATAATAATAATAATAATAGTGTTTTTTGGTACAACTTATTATAAATTAAAAGCTTATAATCTAAAAATAGAAGTTAAAAGAATCCTGTCACCTAGTTTTTAGAAATCTACTTTTTTTCAACTTATTTAAATTATTCTTGCCTAATAAAAAAAGTAAAAATTGAACCAAACATAAGCAAAAGCTATACCAACAATATGTGCCTACAAAAATTATAAGCAACTAAGATAAGCTGCACCAAATAGGAAAAAAAGGAAATTTACCCAAAGTAGCTTTAGCCAAAAAAAAAAAAGTTTCTCCTAAAAGTTAATAAAAAAAAAAAAAAAACGACGACAACGACCACAATAACAACAGCAGCAATAATAACAAAAATAAAATATTTACCTAACCTCATCAATTTATAACTATTCAAAACTTATAGTCTAGTTTAATAAAGGTGTAATAAGACGATTGCTAAAGACTTACGTAAGTATTATAGTAAACTTCTAAATTAATTTTACTGAAAAATCAAACTTGTAACAAAAACATAAAGGGAAATTATATTGATAGTCCTTGTAATTTGATCCTTACGTCATTTTAGTCCGTAATTTCAATTGATTAGATTTTGATCATGAATTTATGATTTTGTCTCAATTTAGTCCAATTGATACAATTGTTAGCATTTTTTAATAAAAAATAAACACATAAGTGGTATGTGTCATGATTTAAAGGGAAAAATTTTAAGTTTACTCAACAATGAGTTAACTTCAATTAATTCATGATAATATTTTGTCAAAAGCATCAACGGTATTATTAATTTGACCAAATTGACAAAAATATAAAATTGAGCCAATTAAAAGTATAGGGATCAAAATGACACAATTGACAAAATATAAAAACTACGGTGTAATTTATCCAGAACATAATTTTATGGTTATCCAATCAGAATTATTAAAGATTTACTTGTCACGCCTCCAAAATAATACAATAAATCAACCAAGACAATATGTGAATGATAGTAAGATTCATAGTATAAAGTCTTTCTATTACATGAGATCCAATTATACAAGAGAGTGACATATGCAATTATACATTCATAAGTCTGTCCCTGAATCTACAACATATATCATAGCATGAGATAGAGCTGGAAGCAAAATAAAGAATAAATGCCCTAAATGCTCACATCTTTCCAAGATAGTTCTTAGTTACAACAAAAGTGGACTTTCCGTCCAATACATTTAAAACCCTTTGGCCGTACAAAAGTTAAGTACATAAATAATAAAATTGAGCTTTCAGCTTCATAGTCCTCCCGAGGTAAGTCCTTGGTGGAGGCATATCACCAGTACTTGAAAATAGTTTTCCCAAATAGGGTGAGCCCAAGCCCAATAGAAACAATCTAACACAATATATGAATCTTAACAAAGATATAAATATGATGCACATATACAATACCGGTGACAAAATCATTTACAACTCGGTTGCAAACCATGCCATGCCAAGTTTTTATATCACAAGTCATGCTATCTTTATCTCCTTTTTATCTCAATTCATTTTATCTCACTTCATAAGCTATTTCCATTCATCACAAACAACCAAACTGAGGGTACAACTCAAAGGTTCTTAAACGATATAGTCATCACACACATTTCCATTTACTATTTTACAGAAATTTCGTCTGCGGGAATCGGCACCCATGTATACACAAGATTTTCGGGACTTTCACCATGTACACACAGGCCAACTTAATTCAATGGAGTCCATCATCTTTCTTCTCCCAAACAATAGAGTACATCCCCTTTCTCCTCCAACACATCATACAATGTATTAAAACGCAGTCATATTCAATGACAACCTATAAGAGATTAGTTTCAATTCACCTAATCCTCATGCAATTTCTACAACAATCGTAGCTATCTTCCACCAATAGCCCAAAATAGATACTTCTAAATAAATATACAATCCCTTCAACAGATAAAATTATACAACATTTCATAAGTGGGTGATAATGCAAATCTAGCTCCACCATTAACATAAACCCTTTGTCTAATTTCATATTCCCAATACTAAATTCATTAGTTTATACACAATAACAATTTGAACCATTTTAGGGCAAAACTCCATTTTATTCCAAAATTCACTCCAGGTATCAAAATCAACAAATTTACCACAACACAACCTCACATTTATTCCTATAACCATTGTTTTACACATATATTTGAAAACCCCTCTTTTGATTTTAAACTAAAACCCTTGGTTTGTTCAAAATCACCTCAGGTTCCAAAGTTCCTTACACATTAACAAATAACTAAATTAAAAACCATATGAAAGTGTAGAAAATCATTACCTCAAAGTTGGGAGACGAACAAAGCAAGGTGGAACCTTCAACAACGCTGAAACCAAGTTTTAATCGGATCAAAATGGAGCTCTTGGAATTCTCTAACTTTTCTCAAAGACATTAAGGTAAAACCCAATGGATCTAGGTTAAAATATAGAGAGAGTGAGTTTTAGAGAGAGAGAGTCGATCTAGGGTTTTGAGAGAGAAAGAGGTGAAAAAGAAAGGCTGCAAACTAATATCATAGCCGCTCGGCGCAAGAGTTGGCCTTTCGGCGTTAGACCTAATAAGTTGTTATGCTCGAGCATACTAAGTGGCCTTTCGGTATAGAATGCACACTCGATAGTTTTCAAACAACGGACCAGCGCTTGGCGCAAAAGATTAAACTCGGCGTAGAATACACTCTCGATAATTTTGCAAAATGCAAAAAATCTTGAGAGTTCATAAAGCCCACTCGGCGCCAAGAAATGCCGCTCGGCGGAGGAAACTAAAATTTTGGGCAATAAGAGTTTGGAAAGTAGGCAACCAACTTTGTCCCAAATGCAGCGACAACAATCTAATAGCCAAATTTAAGTAAGAATAAGGGGGAAAAGACATGAACAATATTCAAAAACCATAAAACCCGAATTCAGAAAATCAAATGGGTCAGGTCAAAACCTGAATCTCTATAACTTACTTAAAGCTTATAGACCATATTATGAAATTTATTAATAAAATCAAGCTAGTGACATTGAAGAAAGACTTGCACGCTATATTTTCTAATACTTAAGATTTATGACAAAAATTCTAATTTGTGAAGCTTCAATTAAATTGCAATAAATTTTTTGCTAATTTGTGGAGTGAAAGCTAGATCAATACAAACAATATTAGGACTAAATCATCCACTAATATGTGAAGAAATTTCAAAGGACAGGCGTTACTTGAAAATTATAAGATTATCTGATGATAAGAGCTTTCAATTTTTCTTTGGATTTCTTTTCAATTATTAATTTACAAATTTTCTTAGGTTAGTCATCTAACTTGGTAGAACAATTTGGGTTTGGGGATCGATTTGGGATCGATCTTAATAATTCAAACCATTCACTTTTTAAGATTCATTAAATAGAAAATTCATATAAAATATTAAGGTGATTGCAGATCAATAGTTATATGTTTGAATAACATTTATATTATAAACAATAGATGTTAGTCTTGAATATATATATTTATCACCCATTTTTTTTAAACAAATGTGATTAAAACATATAGTTACCGATATGCAATGATCTTAATTTTTTGCATTAATATTCTACTCAACAAGTTATAAAAAAGTGAACAGTTTAGATTACTGAGGTTGACTCCAAAATGAGTTTACTAAGCCCAATTATTCTCTTAAGTTGAATAGCGAACTTGAAAGAATCCAACCCAATTTATTTATTTATTATATTGATTGAAAAGGGTGGGTTTGCACCAATGAAACATCATATAAGAGACTTCCTCCTTCAATTCTCTCATTACTCATATGTCCATCCCTTTCTTCAATAATGATGTACAATATTTTGAAAGATTTTCACAAAGAATAATGCTATATATATATTTATATAATTTTTGTCGAAAGAATTCATACGAAATGATGATGTCAGTCCTTTTGTTTCAAGCAAAAACACCTAATGGTAGTTTATAATTGCAGAAGACTTGTAAATAGGTCTAAAGACTCCGATTTGGAAAATAATTTTTTTGGTTTTTTTTTCTTCTTTCTTTTAAGTCATAAAAAACAATTTTATAACTTTTTTAGGATAAATTATAAATAAACTCCTTGAAATTTGATTAAAATATGAATTGTTCCCTATAATTTCAAAAATTACAAATACATTCTTTGTCATAATTCCTCATTGGATAAACTATATTTTGCCTATTTTATATTTGGCCATTTTCTTAATTTGACTCTTAAAGTTTTTCTTTTCTTTTCCTTTTGACCCTTCATGTTTCAAGTTTTTTCCAATTTATTTATAAAGCTAACTTATTTTCAAAATTAGACAAAAGCGCCCGCGATAACTATCACATAATATAAAAATATATATTATTATATTAGGATTTAAGTTTGTATTGGTGTGAATTATGTAGTAAAATAGTTTATACTGCGTGACTGTCAATATATTATTTTCTGTCTAATTTTTTATAGAAGTTTTCTTTAGGAATAAACTAGGAAAAACTTGAAACATGAAGGGCCAAAGTAGGAAAAAACAAATTATAAAGGCCAAAGTGAGAAAGTGATCAAATATAAAAAGGAACAAAGGAATTCATCGTTAAGTCATTTAAAAGAGTTAACAAAAAAAATAAAATTTTGAACTTTCCTGCTATACAACAATAAAATTATCATAATTGTTAATTAAAATATATGTGTGATATCATTAAAAATTGTTAATTTTCTTAATAGTTAATTAATGAGATGTATCATTTTTTATACGATTAGAAAATTTAAAGAACATGATATAATTGTTATAATCACAAGAGAATTTGTATTTCAGCAAATTTTAGAATGTATTTATAATTTACCCCTTTTTTTAGGTGTTTATAAAAAAACCCAATAAAAGGCAGTTTTTTTTTTTTTATTTACTTATGAAAACAACTGTTTGGCAAGGGTTCCCCCCCTAAAAGTCGAACAATAAAAAAAAAAATAATAATTACCAAACCTCATCAATTTATCACCATTTAAAACTTGAGTCCGTAATTTCATAGGATTTGAATCCGCAATCTCATAGAATTTATCAATAATATTTTTTCAATTACCCCTTTAAAATTATGAAAAATATTATTTTAAAAATTATTTTTCCATTATTGATTTTTATCTTCATAGTTATATAATTTTGATTGAAGAAAATCAAACTAATAACTTATGAGGTGCACAAGAAGGGCCTACTGATTAGTCAGTTGAACATCTATACAATAATACACCAATAATTGGTGAAATAAAAGCTAGACTAGGTCATTACGAACAATATTCGTGGACCAAATCATCCACAAAAGTTCCCACGTGGATCCTTTATTTAAGCTATATGTGAGGAAATTTCCAAGAACCAAGTATCATTAGTTGAAAATTCTAAGATTAATACATTCACAAGAGTTTCAATTTTTCTTTTGGTTGCTTTTCATTTGGCTAATAGTTATGTAGTGATTTAAGGTTATGGATTCAAATCTTATAGAAAAAAAATTAACATATATTTTATTTTCTCTCATTATAAGAGTTGTATTATGTGATTGTTGAGTTAGGTGTGGTTACTATGTAGTGGTTACAAGAGCTTTCAATTTTCTTTTGGTAACTTTTCATTTGGCCTATGTATTTTGTAACGTGACACTTTTCTTTATTTACAAAAAAACTAGGTTCTGAGAATAATGTTTATAACTTAAAAAAAATAATAATTCCAAATAATTTAAGTAATTATTTGCTAAATAGTAGTTTACTTGAAAAATTATGCTTTTATAAACATTACATCATGTGCCATTTAAAAAAAATAAATATTGTAATCAAGATCACAAAAGACTTATCAAATAGTTTTAGTGGAGGGTTAATTATTTATGTAGAATAAGTAATCAAAGAATTTTTGGAACAATTTGACGAGTAAAAAGTAAATAAAAAGTTAAATTGAGAGTAAAAGCGTAATTTTGTGATGAGTTTGGAATCCTCCCAAATTTTGTATCTTGCTTGTGGATTTAAAAGTATTTTTGTTACTAAAGCGATATGTAGCCTTATGTAATATTTTTAGATGCGTACATAATACATTTGCACTTAGTTCATTCACTTTAAATTGTAACAAGCAAATTCTTAAATTTTAATTTAAGTTTCAATGTTACTCTTCCATCCTTGACATTAATAAAATTGACAAAAAATTGACATATGAGCCACACAAGATATTTTTCTTGTCAAACGTCTACACTTTCACCAAAAACTTATTTTGAACATTTCACTTTTAATTGTGTCCTAATGTTACATGTAAGTTAATTATAATATGTCTCATCAATGGATGGAAAAATATATAGAAACTTAATGAGGTTGAATGCATAAAAAAATGTATGAAAAACGTAATTTGTAATTTCAATTCATTCCCCTACAATATAAAAATTGAATTTAAATTACAAATTAAAAATATATATATAAAAATTCCAAATGCATTATTTTATGGTCATTGAGAATTTCAAGTCAAAATTACAGAAGATTTGCTTAAAACTCCTAATCAATATTTGAAGACTTTCTATGCAAACTTTTATGAAAGTTGGTGACAAATCTAAGCGTGTGGGGCTGATTTTTTAAATACTGAAAGACATATGTCACAAAAATTCTAATTTTTAGATGCTTCCAACTAAATTCCAAAATTTCTATGACTCTAAAAGTCATGCATTTCTTTTTCCACATAATTTAATTTCGTTTACAAAAATCCCTCTAAAGACTTTTCAACAATCCATTTTTTTCCACATAAAAGACTTTTCAGGGTCACAAAATATTCTTATTTGGCGCAATGAAAAATATAATAATAATAATAATAATAATAATAATAATAATAATAATAATAATAGTGTTGCTTGGTACAATTTATTATAAATTAAAAGCTGATAATTTAAAAATAGAAGTCAAAAGAATCATGTCACCTAGTTTTTAAAAAATTACTTTTTAAACTTATTTAAGTTATTTTAAGCCTAATAAAAAAGCGAAATTGAACCGAACATAAGCGGTATTGTACCAACAATATGTGCCTACAAAAATTATAAGCGACTTAGATAGGCTGCACCAAATAGGCAAAAAAGAAATTTACCCAAAGCATCTTCAGCAAAAACAAGAAAAAAAAAAAAAAAAAAAAAAACAAGAACAATAACAACAATAGCAATAATAACAACAAAAATAAAACATTTACCAAATCTCATCAATTTATAACCATTCAAAGCTTATAGTCCAGTTTAATAAAAGTGTAATAAGAGGATTACTAAAGACTTACGTAAGCATTAGATTTTGACCATGAATTTATGATTTTGTCTCAATTTAGTCCAATTGATACAATTATTAGCATTTTTTAATAAAAAATAAACACATAAGTGGCATGTGTCATGATTTAAAGGGAAAAATTTTAAGTTTACTCAACTTAGTGAGTTAACATCAATTAATTCGGTGATAATATTTTGTCAAAAGCACTAACGGTATTATTAATTTGACCAAATTGATATAATATCTAAAATTGAGCCAATTAAAAGTATAGGGACCAAAATGACACAATTGACAAAACATAAAAACTACAGGTGTAATTTATCCAAAACATAATTTTATAGTTATCCAATCAGAATTATTAAAGATTTACTTAAATAAGCTTATTATGAAATTTATTAATAAAATCAAGCTAGCGACATTGAAGAAAGACTTGCACGCCATATTAATAAAGCTTGAGACCCCGATTGAAGTCTTGGGGGTCCTTTGTGATTGGTGAAAAAGCATTTTTTTTTTTCTTTGTTTTGGCCATTGGCGACCCATGTGGCCTTTGGGGTCTTTGGGGGTCTCAGCCAAAAACCCATTTTCTAATACTTAAAGATTTATGACAAAATTTTAATTTGTGAAGCTTCCAATTAAATTCAATATATTTCCACTAATTTGTGGAGTGAAAGCTAGATCAATACAAACAATATTCGAGGACTAAACCATCCACTAATATGTGAAGAAATTTCAAAGGACCAAGTGTTAGTTGAAAATTATAAGATTAATACAGTGACAAGAGGTTTCAATTTTTCTTTGGATTTCTTTTCAATTATTAATTTACGGCTGGTTTGAATTTTCTTAGGTTGGTCATCTAACTTGATAGAACAATTTGGGTTTGGGGGATCCGTTTTGGGATCAATCTTGATAATTCAAACAATTCACTTTTTTAGATTCATTGAACAAAAAATTCATATAAAATATTAAGGTGATTGTGGATCAATAATTATATGTTTGAATAGCATTTATATTACAAAAAAAAATAGATGTTATTCTTGAATATATATTTATCGTCCATTTTTTTTTAAAACAAATGTGATTAAAACATATAGTTACCGATATTCAATGATCTTGATTTTTTACATTAATATTCTACTTAACAAATTCTAAAAAGTGAACAGTTTAGATTACTGAGGTTGACTCCAAAATGAGCTTCCTAAGCCTAATTATACATTCTCTTAAGTTGAATGACCAACTTGAGAGAATCAATGCAATTAATTCATTTATTATATTGATTGAGAAGGGAGGGTTTGCACCAATGAAACATCTTATAAGAAACTTCCTTCTTCAATTCTCTCATTACTCATCTGTCCATCCCTTTCTTCAATAATGATGTACAATATTTTGAAAGATTTTCACAAAGAATAATGTTATATATATATATATAATTTTTGTAGGAAGAATTCATACGAAATGATGATGTCATTTTGTAGTCCTTTTGCTTCAAGCAAAAACACCTAATGGTTGTTTACCATTAGAAAAAAATATCATATTATATTATTTTTTAGTTTTATCTATAAAAATTAAGTTTTTATATCATTTTTGTTTTTAATAATATAGTTAAAGCTTATATAGGTTATTATTTTTTGTCTGAAGAAGGCCCAATCTGTTAAGAAATCTGATCCAAAATATCATTTTGCCAATGTGTTATTATGGGTAATAATATTAAATCTACTAATTTTAGAAAATCAAAAAATCGTATGAAAAATAAATGGAAAATGAGGAATCACTCATGATGAGTAAGAATGATTTACTAGGACTTGAAATATCTAAAACCCTTAATAGTATATTAACCCTAATTATACATTGTGCATGGGGTGGGGTCACATGTGATAACACCACTTCTCATGTCATTGGCCTCGACCTCAGTTGTAAGTGCCTATATGGTACCATCCATCCAAACAGCAGCCTCTTCAATCTTGTTCACCTTCAACATCTCGACCTTTCTGAAAACAACTTCAATCACTCTGAAATTTTACCTTCATTTGGCCGTTTCACAAATTTGACCCATCTTAACCTCTATTCCTCCAATCTTTCTGGCCCAAGTTTTATTAATGGAACTCTCCGGCACCTTAGGTTGTTGGATCTCTCTTTTATAGATTTCACCGGAGAGCTACTTAATTCCATCGGCCAACTTGAGTCCTTGGAGGAGCTATTCCTCGATTCTTGCAATCTGTTACGGCACCATTAGGCATCGCTTGGAAACCTCACGAGATTAATTGGGCTTGATCTTGAAGAGAACAAATTGATCAATGATCAATTCACATCTTCAATCGGCCATCTTAAAAACTTGGAGGTGCTATACCTCAATATTTGCAATTTCTCTGATGCGATTCGAGATAAACTTACAAACCTCACGCGATTAATTACGCTTGATCTTTCATACAACAATTTTGAAGGCCCAATTCCTCAACTTTTTCCCAACTTCTCGCAACTTAGTTTTATAGATTTCTCAAACAATCAACTAACAGGTCCCATTCCATCATCAATAACTGGCCTTCCAAATCTACGGTATCTAAATTTAGGCAGTAACTCAATCAATGGGACAATAACTCCTTCCTTGTTTCATCTTGTGTACCTTACCCATCTTGATCTTTCATCAAATAATTTAAGCGACACTGTCGAGCTGGACACGTTTACAGGGGAAAGTCTATAGTACATTTCATTTAAAAAATGTATGGTACATCGAAAATCAATGGCTCAGATTGAGCCACATCATTAAAAGTGACACAGTAGCGGTCACTTTTTTATAATTATGAGCCAAAATCATATTTGTTCATAACTAGAATCAAATTAATCATAACTTAGTTATAAGCTCTCATCACTTATCTCATAACCATATCTCATAACTTGACCATTTTGTTGATAACCAATATCACATATTTCATAACTACACTCACATATCTCATAACTACATCTCATAACCAATATCCTTTAGCTCATAATCACACCACTTTGATCATAACCACTATCACATATCTCATAACTATTAATCACATATGTCATAACTACAACTCATATAGCTCATAACCACATCTTATAACCAATCCACATAGCTCATAACCACATCTTATAACCAATCCTTTGACACATAACCAACATTACATATCTCATAATCAACACCCTTTTGCTCATAACCACATCACTTTGATCATAACCAATATCACATATCTTATAACTAATAACCACATATCTCATAACCAAACACCCTTTTGACTCATAATTACATCACTTTGCTCATAACCAAAATCACATATCTCATAATCCACAATCATATATCTCATAACCATTACCCACATATCTCATAACCAACACTTTTTGGCTCATAACTACAATCACATATCTCATAACTACATCTCATAACCAATATCCTTTAGCTCATAATCACACCACTCTGATCATAACCACTATCACATATTTCATAACTATTAATCACATATCTCATAACTACCACTCATATAGCTCATAACCATATCTTATAACTAATCCCCATAGCTCATAACCACATCTTATAACCAATCCCCCTTTGACTCATAACCAACATTACATATCTCATAATCAACACCCTTTTGCTCATAACCACATCACTTTGATCATAACCAATATCACATATCTTATAACTAATAACCACATATCTCATAACCAAACACCCTTTGACTCATAACTACATCACTTTGCTCATAACCAAAATCACATATCTCATAATCAACAATCATATATCTCATAACCATTACTCACATATCTCATAACCAACACTATTTGGCTCATAACTAACATCACATATATCATAACTACTAATCACATATCTCATAACACCCTTTGGCTCATAGTCACACCACTTTGATCATAATTAACATCACATATCTCATAACCATTAGTCATATATTCATAATCAATACTCTTTGGCTCATAACCATACCACTTTACTTATAACCACTAATCACATATCTCATAACCAACATTATTTGGCTCATAACCACACCACTTTACTCATAACCACTAATCACATATCTCATAATCAACATTCTTTGCCTCATAATCACACCACTTTACTCATAACTTTGTGACTTGATTACAATATTATAGTGCATTTTGGTAACTATTCCGTTTTTAGTTTTAGGTTTATATTTATAAAAATTTTAAAAGCATAAAAACTTGTTTGATAATTTTTTTGGTTTTATAAGGTGTCGTTTGGTAACACTTACGTTTTCAGTTTTCTGTTTATATTTATAAAAATTTTAAAAACTCAAATAAAAACTTGTTTAGTAAAATTTTTGATTTATAAATCAGTGGTCTCAGTTTATAAATTTGTCCAAAAAATGAAAACATAAAAAATATGTTTCTGTTTTGAGTTTTGAGTTTTTTTTTTTTTGTTTTTACCACCCAACACTAACCACCACATACCATTTTCCACCAGTCTTCATACCACCCCTACCACCCCTACTACCACCACTCACCACCACGCCACCACCACCCACCACCGCTACCATCACCCACCACCACCACTCACCATCACCACCCATCCTCACCACCACCACCACCACCCACTTGCCATGCACCGCCACCACCCACCGTCACTACCATCTACTTGGTTACCACCACCGCCACCTACTTGCCACCACCACTCATCACCCACTGCCACCACGACACCACTACTACCTACCACCACACCACCCACCCACCCACTACCACCACACACTACCAACCCACCGCCACCCACCTGCCACCACTACCACCACCCACTCGCTACCACCCACCACCCCCCCTCATTTTCCACCACTGTCTTCCACCACCCCTACCACCACCACTCACCACCCACCACCCACTACTATCACCCACCAGCCACCACCTACCGCCACCCACTCACCACCACCACCCACCTCACCACCACCCACACACCATGCACCGCCACCACCCACACGCCCGTCACTACCATCTACGCCCGCTACCACCACCCGCCACCTACTTGCCACCACCACTCATCACCCACCTGCCACCACCTGACACCACCAGCTACCTACATTTAAGGCTTACGTAACATTTAACAACTATTGAGAAGTTTGCTTAGAATGCCTTAATAATTTCAACAGGCTGACCATTCAAACAAAAGGAAGATGGAAAGCCATTGAAGTTTATTTTGTCAAGCGATATGGAAGTTAGAAGATCATTCAATACCCAAGTGCATCAGCAGTGAAGAAGTTCACAGATTCAAAGCTGAATCAATTACACAAGTTACATTTTATTACAAAGCCTAATCAATTACACAAATTACACTAAAATGAAGAAGGATACACTGAACAATTATGCCCAAAGCCAAGTGATCCATTTCAAACTCATCCGTATCAGAACCAAGTTAAACCTAACAAACATATACATATATCTATAGCTTCCTATTTAAATAGAAGGTAGGAAAAAATTGTCACAGAGGTCAAATTACAAGACAAGATGAATTCTTTAATTTAGGAACTTTGAATGCAGACGTGAACAATTTTGGAGTCTCTGAAACAGGATTGACATCAACTAGTTTTCTCTTTGAACTTCCACACCCTATAAAAAAAAAAAGATCAAAATCTTAAGTTTAACAAGTCAATATAATTTCACATATGCAAAATGCCTCAACTTCATCTTTCCTACTTTATTATATCAAAAATAACAAAATTTGTGTTATTGAACAGAAAAATAAATTGAAACATGCAGCGTGTTTGACATGTGTCCCAGCATGTCGAAGCACATAGGTGTGCAGCAAGTGTCGGACATGATTATGGTGACTAATTTGAAGTGTCCGTGCTTCATAGATTGAAAATATCTTAGTGAAATACTTGTGTTTCCCCCACCCCCAAGGATAACCCCCACAATTTTGATTATAGTTGAGTAGAGATATCTTTCTAAGGTCATAGATAAATGCATACCTCCAGTGCTCCAGTTGATTCTGTGTCATTCTTCCTCTCTCTCTGTCTCAAGCAAGATCATACAGGTATACTCCGACACAATACCATATTTTCGCTCATTCTTGCTATCTGCAAATCAAGGATAATAGCTTAAGCAATTGACCTCGTATTTAAGAACACAAACCTAGTGGGACACAAGGAGACTTCCAGTGCATTAAATAACAAGTAACATGAGGTAGGACTAGACATGGATCAATAGGTGATCATAATCCTATATATAATCATTTCATTACTCAACACCGCCACTTGAATGACCGGAAAAAAGAACTAGGTAGGCATTTCATAAAAAATTCTATAACAACGCTCCGTATTTTGTGATTACAAAAAGAATTGGTATAGCATCAAATAACGAACCTTCTCCTCAAGCTCTTTATTCTCTGAGAACCATGCCTGGTCTGTGAGCAGATCGATCTCTTGCTTTGCAAGAACCTGTCACATAGAGCAACACCAATTAGCACATAAATGATGCAACATCATATATGTCCACATGTTTTGTGATTTAGCACTGAATGGGTTTTCACCTAAGAATAACAGCTACAAAAAGAGCCCAATAGAACAATATAGCAGAGCAGACAAGACAAAAGTGGACAACTCTAGGAACTAGCCAGTTCAACACCCAACCTAACTAATAGTATTAATGAACCCAAAAAGCTAAACAGTAACAATTGGCAAAAACACTTGGAGCAGACAAATGATAAGATGGAATAGACCTGCTAATATGTCCGCGTCCCTGCTGCAATACGATGAGAGATTATTCCTCCCAGATTGGTGAACTAATCAATTAGGATTGAATGGGATATGTAATTAAACCATTACCAAATCAAATATACAAGTGAAATCCAACAAATGAAGGCTCCAAAATTGATCAACATGATTGGGTTAGCATATAATCAAAAGCAGGTATTATAACTTATTGTAGTGGGACAAAAAAATAAAGCCACAGCCACCAAGCTATATACTAATTTCTACAGTATCTAGTTTACCAGAAGCGAGTTATCAATTATATTGAGGTTGAAAGAAAAATAACACAATAAAATAAACTACAACACAAATGAAGATTGGATAACACAAAAATAATAATCTCATTAGTCAGAACCTTACCTTGTCAATAGGTATGTCCTTTGCCTTTTGTACCTTCAGATCTACAACAAAATTGCTCATATCTGCAAGAATCCCTCTAGCTTTGAGAGTCTCAGGAAAATCTCCCTTGTATCTGCCTGATACAATCAACGGGCTCTCAGACAAAAGGTCTGGAATACGAGAAGGATACACCTATCATGAGGATTGTGGGAATTCCTTGTTAAATCTTATGGAGGTGAATCAAAATGGCAAGGAAAATTTTACAGAGCTAGATATGATCGACGAGAAAAACATCAACTAAGTAAAAATCTCTTAATGGTTCAACACATAGAGGGTAAAGAATAGGCCAGCATGACAGAACAACAAAATAAATGGAAAAAGAAACTCTGAAGTAAGTTACTAACAAATTGCATGTAGAGCAAAAATAGTGTAAATGAAAATGAAAGGGTGTGTATAATACACTTTTAAGTTGCATTTTGTCACCTTTACATTTTACAATGTCCCAAAACAGTTGTCCATTTGAACAGTTATGGTACTTTAATTACTTATCCAAAAAAGGGGGTCAAGGTACATAATCTTATGTTTTATAAAATTATCCCTTTAAGATGAGTGTGAATGGATCTACTAGCATGTGATATAGGGATAGTTTAGAAAATTAATGCTTTACAATTTGGTGATGCATTAAATTGTTGTCTCCTTAAAACTTGGACTTCCATAGTGGAAAACAAATATGGGATAGAGAATAATTCTTAACCCAATGGAGATGAGTGCACAAATAGGATGAGGCAACTGAAATGTGTATTATATTATGACTTACAAGTGACTATTTAGTTGAAAATCTAACAAGAGGTTGCAATTATGTTTTGATATGTTGAAAAGAAATGCAGAGGAAGAAAACAACTCAGGGCAACCATACCTCAAGTTCATCAACATTTTCCATGGTGTCAAAGGTTATATTTGCAAGAGTGGTGGATAAAGCTCTACCAAAAAATGCTTTCATGCGAGCCTCAATTGGATCTGACCAAACAACAAGATTGGTTAGAAAAGCATTAGATTTAACATAACATCTATAAACTTTCAATAGTAAATAATGAACAAGATAACTATTGTTACTATTAGAAGTCATAACTGTCAAAGACACAAAAGAACAGCCCTAGTATCACAGCCTTGCAATTTGGGAGGCCATCCCTCACCAGAAGGCTCTAGAAGGCACTTGAAGGCTCTAGAGGTTAATGGAACTTTCTAGAGTCCCTAAAGTCTTGCAGACAGATATAAAGACCTGTACTTAATTCTAAACATGTAGATAGTATTCATGTACATTCTAGAATAGTCTATTAGATGAGGTGGGAGTAGTATCTACAATACTCTTAATCCTCTGGGTTACAGGATATTCTTTGTAAACCTATAGAAGGAGGGCCTCATTTGCCCAACCCATCCAAGGAAATCCAAAAGTAATACAAGATCTCTTGCATTCACTTAATGGAGTAAACTGATCCAGTTGGTCATATATGATTCCAAATTTTAACATTGCAAAGTCCAAACTTTTGAATTTACAAGGTCTAGTTCATGCCCATGCATTATAATCAATAATTTTAAATCAGCAATTCAATTACCATGTTTCCATGGACTGCTCACAAGGCCAACAAACAGGTGGTGTTCCTTGCATACACTTGGAAAATAGAAATTGTTTGGACTTAACAATCTGTCCCTGGACATGTCTAAGAAAATTTGAACCTCCTACAAGAATGCAGTATCATCTTATCAAAACCAATAGTATTACTCTCATTAAAAAATTACCTAAGCACTGGCACAATAACCAGGCTACCCAGCAAAACAAGCACCTAATTAGACCTTTTCAATAACCAGGCTACCCTCTTGAAAGCCAGCAAAACAAGCACCTCATTGGACCTTTTCCAAGGAATCCTTCAACCAGAATAACAGTTTAAGTGTTGATTGAAATTCACATTCACATGGTTTGCAGTTCATCAAAAACCACCTTGCTCAACTAGTGAAAAGTTGACTGATATGTATCTCGGGTCGGACACATCAAATCTCTAAATAAAGGATCGTGGACTTGGCTAAAATTTATCAAAAATTAGATATGGAGTGCGTGGATACAACAAAAAGTATTAAGCGTTAACAGGTGTCTCTTCCTATTATGATTTTTTTCTCCTTCTTCATCCTGTATTTTTTGGGTGCTGAATCTGATTTTTTTTGTTATATTACTGCGGAATTTTGGTTTGGACTATGTGAAACTGGTTGAATTAGAGTTTGGTAATATGAAGAACTCCCAAAGCAAACCCACTATATATTTTCGTTATAGAATTATTGAGGCCCAAACACAGTGATAAAGTGTGGGCAAGCCCATTATGTGTCTTCTCTAAAATAAAATCAAATACTTTGGGCCTAATGATCTTTGCCATCTGCCCCATGTGACCGCAGCAGCCTACTAAATGGATTGATTAAAAAAAAAAAAAGAAGCAACAATGGCTTCTTCTTCAATCAATGATGCCTTTTTGCACCTGAGAAACTCCTTCCTCTCTCTCTCTCTCGGCAAAAACTCCTCGCCTCTCTCTCTCAATTGACAATGGCTTCACTTTTTCAATGTTGCTTCGATCAAAGTTGATCGGATATATTAATGCCTTGATCTGTTTTTCTTTTTTTCCCTCAATCCAAAAATCCACTAACAATTGAACCCCCTCTTTTTACCTGGTCCAACAGCCAAAAATCCACTCCACACATTTCCCCAAAAGTTTAACAATTAAACCCCCTCTTTTTATCAATCAATCAGCAGGCGCAGGTGCACGTGCTGAGTCACATTGCATAGAAGAGCTTTAAATATATTAACATAGCCCTAACAATTAAACCCCTCTTTTTATCTACCAAAAAGCCCTATAATACACATGAGAATAAAAGTTCAGTACTTTAGGCAGACAGACAGTACATCTGCAGAGAATTATGAAACTCCCAATGGTATGCAGATATTGAAATAAAATAAAAAAGTCACACCCATTACGTAATCATGAACCATTATACTGTACCCTTTCAACACATCTAGAACCAATGCATAAACTTCTTTCAAAAAATTTTATTAGTATGTATGCATTATACAATTCCAGGAACCATATAGGTGTTTTCAAACCATCAATTGGTTTGGTGCATTAATCTTGAATTGTAATAGCTTGATCTGAATCAATCAAATCCAATCAAAATTGATCTGAATCTAATAAAACCCATATCTCCAACAACACTAATATTGATTTAATAAACATGTGAAGCCCTAAATGAATTGAAATCGTTGTGAAGTTCAAGAACAAGAGATCAAATTGTTCAGGTGGGAATTTATTACCTAGGTTAGAGGCCAAGAGGTTGAAAGAGACTACAGGTTAATTACAGGAGGCAAAAACTAATTACAGGAGTTTTGTTACCTAGGTTTCATATTTCAATTGTATAAGAAAAAGGGGTTTTCTTCAATCCATGTCAATCAAATTAATTACAGGAGGCAAAACTACAGGTTTAGCAAATTCAAGGTGAAGAAACTCTTGTGTGGCAAAGATCTGAAATGTTTTAAATTATAGTTAGGGTTTTAAATTAGGGGAGAGAGAGAGAGAGTGTGTGTGTGTGTGTGTTTACCTGATGCAAGAGGTCTAAAATCGAGAGGATTAGCAATGGTGGAGTGTAGGTGGCTCCACGCACTGCCTACAATCCAAACCTCATCAAAACACACAATCTCACGCTTCCACATAAAACAAACAAATACTAAGACCTTATGGTGATATCACAAACACTTTGAAGTGATGAAAAAGAAAATGCAGGAAGAACTCCATCCACATGTATCAGGTTTGACTAATATTCTCAAAATTCAGAAGCACTGCCGTTTCCTTAGTCCCTCGATGCCCTTGCATTCATGTGCATACAAACATCAATTTTTTATGTGTTTATGTGAAGCTTAAGTGCATTGTGTATTTGGCAGCTCTATCACCTCTCTCGGTCATTAATAAATTCACGGTAAATTTCACACTGTAAATAACCAGGGCATATACATGGGCGCACACAAGTTCAAGGTTTTTTCTCTTACCTAGTAAAACTTTCAATTTTTTTAAAATTTTTTGTTAATGTTAACTTCAAGTTTCAGAATCAACTTTCACACTTAGTTTGGAAAGGCCAATTTGGTGAGAGATGATGATGACGGTACCTCTTCTCTCATGTCTAGTTCCTAAGTTAGGAGAGAAATGACAAGAAATAGACCCACTTTATTGTACCCATTTCATTTATTAGCAAAAGTGATAAAATTTGGTGAGAAACAGGAAAATTACTTATAAAATATTTATATCGGAGATTGCACATTAAAATACAAAGAAAGAAAAAAATCTCACTTATATCCTTCTCTCACATGCTTTGATCATCCAAGCATGATAGTGAAAAAAACACAATCATTTTATTCTTTTTCACACCTAATTTAGAGACTAATATCATTTCTTTCACATTTTGGAGAGAGGAACCAGAATCTTAAATCCCAAATTTTCCAGTTCATTCATCTCAATTTTCACACATACCAAACAAGCATTAATGGTATATATATTAATTAGAGCAAAACCCCCATTTACAAGAAGAAAAACTAACCTAACCCAATTTTGTACATAAACCCTTCCTCTGCTTCTGACCCACCTCCAGATCCGACTTCGCTGCCTCAACATTGCTCACCATCTTTGCACTGCAAAATATGTCTTCATCTGAATAATAAATTCAAAAGAAAGCCTCTTTAATTGTCAGAAACCTAAAACAAAGAAAACTCAAAACCCTAAATTGATTAATAGCAAAACATTAAATTCCGAATAATTTGGGGGTTTACCTGAGAGATTTGATCTGAAACAGATTAACATCAGAGACCCACCGATCGTACTGCAATTTAATCCGATCTTCAAGAAATTTTCTGTCTCTTGAGAGAGACTCGAGCTGTATTTGTTGTGTTTCTAAAATGTGTACGAGAGAGTTGAAAACTTTGTTCCATTGTTGAGGATCGGAAGAAACTTTAGAGCCTTTTAGTGTTCTCATCGTATAACTACAGAAGAAGAAGAAGAAGAAGAAACTAGGGTTTCAGATCTGGTTAGGGTTTTGAAATCAAAGCACCAACAAGAGGGAGGAGAAGAGAAGAGGGAGGAGAGGAGGTCTAAACACGACTGATTCACTTTCGTTTCCCTTCTAACCAGCTACACCGGTTGCCTGGTTAAAGTTAAATTATTTAAATAATTTAGTTATGACTTGGTTATGAGGTAATATGGTAAAATAAATAATTGAATATAAGCTAAGTTATGAGTCGATATGGTAGTAGTTATGATTAATATGATATTAGTTATGACATAAAATCATATAAGTTCATAACTAAATGTATGACGTCTAAATGTACCATAGCATCACCGTTCTGAGCTTGAATATTTGGATTCTTTGGATCTTTCAAGCGGTGGTCTATCATTGACCACCACCAACTCCACTCCTCCTCTTTCAAAACATTACGACATTACAATTGTCGTCTTGCAACATAAAGTAAAATTCTTGAATTTTTGAAAACCGAATGGAATTGTTGGAGGTGCTAGACCTTTGAACAACCACCTAAATGAAGAACTCAATCCACTGCAATCTTCATTCTCTTCGATATCTCAATCGTCCAATAACCAATTTGGGATTAATTCCTACTGTTTGGGGAACTTGGAAATTTAACCTTGTTAAGTTTGCAAAGAAACAATTTCCATGGTACCATCCTCAAACATTTGGATATGCAAGCATATTCTGAGAACTTGACATTAGCTACAATAAATTGCAAGGGTCTTTGCCAAGATCATTGGCGGTGCATGAACCTAGAAATTTTGAATCTGGGTCATAATTTCATAGAAGATATTTTTCCATTTGGTTGGAGAATCTGCCCCAATTGAAGGTTATTGTCTTGCAAGATAATAAATTCCATGGTCCATAGAGCAACCAAGGAAGAGATTAGCCTTCACCAATTTACATATCATTGACATGTCTCACAATGAATTCTGAGGCACTTTGCCATCAGAACACTTTGAGAGCATGCATTCAATGATGATGGATGATGAAAAGAAATCCTCCTTAAATTATATGTTTAATGGTTATGGTTATTATTCGGTAACCATAATGAATAAAATTTGGAAATGACATTACGTGGGATCATCACCACCTTGAAAGCTATTGATTTCTCGCACAACAAGTTTGATGGAAAGATTCCCATATCTATTGGAAGACTTCGAGGCCTCCGTGTCCTAAATTTTTCAAGAAATGGCTTCACAAGTTCGATTCCATTGTCATGGCGAATCTAACTAAGCTTGAGTCCTTGGATCTATCCCAAAACAAGCTCTCTGGTGAGATACCTCAACAACTAACAAGCTTGACATTCCTTGCATTTTTGATGTCTGTAAAAATAATCTAAGCGGGATTATACCCACGAGGCGATTTGAAACATTTTCAAACACTTCATATGAGAAATCTAGGCTTGTGCGGGTTTCCATTGTCAAGAATTGTGGGAATGTCAGATAAGCGAGAATCACCAACTTTACCATCCTCATTTAGTCACAATTTTAAGTTCAAATTTGATGGCTTTGGTTGGGAAGCAGTGTTGATGGGATATGGAAGTGGAGCAGTATTTGGTTTGGTGATAGGAAGTTGCATCATTCAAAGGAAAGAAGAATGGCTTGCGAGAATTTTTAGAGTGAAAATGCATCATCAGAAGAACAGATCGAATGAGGTTAGGTACCAACATGGAGCAAGATGACATGTTAAGAACTAAGTGGAGCTTGTATTCATTAAAGCTGTTTGTTTTTAATTTGATTGTGAACCATGATATCCCTTTTCATTTCCTACTTCTATGTTTCAAATTTGACACTCACGATTGACTGCTAGAATATATAGTTAGTTACATGCATGTATGTAAGTAGCAAGATAATATATTACATGAAAAAAAAAAAGAAACCCCCTTTTGGGCCTGAATTCACAACTTTGTAATTCCAATGCGCCTAAAATAACAAATTTAGATCCAAGTCGATGAGAAGAAAACAAAATGGTAAAATAATTCATCTTGACATTAGAAATTATGAACAAAATGTTTTCAATCAATTTATATACATGTTTTCAAGTCAAGTTAAATTTTCACAAATAGGTGTTCATTTTTCTTTGTTGATTTTAGTTTTCTTTGATTTATATCTGGTTTTTTTTTCAAAATTTAATTCTTTCTAGATTAGAAGCACTTGAAAATAATTTTTTTTAAAGATTCACTAAAATAAAATTTCAAAAATGTTATTTTTAGCATTTGCCAAATATGGATGGATTTTTTTTTTTTAATATTTATTGTCAGCTAAATAAGTTGTAACTAAGGTGGGCGTCGTGTGTAGTGTTAGGTCGTAATTGTGTCATGTTATTTCGAGTTTGTGTCAAAATTAACTCAACACTAACACATTCCAGCTGTTTGTTATATAATATTATTGTGTCATGTCATTTTCAGTCTGCGTTCGATTCTGCTGTGTGAACACGTCATGTCAAAAAAATTATCCTTAATTAAAAGTATCAAGTGTATGAAAAAATTACAAGTTTTCTTTACAAATTAAAATTAATGAAAATAATCTCTACTTGATGAAAATATATATATATATATATCTATAGATGAAATATTTAATTTTAACTCAATTCCATTTCCCTAATTTACAAAATTAAATCTATGTTATATTTGCTTTACTTGATTACTTCTAAAATAGTTGACAAAAAAATACATTATCTGTATTTTTTTTTTAAATATTAGCCTCAAAATTTTAATTTAGGTTGGATGGAGTTGCATAAGGATTCAATAGTATCATAATAATCCTTAGGGCCTGTTTGGGAAGGGTTATTTGGGCTAAAATAGCCAATAAAAATAAAATAGGCTAAAAAAACTAATATGACAAAATGTCAAATTCAACCCATAATCATCTCACTTTTTCTCTTACAACTATCAAATCAACTAAAAAAAAAACCTACTATTTTTTCAAACACAACTTTTTTAGCCATGCTAAAATAGCAAAAAAGTTAAAAAAGACAACTAAAATAGCTAACTTCCTAAATGAGACCTAGTAGAAATACCATTACAATAAAATGAATTTGTACTATACATAAAAAATTTCATTGCTAATGACACATGTATTTTTATATTTTAAAAAAAGAAAAAATTGAATAAATTGTCCATGTTATGCATAATATTTTTCATAATAAGAGCTTATTTCTATAAAAATAAAAATAAACATGAGTTAATTTTTAGTATAAAGAATTCAAAAATATCATGATGTGATATATCCATGTGTATACAAACATTAATTTTTTTTTTTTAATATTCTATAAAAATTTTTTTTAGAGAATTGACTTACTTTTCAAACTATTTAGGAAACTAACCAGGTTTTTAAAATCTCATTTTGAAAATGCGATTTTGAAATTAAAATTGCATTTTCAACATGCAATTTCATATTGAAATCACATGTTAAAAATACAATTTCAAAAAGTGAAGTCCATGTCATCATCAATTGCATTTTCAACATGCGATTTCATGAAATTGCATGTTGAAAATGTAATTTTAATTTTAAAATCGCATATTCAAAATGCGATTTCAAAAGGTAGGTTAGTTTTCCAAATAGTTTAAAAAGTGGATCAATTTTCTAAATTATTATTTTTTAGAGTATTTAAAAAAAAAAAAAAACTCTACAAACATTACCATATTGATAATAAATTATTAAATATAAATGTGTTTTGAAATTAATAATTATTGAAGCCTGGACAGTTTCTTAAGTGCTTATGAAGATGATACTTAGGTGCTAAGTTGAGTAAGATTTTAGGTTCGAATCTATGAAGAGATGCTGACCTATATTATAATCTAACTACTAACATATTTAACCGTTATCTTAAAAAAAATAATTAATAACAACTCAAAAATAAATTTACTTTTCAAATTGTAGAGATATAATAATTATTACATAAGAATCAAATAATCAATTATTAATTACATTTGAAATGCAAGAAACCAATGATTGAATGACATGTGTATTTATGAGTTATGAGTAATAATCAATTATTAGTTACAAAATTCGTAGTTCTTAGTTATAGTCATTATGGTGTGGGTTATGATTTAGTTATAACATATTATTGTTATTTTAGTTATGTCTGAAGAGGAGTTTAGTTATGTCTGAAACGATATTTGGTTATGACTCATTTTAGTATTGATCATAACTTATTGTGATATTAATTATGACCTATTATGATTATTGTTTTAGTTATGAATAAAAAAATTTCTTATTATACCTTAAGTGATATTTGATTATGATCATTTTTTTAGTTCGGGCATTTGTTACACTAGCATCACAATTATGATAAATTATATTTAATGAACACCCCAAATAGTGGTGTGTATGGTAGAGGAACCCATTCGAAGCCCATCGTAAGAGTTCTCTTTGAGGCCCAAAATTTAGCGTTGCATTGCACCCAATCTTATTACCCAAAGCCAATACTTGAGAAAGCCCATATGATCTCTCCTGATAAAAGAAAAATAGAAAAATAACTAATAAATCTAAGTTTTCTTACAGAAAAATCATTAAGACCTATTAATTTTGTATTAAGATAATTCATTCATATTTTAAATAAATTATTTTGAAACAGTAATACTATAATTTTTCTCACTTTTACCTTTTTCCATGGATATTAATTACATTTGTACTCATAATTTAATGGTCAACTTTAGTAAAAAATCATAAATAGGGTCTCAAAAATTATAATTAAGATTATTCACTCTATTTAGTTCTGAATGTTTAAAAATAATTTTTTGAGTTTTTAATTCTGTTTTTTTTAGTGAATTTGTTTAATATTTTAGTTAATTTTATTTTTTATTTTCAGATGCACCTAATAGATGTACTTGAAAAGTAAAATATTAGCAAAAAAATCATAAAAATTTCAAAATATACAAAAAGAATACAAAAAATACAAAAATATATTGAATTTTTTAATTCGTTTATATTTTTTTAGCATATAGTGAATTTTTCTTGAAAAAAAAAATCAGAAATTTTGTATTTTTTACATGTATCTAAATTAAATTGATATAAAAAATTTAAAATGATTAAAATATTACTAAAATTCACAAAAAATAAAAATAAAAAATGCGGATGAAAAAATCAAAAAAAAAAAAAAAAACAAATAAAATAATGAACATGTCAATTCTAGATCAATACCTAATACATCAAAAATTAATAGTTACATGAAAAAAATAATAATTCAACTGAAATTGCATAGAGTTTGGTATTATTCTATAACAATATTTGGCTTTAGCAATCACCTCATTATGGAAAAATTGAAAAGAAAAAAAATCTAACAGGATCAGCAAGAGGAATATTTTTCTAAATATTGACTCTCTTAAATATTGTGAGTATAAGAGGAATATATGATAAATAAGACTTTGTGGAAGTGTTTTATGCAAACAAAAATGCCTCAGACCCCCAGTGGGGGTCACTGGGGGTCGTGGATGCTGCCCTCTCATTGGCCAAAAAAAAAAATTGTTTTTTTTTTGATTTTCAGCAAATCAAGGCCCGCCACCTCACTGGGGGTCGACCCCCAGTGGGGGTATTTAGCATGGTTGTTATGCAAAATACGACTGAATTCTTCTAATAGAAAATTGATAAAGGTTGAATAATTTTTTTAAAGAAAGTAAGACTAATTTGTTATTTTTCCGCAAAAAAAAAAAAAAAAAAAAAAAAAAAAAAAAAAAAAAATTGACCGACAAAAATAAAACCATAATCTAGAGTTTGTTTCTTGTTTTGTTTTATTAAAACAAAAAGTTTTGTTTTGGTGTTATTTTCTTCTTTGATGTTTTCATTTCTAGTTTTTTACTTTTAAAAAATTTCAAAAAAAAAACATTATGAAAATTAAAGGGAAAATAACAATTAAGTGGTAAATTTAAAAAATAATTTCAGATATATGATAAAGTTTATAAAATTACTTTTTAATGTTGCAAAATTTATCATTAATATGTAAATATCTTTTTTAAATTACACTAAAATGAAATTCTTCCAAAATTAAACTCACTGTTTTCATATTATTTCAAGTAAATTACATTATATACCCCTACACTTTACATCAATTTCATTTTGACTTCTCATTTTTCAATTATTTATTCTAAAAAATTTATAGTTTTAAAAAGATAGGAATGTTTTTGACATGGTGAATTGTGTGCTGAGCAACATATAAAATTTTAAAATCATTTAATGTAACGCCCCCCAAAATAATTGACATAAAGATTGGTCTAATTAATTCATTTAAACATAAAAACTCAACTCAAGTGAGCATATCTATAACGATTCCGGTTTTAACCCGACACCTTTATTGCATTTGGACCCGCGAAGCCGTGTATTTAATTGTGGTTTAGCTCATTTCCATCTTCTTCTTGTTTTCCTCCTTCTTGTTTGTTGAGTTTGGCTTTTGGGAGTTTTGGTTGTATTTGAAACAAGTTGGAAAGTTAGTTCTTTGAAGTGTTGTTGCCCAAATTTTTGCCTGTTCGCTCGAGCGATACTTCTTGAGCTCAAGCGTTCTTTTCTGATCTATAAAACTCTTGAGAGTTTGATATACGTACTCGGCGGCCTTCTTGCACTCAAACAAACTTTTACATGTCTGAACTACTAGGAGGGGGCCATTGTGTGCTTAAGTGGTGGTTTTGGTCGCTCGAGCGATCTGTGCATGTGTTAGTCCGAGAGACAGTCTCTTTCAGTCACTTTTTCATCTCTTTCTCTCTCTAAAACATTTCAAACCCTAGATCTACTATCTCTCTCTAGTTCTTGAACTTTTGCACTAAATACTCTCAATTCGTACATTTTCTCACCCTAGTCCTTTGGAGTAAAAGATAGAGCACGTCGAGGGTTTCGTTCTAATCGGAGAAGTTGGTGTTTTTGACTCCATTGAGTTCTACTCATTGTTATTTGTGTCTTCTTCTTTGAGGTAGGAATTTCTTTGACTCTTTTTATGATTTTTAGCTTAGTTATTTATCTTTTTAAAAGGGTTTTGTGTTTGGGAAATTTTGGTAAACCTAAGATTTGGTTTGAAATCAAAAGAGGGGTTTTCCAAATTGATTCTTGAAAATGGTTGTAGAAATATGGTTGTGGATGAGTTGTAATTGAAAAGGTGGAAAGTTTTTCCTCAATTTTAATTTTGGAAAGAAAATGGGGTTTTTGCCACAAATTTTGGATATTTGAAATTGTTAAAATGGAAATGGAAAATGGCATTGGATATTGTGAAATTTGAATAATGATTATGTTAATGATGATGGTGGAGTTGGATATGTATTATCACTCCCATTGAAATTGATGAAAATGTATTTTTTGATTGAAATTTATCAATTGTTTAAAAATATCTATTTTGAGTTATCGGTGGAGGATAGTCTTGAATATTGTAGACATTGCATGAGGATTATATTGAATTGAAACTAATTTCTCATCCATTGTACATTAAGCATCATTATACATTGAACATTGTAAATGTAATTGTTTTCTATATAAAAGGATTATTTTTCATGAATTGATATATAATCTAGCATTACATAGTTTTGAGATGAAAAAAGGGAAACGTTTGGAAAATGGCATGCATTGTGCATTCACCATATAATTTTGTTGCAATTCATTTGGCTCATCCTATGTGGGAAACAACTTTCAGGTGTTAATGATATGCCTCCGCCAAGAACTTAGCTTGAAAGGACTCGGAGCTTAAGGCTTCTCTTTTTGGTTTTGTCTTGATGTAATTATATATTCAAGCCTCGGGCTTTATTTGATTTGAGTTGAAACTCATTTTGTTGTAACCAAGTATTATTTTGGAATGTTGTAAGCCATTAAGACATTTCTCTATTTGATTTTAATTGCCCTTCTATTCTTGTATCGATATCATATACTGTAGATTCAAAATCTAGGATTTATGAATGTATGTCGCATATGCCACCTTTTGTAATAATCATAGATAATATAAATGTAAGATATTAGTTTATAAAACAATTGACTTACTATTATGCATTGGGTTTTATGTCAATTATATCGGGGCATGACAAAATCTCTATACTTGTATTCTATTCATGTGAGAGATTTACAAAAGGTCCACATGCAATACACATTCAATCCTCTTACAGTTTGAATCCATAACATGTGAGATAGTTAGAAATGAAGAAAATAACAACAAAAGAATGCCTCATGGGTTACAAGTTCCAAGACTTAGGCCTGGTTACACAGAAGATAGTTATCGAACTCACACAAGCAAAGCCCTTGGCTTGTCAAAAGAACTAAGAAGATCCTCTTGCTCTCCAAAGACTTCCCACACCCTTAGTTAGGCGGGATCACTACATCCTTTCCTGCACAAATCCACTGGGGGTGAGCATAAAACCCAATAAAGATATCTTCACAAAGTATATATGTTTAAGCAATTGAATGCACATGAAAGCAATGCTATGTCATGCTTCAAAATCACAAGTTTTATTCTTTTGAAATTTATATGCAATGATCTTTTAAAGACACTTCATTATCTCAATAAATTACAAATTTTAAATATGAGGTAGTAAATACGACTCAGGTAATCTCTAGGCTGATATCTGCAGATAGGCATAACAAGCACTATCAATCCCCCACTTTACCAGCTCCTAACCGGAAGGCACGTGGTAACTCCTCCCCGTATGTTTTCGGCCTTTCACCCTAAACACTCAGGACAACTTAACACTACCATCTACACCCCCTATCTAGACTTACCAAACGTATTTACTACAAAACATTTCAAGATTTTCAATTGTTTTCTCAAAAAGAATAAATCAATTCCCAAGGCATAGCCATAATAAACAATATTCAAAGCTATATAAAATGAATGAAATGAGATGCAATTATAAAGGTTCATTATAACATTTTACAATTCTCAACATTTGCTCAAGATAAAATGTAATATTCAATAATTCTCCATTCATTTCCAAATTTCCATACTCACGTGACATATGATATTTTTTCATATCCACAATCATATTTATTTCTTTCTCATAGTCCAAGCATGTATATAATCACGCTATCATATAAATTTCTTAACTCAAAATCTCATCCATCCCATGGATATCTCAATCAATACAACAATAAAGAAATTTCATCAATTTTCTATGTTAGGTTTTTATAATTAGCAATCTCGTTTGACAAATTTTGTATTTTTTAAGTGTATCTAAATTAAATTGATATAAATTTTTTTTAAAAATGACTAAAATATTACTAAAATTCACAAATTTTTTTTAAAAAAAATATAGATGAAAAAAACAATTTTTTTAAATAAATAAAATGATTAACATGTCGACTTCTAGATCAATACCTAATACATCAAAAAATTAATAGTTACTTGAAAAAAATAATTCAACTGAAATTGCATAGAGTTTGGTAATATTCAACAACAATATTGTGCTTTAGCAATCACCTCATTAAGGAAAATTTGAAATAAAAAATTTAAAAAAAAAAAAAAACTAAAGGATCAACAAAAGAAATATTTTTCTAAATATTGACTCTCTTAAATGTCGTGAGTATAAGAGGAATATATGATAAATAAGACTTTGTGAAAGTGTTTTATGCAAAATATGGCCGAATTGTTCTAATAGAAAATTGATAAAGGTTGAATAATTTTTTTTAGCTAAAGTAAGACCAATTTGTTATTTTTCCAAAAAAAAAAAAAAAAAAAAAATGACCGACAAAAATAAAACCATAATCTAGAGTTTTTTTTAATTATTATTATTAAAAAAAAAGAGGTTTTGTTTGGTATTATTTTCTTCTTTGATGCTTTCATTTCTAGTTTTTTACTTTAAAAATATTTCAAAAAAATTATGAAAATTAAAGGGAAAAGAAAAATTAAGTGGCAAATTTAAAAAATAATTTCAGATATATGATAAAGTTTATAAAATTGCTTTTTAATGTTGGAAAGTTTATCATTAATATGCAAATATCTTTTTAAAATTACACTGAAATGAAATTTTTCCAAAATTAAACTCATTGTTTTCATATTATTTCAAGTAAATTACATTATATTGTGTACTGACCAACATATCGAATTTTAAAATCATTTAATGTGTTTAATAAGAATGTGTGTTGAAAGATTTCGATGTGTGAAAATAGAGAAACTCCCAAAATGAGGCCATTCATAATAAGTAAAACTAATATAAAAATGAGATAATTTTCTCAAAAAATTGAAAGTTTTTCTTGGCCTCATTTAGAGTAACTTACACTGTTGGTCCCTTTAGTTTGAATGATATTTTACTTTGGTTCTAATAGTTTTAATTTAAATAATTTGATCTCTATAACTTCAATTTTATTGCAATGTGATCCTCTTATTATTTACCGTTAAAATTTTGAACGGAAAAAAATCATGTAAAATTAAAGTAGTGTCTTTGTAGTTTTACATTGCTCTTTCTAGTTTTGCATGTGATCTTTTTCGTTTAAATTATTAACGGCACATAACAAATAGACCACATTACAACAAATAAAAAGTGTAAGATTTAAATTATACAAATTAAAAATATGGGAACTAAAATGACATTTCACTCAAATTATAAATACTAAAATATAATGTATTCTTTTATTTACTATTAAAATTGACTCAACATACCACACAACCTAATCAACTTATCACATGATGCTTATCACACAATGTGACCTTCCTCTCAGCACTAGAACAATGATTTTACTTATCGTTAGGGGTAAGCAAAGAATCATAAATTCATCGGTTTGGTTTTTTAATACAAGGTTCAATATTGAATCTTAAAATAAGTGAACTGCATTCTATGATTTTATTTAGGGGTGTTCAAATTATCTAATCAACCAAACAACTAAATAATCAAACCAAATTGACCACTTTGGGCCGAGTTGGATTGATTTTTTAGGATGTTGGTTTGGTTCTATTTTTTCAAATCGTCAAACCTATAAGATTGGATTCGTTTTTTGCTTAGGCTTTGCCTAAACCAAACTAGCCCAACAATCAAACCTATATATATATTTTTAAATTTTATTTATATTGATATGTCTTCATTTAATTAGTCTATTACAATAGATTTGATAGCACATAATAATTTTCTACATACATTTTTTTTTTTTAGGTGAAAGAAGGAAGTAGTAGAAGTTTGAATTAGATTTCGCAGTTGATTTAATTTATATTGATTGTATTAATGGATATGGATTTAATTTGTATAGTTATGTTTAAGTTTGGGTTGAATTTAATTGTATTGGCTTGCATTAAACAAGATTTTGCTCTTCATGTGTGTTATATGTTTATTTAATTACTCATTATTGATTGATTCTCACTTATTTTTAATATAGTAAAACAATGGTGTCCTTAAGCTACATTGGTGCATATTATTCAATGCTCAAAGAGCATTATTCTATACCATTTATAAGTTGACACCTAATCAGTTGTCTCCTAAAATTCTAATACAAAAGTGATAGGTCCTATAAGTTAGACCAATAACTACTACTTTGGAGCACCACTAAGATTTGCTCTTAGAGCATTGAATAATTTCTCGAGAAAATATCATTTAGCCCCCAAACTTTCACGTAATTTTCAATTTGACCCCAGACTTGATTAATATTAATTTTACACCCAAACTTTCGAAATTTTGATCAATTTGGCCCCTTTGTCACATTAGTCAACAATTAGGCGAAATGTGTTAGCGTGAGAACAAATTGATTTGAATATAGTTTAGGGGCAAATTGATTTTAATTTGGGGTCAAATTGATTACCTTAAATATAGTTTGGGGGTAAAAGTAAAATTTAAAATGAACTTTGGTGCCACATCAACACATTCCGTCCAATTGTTGACGGAATGTGACACCAGGGGTCAAATTGATCAAAATTTCAAAAGTTTAGGTGGAAAATTGATATTAATCGAAGCTTGGCATTGAAATTGAAGAACGCTTAAAACTCTATATACTATAAGTAGTTACTAATATAATTTTAAATTAATATATTTCGTATCTCCAAAATTTTAGTAATTTGCACTCTCAAAATTATAAAAATTCACACCCCAAAATTATTTGCATAACTAAATTTTGAAAATAAATTTTAAGTCAAATTTTATCAAATATTGATCATTTTTATTTGTTATCTATGTTATTAGATTTATATTTTAAGTATCGTTTAGAATTATTTATATTTTTCTATTTATTCTTATTTATTCTTGATTCTTGAGTTGTTTTCCATCCAAAAATAAAAGTAGCATGACAAGCGGACAATATTGCAACAAAAAATTAAAATATGGGATTCAAATGTTCAAATTAAGACTACGAAGATTAAAGTGAAAATTAATTTGCTTAAACTATAGGGATTAATGGTGTAATTTACCTTCTTTCGTTGTCCTTCTAGTTGAATTTTTGAAATTTTATCAACTGATACTCTATATATTTAACTCATTCAATTGGATTCTACCCTCACATAACACACATTTTAACACATCCATGAGAGCACCAATTTACTCTCTAAATTAATAAGCACTTAACACACAAATTTAACATCTATAAGAGAACTCTTGTGGAACACAATAGTAGTAGACATGTTAGTTGTGTCTATTTCATATAATCTATAGACCACAAATTTGACTCAGGCATCCCATAATAGGTACCTATGAGTTAACCAAGTTAACTTATCCATTTTCCGACACAAACACAAATATGGCACGATCCAACAATATGAGTATTAAACAGGTTAAGTTAGTATCAGGCTCGACCTTGAGTTTTCCGAGACCCAAAGCCAATAATCAACTAATAAATTTCTGGGGCCCTTTACATTTTTTTTTCATTGAATGAAAAAATAAAAAATAAAAATAAATTGATGGTAAAGGACAAAAGATTTGTGTCAAAATCACAAAAAATACTTAGCGTTACATTATAACAACTAATAAGTATCGCTTGGTTCTTTCTCTTCTTACATTTTTAGAGGCAAATAATGTTGGAAAAAATGATTTTTGGGGACTTTAATTTAATATTAAAGTGTGGTGACTTTAATTAAATATTAAAGTGGGTCCTAACCATTTTTTGTGTTGGGTCCAAGTGAGCCAAAAACCATTGGGTTTTGAATAAGAAATTGCCAAGAAATTGCTTCATGATGTTAGATTCATGCATAGGATTTTAAAGAGTATTTAAATCTTTTTTCTTAGCTAAAGGGTGTGAATCCTTTGGGCATCCATACTTTTCATTTTTGTGGAAAGGGGCTATGGATGCTTGGTCTTTTAATGACTAGCCTTAAAGGCTGGAGGCTCTTCCTCTCTCCCCTATACATGTATAAATTGAGACCCTCCTGTCAAGTTGCAATATAGAAATTTTTGCTTCCATTTTACAAGTCGGTTTGCAGATAGTTCCTATTGTGAGAAGTCTTGCCATTGTTTTATTCGCTAAGCTAGGCAGATAGTGCTTACGTAAGTGGCTGGTTTTAACCGTCGTATCTGGAAAGGCAGGCCTTGGGTTTCCTCAAGCACTTGACCCGTGGTGGCGAAATCTATTTTAAAGAAGCTGCTTCCGCGAGCTTGGTTTAAATCTCTTTACCCTTTTATTGTTTTGTGTATTTCTGTTGAAATTTAATTGTAATTATCAGCATATGTTCTTGGTATATAATTTAATTTCTTCATAAATCTATTTATTTAATTTCACAATTTCAACAACAAATAAATCAATCACACTTGCATAATCTAGTGTTTTTGCAAAATCATTTTCAATGGATAACAATGCTAATTATTTTAAATGGGCCTTTCAATTTTTTTAATGAGTGAATTTATCTTAGGGGGACTTACCAGCCGGTCCCATCCAAACAAATTAATACCTACCAAGTCCTGCCCTATTTCAGTTTCCAATTTTATCCCTAAATGTCACACCACACACGTGAAGCAAAGAACATATCATGAGGTCTCCCTGTGTGCGTGAAACACACGTTCCTTCTCAATTGTTCTGAATCTCCCATCGTTTCCACAAAAATCACCTCTGTTTTGATCTATATTCTGATTCAGAACAAATCCCCAGCAAATCCTCCACCGTTTTGATCTATATTGCCTGTTTAGTTCATCTTCAACAAACATGCGAATCAAACGTGAGTCGTATTCATCTTCCGTTCTTCTTTTATAACTATAATTAAATAATATTCAACTTCATAATAATCACATCTTAATGTTCATTTGCTATACAATGATGAATTTGCTTACTTTTGCTAATTCAGTGATAAAATTTGATATACAATAACAGATTTGCTTACTTTGCCCAATTCAGTGAGAAAAATTGCTATAAGAATGATAGGTTTACTTAATTTATCACTGGTTCAAACAGCGTTTTCTACTTTTACCCCTACACTTAACACTATAACTCAAAAATTTCAGTGATAAATTCACAAAAACAAACTTATCACTAGTTTAAACAATGACAAATTTCAGTGATAAATTCATAAAAACAAACTTATCACTGGTTTAAACAATGACAAATTTCAGTGATAAATTCACAAAAACAAACTTATCACTGGTTTAAATAATGACAAATTTCAGTGATAAATTTACAAAAAAAAACTTATTATTGGTTTAAACAGTGATAAATTCACAAAAACAAACTTATCACCGGTTTATCACTGATTTAAACAAATTTGTCACTGATTTATCACTAGTTTAAACAAATTTATCACTGATTTATAATTTGTCACTGATTTATCACTAATTTAAACAAATTTTTCTGCATTTATAATTTGTCACGATGGTAATAGAATATTTTTTTGAAAAAAAAAAATGTTATTATTTAGATATTTATTGATATTGATTTTCTGGGCATGATGGGAATAAATTTGTTTAATTTCTCTTTTAATTTGAAATTTGTGGTTTCTTTTGATTTGAATGATTCAATATTTGTCTCTATCCAATAATAATAATTGGTAAATTTTGATTTGGCCGAAGTTGGTTCCCCAACCGTCAAGCGGTGAGCACCATAGCCACCGCCAACGATCTGAGAGGTCAGTGCCCGAACGCCCTGTCCGTGACCGTGACCGTGACCCTGAACTTCTACGCCCTTCTTCCAAGAGGAAGTCAGACTACGACCACCGTGATCGTGATGACCACCACCACTCTCATAGCAGCCACCACCACCGTTCAGAGTCCTCCTCAGCAGCCAAATCATCATCAACTACACTAGAACCACAACCACCATTACCACAATCCAAGTCCACAACTACCGATCGGAAGCAGAAGCCAAGCGTCTTCTCTCGCATCAGCTTCCTGGCCGAAGAACCACCGGCGACATCTAAGAAGCAAAAGCTGTCTTCCTCCAAGGCGGCGACTGGTGGTTCTGCGTCATCGGCAGCTCAACACAGCCACAAGTCCTCTGGGAATGGATAGAGAGAGAGAGAGCGCGTTTCTTTTTTATTTTCATTTTTCAGCTTTCATCTCACAGATCTGGATATAAAATATGAGGACAAAAATGGAATAAACAAAAATATTCAGGACCTATAGGTAAAAGAGTCTTCATCATGGACCTGTTGGATAATAATCCTTCCAAACAGGACTGGCCCGTAAAAATCCCTTTATTTTAAATTAGTTTGGGCCTTCCTTAATTTCTTTTGGACTTAAAATATACTTAATATATTACACTAAACTATAATAGGAAGAGGGCCCTTTTTTGGGTCTATTGTCAATGGATAACAATGCTAATTTTTTTGAATGGGTCAATTTATTTTAAGTTAGTTTGGATCTTCTTCAAATTTTTTTGAATTTAAAACATACCTAATATATTACACTAAATTATAATAGGAGGAGCCTCTTTTTGGGTCTATTTTGAGAGGTCCTAGGCCATGGCCTGGTGGGCCTATGCCCAAGGCCGGCCCTGCTTAGTATTAAACTTGTATAACACGAAATTGATATAGATAACTTGTTTAATAAATAATTATTTACATATTTTAATATTATTTCTACTAAAAGGTACCATGACATTTTTTAATTACTTATGTAACTCCATCTAATTGATTAAAAAGTATGTGAAATAGAAATTTCAAGGCAAATATTATTTTTCTTAATTGAAGATAATTTTTTTTCCTACTATTTTAATCTAATAAAAAATATATAATAATAGGATGTAATTTTTTAAATTAAGCAAAAAAAATTTGAATTCAAAGCAAATATTTTTATGAATAATTTCATCCAATAATTGGTCTCTAAACTGAGTCTTTTTAACTAATTACGGGGGAAAAAAATTGATATGACACATTAATATGACATGAATTGGACAAATACCAAAAATGATATGACTCAAAAATATGAAATAATGAACGGGTTAAGTTAGTGTTGAAATAATTGAGATACAAACCCAAAATGAAACAATATAAATACAACCTAACACGACATGACACCCACCACTAGTTCATATAAAGAACTTGTCATTTACGAAAAATCTATGATGTGCAACCCAAAAACTTGTGCACGATTTGTACCCTTTCTAATTATAATGATGTGATCTGCACAAAATTACTACACAATGTTCTCAAAATATGATATGATCTCATTCTGTCATAACTCCAATGACCCAATGAGTTACTCAGTGAGTCATAACTTGTAGTGTGATTCAATATGTTTAAGTTATAATTTTAAGCACATTACATCATAACTTGAGCACATTATGTCACAATTGAAATGAATGTGCATCATGTGCACCTTCTAGGTGCCTAGCAGAATTTGATCCATAATTACATGTTTATACACTTGTTTTTAAGTTGTAAAAGTTAAAGATCTATGAAAAATCTACGATTTGCACCAATTGCTCACATGAACAAATAAAATCAAACCAAACTAAACTTTGGGATAAATCTGATCAATTGTATAAATCCTTTTTAAGCATTCAATTTTCACTTTATACAATTATATTACCTTTCCTTACTATTACATCTACTACTGCGAAACATCTAGGGGCAAGTTTTAATTATGTGTGATACAAGTGACGAGTAACAACCACACACAAATTTACCCTGTACATCTTAGCTTAAGTAACACTCACCGAACTTGTTTTCCAACAATAAGGGGTAGAGGTGTGAGGTCACGATGGAGAAAGGCTAAGAGGTTCAAGTAGCTGCGATGGCTAGGGTTTATAGGAAAGGGTAGTTGTGATGGTGAGGGCTTAGGTGAAAAGGAAAGGAGTTAGGACTGATAGAAGCAACAATGGGGCAATGAGGTGTAACATTGGTAGGGATGATGGGAAATGATGGAAAGGATTAGGGTAGCGAGGATGGGTAGGAGAAGGCTTGGGGGGTAACAAGGGAGGGCATGACAGTGGTGGCTAGTAGGAAGTGCCAACCAAAGTTGAAATGGGAAAGGAAGGATAGGTTGGTCAATTCAAGGGATAAATTCCTTTTTTTTTTTCTTTCTTCCCACCCCTATTGCAATCGAGATAAATTCCCCACTAAAATATAAAGATAAATTACCAACAAGTCCTAGTAATTAGGCGTAATTCCAATTAAGTCCTATCGATCGTCATTGAAAGTTGATCCTATCAAATTGTCGCTAAAACTCATGATTAGTGACTTTTTGTGGCGATTTTTAAATCTATTGCTAAAAACTGACAATTAATGACATTTTATGTGACGATTTTCTAAATCTATCGCTAAAAACTAACAATTAGTGATTTTTGTGATAATATTTTCAAATTGTTGCTAAAAACTAATAATTAATGACGCTTTTTTTTAAAAAAAAACGCCGTTAATTATCACATGACCTATATTGGGTAATAAATCTACCTATTAAGACATGTACGTAAATCTCCCAAAATGTAATTTGTAGCGATCCAGACTTTGATCCGGTCAACTTACGGGGGTCGAGTTGCCCAGTCAGCTCGCCGAAAGCAAAAATGCAAAATGCATTCGAAATTACTTACAGGAAAGTGTATTTCACGCTCAAGCGGACCATGTTATATCAGTCCGTAAATTAGGGTTTCAAATCACTTTTTGCAGCCCCCTCTCTCTCTAAAACTCTACAAATTTCCAGATCTAGAGCTTCTCTCTCTAGAAGTCATCTTCTCGCTTTGATTTCTCCAATTCCATTGGGATTTAGGCCTAAGTTCTTCACCAAAGTTGGTTATCACCTCGAGAGCTTCATTGTGTGCAGTGGAGATCGAGTTTCGGCACTGTAAATTTTGGGGTTTCATCTTAGATTCTCTTCAAAACTTGAGGTAGGGATTTCCTTTGAGTTATATATATATTTTTGCAAGATCTAGATGATTTTCGAAATCATCCTTTGATTAGCTTTGAGAAATTGATTGTTGATTACAAGAAGATGAGTGATTTTGAAAGAGAGTTTATTTTCTTTTTCTTTTAAAATAGAAATTGAGGGTTTTGAACCATATTGATTGAAGAAAGATGATTTTGGAGAGATTCTTCTAAATATTTTGGAGATGAATGGTTTTGGTGAGAAAACTTAGAAATTGGGTCTTTTTGAAAGATGATGAAAATCCTTGGAAGATGTTGTCATATTTATTTTGTGTATCAAAATAAATAGATGTTCTGAAAATTGTTTATATATATATATATATATAAATGACGAATTTTGTGAACAAAATGAGAAATGTTGTTTATTTTGGAAATTATTGTCAAAATGTTGATTTAGTCTTGAATTGACTAAATTGTTGAGATTGCTCGAAATGAAGGAATTACGTTATTCTCTTGAATGAATTGGATGTAAAAGTATATATATATATATATATATATTCATCTTGTGGAATTGTGTTGAAAAGAGGATTGAGAATTTTGATCACAATGGTATATTGTGTGGAACAATTGAATATGGAAGTAATGTTGCATTGCATTTTTAATCATACATTGACATTTCAATTCATTGGACTATGTTAAACTTTAGAAATTTGCATTGAGAAAAGAATGTTGGGAAATGGATTTTCATGAAATGGTTTTGGGGGTAAATACGGTGATAAGTCTTGATTAGTGGTGTAGATGAAATTGTTTAAGTTGACCTGAGTGTCCTTGGTGAAAGACCAGAAAGTCGCACAGATAAGTGTCAAGCCTTCCGGTTAATACCGGTAAAAATGACAATTGGTAGTACTCGTATAGTCTACTTGCAGACACCGACCTAGGGATTACCAAAGTTGTATTTATCGCCCCTTTAATTAAATTGATAAATTTTGAACAGTTGAAGTTGCATAACATCATTGAGCATCAAAAGATGAAGACGTGTTTTATTTTCAAAAAGGCATGGCATGGCATGGCATGGCATGTACATTCATCTCTTGAGACTTGTATAAAATATATATACTTTGTTAAGGATTTCCTACTGGACTTTATGCTCACCCTACCGGATTTTGTACAAGAAAAGACGTGATGAATCCGCCTAATTGAGGGCGTGGAAATGTGTGTTGAGAGCACTAAAGTTCTCCTTTGCTGTGATCCCATTTGTAAGCCAATGACTATGTATGTGTTGATTTAAATAACCATTTTGTGTAATCGGACTTAAGCCTTAGAAGATTGTAAACCCTTAGGGGTGCTTATTTGGTTATTTACTTGTTGAATCAATGTAATGTCGTACGAGGAACTGTTATTATTATTATGTAATACAAGTATAGGAAGTTATATTTTGTTTTCGTTTAAGAGAGCCATGATTGTTACATTATCATTGGATTAGAAATTTGGAGCATTACATATATACCCCTTAAAATTATTCACAGAGAGAATGGAAACCATGCTTAAAATTTTCTAAAACTAGCTTCATAGATGAGATACCTTTCTAGGCCCACTAGCTATAGCATTATAGATTTGTGATAGAAACAAACATAACATATGCACCAACTTGTACTAAAACAGATAAGCAAACGCAAACGGAGGTTGAAACTGCACGTGTTGCCTTTTTTTTGGGTGACTAAATAAGTGGATTAAACCTGAATGAGAGAGTTAAAACACTTGACAATGCTCTTTTTATGTAACGATCAAAAGTTTTTGGTAGGAAGAGGCATAGAAAGAGCAGGCACTGTAACATGATTAGAAGATTTCAAAAGATTTGCCATTCCTAGCCTCTACCTCACTGTATTAAAAGGAAACTTAAAACAAAGAAGAAGAAAAATTAAATGAGCACCATTCCTAGCCTCTACCTCATTGTACTGCTACAAGTAACTAATTTCCTACTCTAACGTCGCAGCTACCATTTGAACAAACTACATCAATCGCCACTTTCTACAAGATTCTCATCTGTGGAATCTGAGCCACTTCCAATTGTGTTAGCTGAACTATCATCTGGAAGGAGTTGTATCCTGTCAGCATGCTTAATAATCCAATCAGTGAACTTTGGAGAGGATGCCAACTCAGCCATAGCATGTCGGGTAGATTCCTGGGTGAAAGTCTCCCACTCTTTTTTTGAAAACTTCTTTCTGTTGGGTGTCCTATGGAATGTTGAATAGTAATCCTGTTGATTTCTTGTCACCCTCCCAGTGGTCGGAGATATCATACCTGCAACGGCCAAAAACAAACTAATAAAGCATGAATTAAAGGTCAATACCAATGCTATATATAGTATAATTTACATGAGTACCATTGTACTTTATAGACATTTTTGGAAAGAGTGTCTGCATGAAACATCCTCAACAAGATTAATCCTCCCAACCAAAAACCTACTTTGTTCATTTCATTTTTATAATGATTACAATATCATGGTCAAAACCAAACCATGAAGAATGAACAGTAGATCATAGGAGCTCTGAAACTGACACCATATCAGGCAACACAAGCCAATAAATGTCAAGAACACGAGATATTTCAAAAGAAACTGAACATTTACCTTGCCGAGTCAAACATGAACCCCACTTCTAATATACAAAGAAAGTAGGAACAGTTTTAAAGAAACACTTAGGGTCTGTTTGGAACGATTCTAGAAATCGTTTTCAACATGTGAGTTTGAGAATGGTGTTTGGTAGGAGTTTTGGAATTAATTTTCCAAAACTCTGCCGAAAGCTCTATTTTTCTGCGTGTTGTCTGTAATTTTTTTTCCCGTTAGGGTCGTCCGGCCGGACGTCAGGCCGGCTGACAATTTTTTTTTTTTTTTTTTTTTTTTTTTTTTTACAATTGATATGTTAATTAATTTATAATCGAAAAAAATATTTTCTGAATTTTTTATGTGCTTTAAAATAATTTTGAATTGTATGTTTAGTTATGAGTTGTAAATTTTTGTATCACATATCAAATGTCATATAAACAATTCCCCACTCAAATCAAACATCTTTTCTAAAACTATTTTCAAAACTCTTTACCAAACAAATTTTCTACACTCAAATTATAATTCCACAACACACAAACTCAAAATACAACTCATACTCTCAAATCACATTTACAAAACTCTACCAAACACTACCTTACTGTTCGTTAATCTTTAATTCCCAATTTCTGCAACTACTAATGCACAAATTTCAATAAATTTATTAAAAACGTAGACTTCTCCCCAATCAAAATATTTCCTGTTAGATATTGTCATGTCCTAGTGTGTCTACATCCAATTTTGCTAAAAATTTCACATCATACATCTCATTTAATGCTCCATGCTCCATAAAAACCATCATACAGACTTCATTAGGATAGAGAAACATAATTTTGTGGTTACTCATGCAACATACATTGAAAGGGACTGTCAAATTGCATGCCTACATTAGGCCTCGTTTGGGAAGTGGCTAAAATAGCCAAAAAGCCAAAAAGCCAACTAAAACACATCACATCACCTCTCTACTTTTCTGCACGTCTTTTCGTAAAAAGCCAAAAAGTTACTAAAATAGCTACTTCCCAAACCAAGCCTAATCTCAATTGAAAGTCAAGATAGAACAAAGTATAAACATTTCAAGATTAAAGCTCATAATCTTAAAATCAACACAACAATTACTTAATTAGAGCCAGCACTGGCTGAAACTGCTAGCCTAACAAACAGATCAGCAATAAATGGCATCAGGTTGAACAAAGTTTATAAGCAAGTCAACACCAGGTTACCCACTTTGAACCTAAATGAAATTGGGAACTGTGTGGGCTCACCACCAGACCACTTCATTATCACTGCTACTTATACCTCAACATTTTAGGCATAGATAACCTTATGATCCCTATACAGTTTACTCAAATACATCTTTCTAAGGTAAGGAACACCAAAAATTATCACAAGCAAATCTGACTACAGGATCCCAAACAAAGTTTCATAAGCAGGTCAGCACCAGGTTACTGACTTTGAACCTAAATGATGTTGGGATGGGTTTGGCCTCCCCTCCAGACCATTTCAATATCAATATCGCTTATACCTTGTCATTTTAGGCATAGATAACCATATGATCCCTGTGGAGTTTACTCAAATACTCTCTCTTATCAGACCAATTTAATCACAATCTCTTATCATACTCAACCAGACACTACTGCCACCACCATACATTCTGTAATAAACACAGCTACCACAATCTTTTGCTTTCTCTCGTCCAAAAAACCTCCACAACTTCTTACTTTCTTTGTACACATATTTCTAGTGAGGCAATAACCACATACAAGGGGAAAGAAAGAAATTAAAGAGGGATAAAGGTAGACTAGGAAATCTCTTGAGAGAGGAAACTTGTTTCCCTGTAAACTCATTTTGGGAACGGACACAAAACTCTCATGAAATTTTAAGGAAAACCTCTAGAAAACATCTCCAAAACAATCCAAGAATTCAAGTACAATTTACATATGAAAGGGAAAACTCCAACTCAATTTCAATAAGCTTGTGAGAAACTCTTTCAAAAAAATGTTCTAAAAACTCCCTAGAAATGCACTTCTCACAATTTTTACCATCTTTGTATACTCGCAAATACTATTTTTCAACAATAATATATGATTGCTCTAATAAGTTTCCATAGATATTGGGTAGTAGTAGTAGTAGCAGTAGAAGTATTTTAATTGATCATGAAAATATAAAAAAAATTTACATTGCTATTTTTAAGTTTCTTAATAAATTTTTCTTACAAATATCCTATTCAAACTTTACTCTTTTTTTTATTCAACCTATTCAATCTTTACATCACCTAATGTTTCACATTTTCCATAATATTTTTGGATGAAGTTTCAGTTTCCGTTTCCCGCTTCCAAACCAATCCAATCTATGTCAATCATTTTTTGCCATTTTGCTCTATCGATGGCTACAAGTTCAAATAAATGAAATACATTCGTATCTTTTTTTACGACTATATCCCACGTTAGTTTAAGTCCTCCCCTTCCCCCAACATTTTATTTATAGAAATCATATCACTCTTCCTTACTGTTGCATCTACATTTCTTCGTTGTAAATGACCAAACCATCTTAACCTATTCTCTCTCAACTTATCTTTCAATTGGTGTTACTCCGACCATTTCAAGAATATATTTATTTCTAATTCTATCTTTCTCAGTCTTACCACACATCCATCTAAGCGCCTTCAACTCAACTACACTCATTTTATTGACATGTATTTTAGTTGCCCAATATTTTGTCCCATAAAGCGTCATTAGCCTTATAGTTGCTCTATAAAATTCTTTTTTCAATTTTGTTAGAATTCGTCAATCACATTATATGTCAAATGCACTCCCACACTTGAGCCAACCTACTTTAATTCTATGAATCACATCATTTTCAACGTCACTATCCTTATCAATAATCAAACCTAGGTAACGAAAAAGTTCACTTTGTTATTTCTGATTTTCAATCTTCACTTCTCTATCATTTCTATTTCTATTGTTGCCAAGTCACACTCTGTATATTCAGTTTTATTTTTACTAATTTTAAACCCTTTTAACTTGAGTGCTTCTCTCCATATTTGTAGTTCAATGTTAATTTCTTCCTTAGTTTCATTTAGAACAATATCATCTGCGAACTATCATCCTAAATGTGTTTAGCTAATTCATCCATGACCATGGCAAATAGGTAAGGACTCAAAGTTGGCTCATGATGCAATGCAATAGTGATTGAGAATTTACTAGTTTCTACTACGGGAGATCTAATTGTGGTCAATACCCCATTATACATGCGTTTTATTGCATGCATATACCTTTTGGTCACACCCCTTTTCACCAACACTTACCATATTGTATATGTATATGTATTCGATACCTGTAGCGATCCCGATTTTGACCCAGTCAACTTACGGGGGTCGAGCTGCCCGGTCAGCTCGCCAAAAGCAAAAATGCAAAATACATTCGAAATTGCTTGCGGGAAAGTGTATTTCACGCTCGAGCGGACCATGTTATATCAATCCGTAAGGGGAGATTTCAGATCACTTTTTCAGTTCTCTCTCTAAAACTCTCCAAAATTTCCAGATCTAGAACTTATCTCTAGAAGTCATATTCTCTCTTTGATTCCTCCAAATTCATTGGGAGTTAGACCGAAGTTCTTCATCAAAGTTGTGTAACTTCACGAGGGCTTCGTTGGTTGCGGTGGAGATTGAGTTTCGATACCGTAAATTTTGGGGTTTCATCTCATTTCTTCTTCAAAACTTGAGATAGGGATTTTCTTAGAGATATATACATTTTTGCAAGATCTATATGATTTTCGAAATCATCTTTCGATAGCTTTGAAAATTGATTGTTGATTCAAGAAGTTGAGTGATTTTGAAAGTGGGTTTGTCTCTTGTTCTTTTAAAATGATCTTATGGGTTTTGATCTTCGTTGATTGAAGAAAAGATGATTTTGGAAAGTTTTTCTTTCAAAAGATTTGAGTTGTATAGTTTTGGTGAGAAAACTTATAATTTGGGGATTTTTTTTAAAGAGACTGAAAATCCATGAATGATATTGTTATATTTATTTTGTGTGTCAAACTAAATGGATGTTTGGAAAATTTCTTATTTATTTTTATATAAATGATGAATTTCAAGGAATATGAGAATTGTTGTTCATTTTGGAAATTATTGTTCAAAACGTTGAAATAGTCTTTAAATGACTAATTGTTGAGTATACTTGAGAAGAGTGAATTGTGTTATTCCTTGGATGATGAATTGGAATAACGGTATTTATATTCATCTTGTGTTATTGGCATATCAATTCATTTGATTACATTAAACTTTGAAAGTTGATTTGAAAACTTGCATTGAAAAAAGAACATTGAGAAACAAGTTTTCATGGAATAGTTTTGGAGTAAATACGTTGGTAAGTCTTGATAGATGATGTAGATGATATTGAATAAGTTGGCCTAAGAGTCCAGGGTGAAAGACTGAAAACCCGCGCGGATAGGTGTTGAGCCTTCCAGTTAATACCGGCAAAAATAACAAATTGGTAGTACTTATATAGTCTACTTGCGGACATCGACCTAGGGATTACGAGTCGTATTTACCGCCCTTGAAATGAATTGCTAAGTTTTGAAGAATTGAAATTGCATGACATAATTGAGCATGATGGTTTTCAAAGATGAAAATGTAATTTTCTTTCAAAAAAGCATAGCATGGCATGTGCATTTCATCTCTTGAGACGTGTATAAAATGTATATACTTTGTTAAGGATTTCCTACTAGGCTTTATGCTCACCCTCGAGATTTTTGTGCAGAAAAGATGTGGTGATGCCGCCTAACTAAAAGCGAAATGTGTGTTGAGAGTACGAGACTCTCATTTTGTTGTGACTCTGTTTGTAACCCAAGGACTGTATGTTTGTAGGTTTGAATAACCATTTTGTGTAACCAGGCTCAAGCCTTGGAAACTTGTAAACCCTTGAAGGTATATATTTGTTTATTTACTTCTTGTTGGATTAATGTATTGTTGCATGAAGAACTATTGTATCATGTAATGTAAGTTTGTAGATTTATATTCGGTTTTTCTTGAAAGAGCCATAATTGTTGCATTATCGTTTGGGCTAGAAACTTGGGGCGTTACAATACCGATACTCTTTGGATACTCGCGGATACATATCGAATACTTATTAAAAATATTGGATACTTCTTAATTATTTTTTCATTAATTTTGGAGTATCGGATACATTTTGAAGTATCGGATACTCCAAGTCACATATTACTCCCAATACTTTATTTAGGCCTCGTTTGGCAAGTGGTGATTTTAGCCAAAAAGTCACTAAAAAAACTAAAAAGCCAACAACCTATATCAAAAAGTCAAAGATTCCCTTTTCTCTCTACTTTTTGCACATCTTTTCGTAAAAATCAAAAAACCATCCCCAACATACTAGTTTTTTTTACATCATATTTTAACCAAAAAGACAAATTAACTAACAAGCCTGTTCCCAAACGAGGCCTTAGTTATTTGAAAAGAACATAGTGAGAGTTAAAGTAATAAAATTTGTCAAATTTATGTATCCTTATTGTTTCATGCATGTCCTCTATAACTACATAGATAGTAAAGATATGAGGAGAATATAACAATAGTAAAATTAATAAATTAACAAATAAAAAGCAAGTAAATTTGAATACAATATTTTTACTAGTGCCAAGGAGAAAGCACAAAAACAAGTTGTGGATAGCTCTATTATTGTAATATAAATATATTAAACTTGATATTAAAATGAAATATTTCTAAGACCTATCGAAAATTTTAAAAGTAAATAAGCTATTGTCTAAAATTAATACCTAATTTTTAAAGATTAGTGTTTTGCATTATAAAATTACAATGTGATCTCTCAACATTCTTGACCTTATGTGTAACTCCTACCAATAAATTTTTTTTAAATATATTTTTCACAAATGTATTCTAGCGGTACCCGTATCCTACTTTTTAGGTTTTGTCGTATCGTCATATCCGTATCTCGTATCCATATCCGTGCTTCCTAGATTATATCTCCAGGCACCCTATCGCAAGTTTTTTTTTATTTATGAAAATCTATAAAAACCATATTTAGATCCTTCATCTTCTCTTTATACTTCTCTATTAATCTTCTTAGTAAAAATAGTGTTTCCCTATTTGATCTACCAAACATAAATCCAAACAGATTCTCTAACACTATTGTTATAACTCTCAAGCGATGCTCAATCATTCTAACCAACAATTTTATTGTATTGACTTATCAACTTTATGTCTCTATAATTGTTGCAATTTTGGATATCTCATTTATTTCTATATATAGGTATTAAAATACTCTCTCTACTCGTCAGCCATTTTCCTAGTCATTAGAATCTTATTAAAGAATTTTGTTAACCAGACAACTACTTACCTAAGCATTTCCAAACCTCAATAGGGATACAATCTAGTCCTAATGCCTTGCCTTATTTATTTTTTTATTGTTTGATAAATCGAATGCCTTGCCTTATTACATATTTTTTTAATGCACATTCCACCACAAACTCTCTTAGTTCGATGATAAAACTTATATTCTCTAGTTCCATCAACACTATATTCCTCTCCTTCCAAGTTTTTAAAATGATTCACTTAACAATTTCTTAAAATATCATTCACACTTTTTCTTAATCTCCTCATCCAACCTCCTTATTGGTCATCTTATGTTTTAAAATTATTCCCATTTTTATCCTCTTTTACTATGGCTTATATCTCACTATTCAACCACCAAGTATATTTAGATATAGGGGCTTTTCCCTTTGACTCTCCATGGCACTGCTTTCAATATTCTTTCAATGCATTATGCTATTGTATTCCACATGTTATTAGTAACACCTTTCAAACCCCGCGTTACTTCTTTAAACACTTTATATCTAGTTTATGAGTTTTTAATATATTTCCCGCTTTGATTTTGCTCTTTATTATTGTATATAATACTATATTTTGAATATTGCTAGCCTACTTTGTGCCATTAACTTCCTTTGGAAATACCTTGAAACCTTTACATATTCAGTGGTCTATTTTTCTTACAAGAAAATGATCTATCCAACTCTTGTTTGACCCATTTTTAAAAGTTATGTGCTTAACCCTCCTTTTTTAAAAAGTTGTTGGTTACTAACATGATTAAATGCTACTGCGCCCTCATTTCGATCACCAAAACCATATCCACCACGCATCCTCTCGCGCACTTGCTTATATTTTCGGACATGACCATTGAAATCTCCACCTATAATTATTCTGTCCTCTACAAATATTTGTTGTATTAACTCATCCAGTTGATCCCAAAATTTCCTTTTAGTATGTTTCTCCAATCCTGTTTGGGGTGCATAGGCGCTAATTATACTCTCCAGTTACAATATTAATTAATATTATTATGTAACTTATTCTCATAACTATTACTACCTCATTTTTCAGATGCTTAGCTACACCATTTCTACATCCTTTTTTTATTTATTTATTTTTTGATAAATAAATTTTATTGAAGAAGAGCATCAAGAAGATGCTAAAGATACAAAAAGGTCCCCATAAAAAGGAGCGCTAGCCAATTACGTCATCAAGGAAATCAAAAAAGGTAAACAAATCAGGATCCACACGCCCTGACACCCAACCACACAAGACTCACAAAAATCTATCTACTAACCAATAGTTCCAGCATACAAAATGTTGTACTGAGTTTTTTCTATTTCGTTTACTTTCTTAGCTACTCAGTTTCTTGTAAGCATGTTATACTTTCCTTCTAATCATTGAATCTACTAATTCCATAGTTTTATCTGTCAATGTTCCCTTTTCCAAGTTGCTAATGTAAACCAACAATCCTGGGCTAATTTCTTTACAGGTGCTCATCCAAGAAAACATAAGGACGTTTTCCTATTTTTCATTGCACTAAGGTGCCAATGTAGTGATCCTTGCCTATTTTTCAAAACATGTTGCTTACAGAAAACATCCTAGCCCTTGCATGTTCACGTTCATAAGAGATCTGATGGGGAGTTTTATATGGTAACTATGGAAGTGATCCATGATGTCAAAGGAAAATAAGAGGGAAACAAAATGCTCTGCAGAAGCTTAAATCTTTTTAGAAAAAATGTTTCAACAGATAAAACAAATATTATGGAGAGAAAATGCAGAGTTAACAAAAGTGTGTACCTTTAACAGGAGAGTCAGACCAACCAAAAGATCTCCTTGGGCTGTTCCACAGTGTTCCCCGTGAAGCCACCATCCCTGACCTGCTGAGAAATTCAGCACGATTTTGTCTTACATTTGCTCGTCCTCTACCCCGCCAAGGATTGCCATTTGCAGAATAAATTGAATTCCCAAAAGTAATGGTAGAACTAAATACAAATAATTAGTTAAGATCTTGTTAAACCAAGTAAACCAAAGATTTTTTAAATCTATTCTATCAACTGAGAAGATCTCTCTTCAATCAATATTCATGACCATTCATATATTAAATCAAGCATACCACCCATTTTGACTAATCCAAGATAGATTTCAACATCCCAACAGATAAACTCAAAAAGCTAATAAGATCTATTTGTTTTGGATTTAACAAGTTGAATAAATTGAGTCAAGCATCAATTATATGAACATTTATTTGGTACAATAATTACCAGTCCACCAGCATGATGCAGGGGGAGAGTAGGGAAAAAATGGTGCAAGTAACTTACTCTGGACCAATCCACTTGAAGGAAGTGATAAGAAAGCAGATTGACAAACAAGAAGCCAATGCCCCCATTGCCAAAGGAGTATCAAGAGTACTCTGACAGAAAAAGAATAAAAAATTCAGAAATAATACAATTCTGAGAGTAGGAAGAAATTGCAGGAATGCAAAGCAAATTGCACACTGATTTCCGTTTGGTCCAGAGATACGCAAGTGGAGAATTATCACACTATTTATTAACATGAACACACTAGCCACCTGGAAGATAAATGTGGCTGCAATGACGCGCATGGCCCATTTCACAAATTGAGCTATGCCAACATCCACACTTCCATCTTCTTTAATAACAAATTTCCGCACCATCCAATACCCTAGGGCAGCTCCTACAACGACAATCCCAAGTAGTACAAAAATAGAAACCTGTAACCAAACAAGGTAAATAGTTTAAACAAATAAAGGACATAGTTGAAAACTGAATCTGTAATAAAAAAACGCTAATTCTATGGTCTTGCAGTTATCAAGCCATTTGGTCTTGATTATGAATCAAGTAATTACTTGCGAGGCTTTGTGGTGGTCAAACTTGGGGTGATTGGTCATGAACTTGGTTACGAGGCTTTGTGGCTATGAACAGGTTACGAGGCTTTGTGGTGTTTATGGTTACAAATCCTTGAGACTGAAATTTTGAGTGCATGCCATATGCCCCATTTTTCCTTTTCAAAAAACAATAAAAATGGGATTCAAGTCGTAGTAGAAGAAAATAAATAAATGCTTTCAAAAGTGGCCAAAAAAATGACGAAATTTTTAATAGATGTAAGTGGGCTAACACAGAGATAATAAGGACAGTTAAAGGCGCTAGATGATTGTCTTTATACAAGATTAGACATAATCAATTTCAATATTATTGATTTTTATTAGATAAAAGAAATGCACTAAATTGAGAGAAGCGATGAAGGTTTCAGCAAGGAGAGTCACTCTTTAGCTACGTTACATGGACTCGGGTACGAGTGTCGGGTGTAGATATGTATCTAAGGGTCGGACTCGGCAAACCTCTGAATGAGGGATACGCGGGTACATCTAAAAAGTAGCCACAAATTAGACACGGGTACGCGAATATGGCCAAACATGGATGTGTTAAAAAAATATTATGTATTTTTCTAATAAAGTTACAATAATTTATGGCTCAGAATGACTACATATTTTTATGATGATGCTACACATTTGTAGTTAAAAAATATTGAATAAAAAATATATATAACATTATTTTTAAAAAATGAATAATTGATTTTCCATGGGTATAAGTTAAATCCCAACTTAATCAATATTAGGCCCAAACATGAGAAGCTCATGTAAAAGCCAGCCAGCCCAATAACCTTATAATTTTTATTATAAGGCCCATTTTATTAACAGACCAAAGTGTATCCTATATAAGCCCAAATGCACCAAACCCTTTAATATACCTAGCAACCATCAGCGAATATGAATACAGAAGATAGAGATGACGAGCGACAACGATGAGGTCGCGAGCCATGTTTCTCTCCTCCTCTATTGCTGCCGTGAAAAATAGAAAAGAAAATCAACCGTATCCAGTTGTATTTAGCTGTATTCCCCACCCATACTCATGTCGTGTCATGTCGACATGGGTACCTCTCAAAATACAAAGAGTCCGTGTAACGTAGCTCTTTAGTTGGGATGGTCTAAGATTGTCCTTGAAGAGGAAGATGATAGAGACGAAGATGGTGACTTCTTGATGCTCAGAGAGAGAAAGCGAAACTTGAGTCACTAGGTCAGACTGAAGTATGAGAAGTTAGATTGGTTGTGTGAAGTCCTTAACCAACTAATGGGTAGCAAAGGTGAGAAGGATTTTACAGAAGGATTTTGTGACAAGATAGTCATATAGATGTTATTTCCTTCATACTGGGGGGAGGTTCCTTTGCATTTTGGTTGGTAAAGGTAGGAAATGGTGGTCTTCTTGCCAAAGAATAAAGGGCGTCCTCTTTGAGGGATGTGGCTAAGAAGTTGTCGAAACTCAAGGTGTAGAAGGAACCAGCCAAGGTGAAAGACGTTGATCCTTTATACAGGTGCCTGAAATGGTGTATTTGTTAGCATATATTCACCGAAAGTGTTTAATTGTTTAATCACCGAAAGTTTCATTATGTTAGTGGATGTATTATTCTATGCCCTCAGGGCCCTTTGTAACCCTTTGTAAACCCTAATTCAATCTATAAATAAGGGATGAATTGATATCATACCCTTAAGCTGGTTAATCAAAGCTTCATGGTATCAGAGCTTCAGCTCTAGGGTTTTGGCACACCCTCACTCTGGTGTTCGAAACTTACCTAGGTGGATCCTCTGCTGGGTCGATCTTCATCAGCCGGCTTCGTCTTCGTCTTCGTCTTCTCCTCAGTCGCCGTCGTCCCCGTCGTCCCCTTCTCCTCCATCTCTGTCGCCGTCGATCTTCATCGCCTCTCGCCGTCGATCTCATCGAGCTCTGTCGCTCGTCTCGCCTCTCGCCTGAGCTCTGTCGCTCGTCTCGCCTCTCACCTCTCATCTCTGTCGCCGTTGTCTCTGATTAGGTATGATATACCTCTGTTTGTTTTGTATCACCGACTCATATGTATAAATAAATAAATACAGCTCGTATACATATATAAAAAAAAAACAAAAAAACAAAAAAAAACAAAACAAAACAAAACAAAAAACAAAAAAACAAAAAAAATGATTTCTTAATTTTGTTATGCTCTTATAGTGGTCATTGTGCCTGTTCTTTCACCACCACCTTCCGGGTTTGTGATTGCCACTAGTTTTGTTGCGGGTTTGGTAGTATCGTATCCATGGAAGATTCCACTAGTGTGTCCCCTACTTCTCAAACACCGAGGAGTGAGAATCTTATTATACCTACTACCATGACTGAGAACCCCAACCCTAGTTTAAAAATCACCACCTCTCTATTTAATGGTCAGAACTACCTCGCATGGTCTCAAAGTCTGACTCTATTTTTGAAGAGCCGAGGGAAGATGGGGTATGTTGATGGCGAGATCTGAGCACCTAGTCCCAGACTCGGGTTATGCTTGATGGGAGATTACCAACTCTGTGATTATGGGTTGGCTTATTCATTCGATGGTTCCTGAACTTGGTGAGGGCTACTTGTCTATGGAGACTGCCCAGGATGTTTGGGATGCTGTGGCTGCCACCTATTCCATGAAGGAATTTCTCACAGGCCTTTGAGTTACGGCGCTCTATTGAGAGCTCACTTCAGGGGGAGCAGACTGTCCTGCAATATTTCACCTTCCTCACTAACGGCTGGAAACGCCTTGACCACCTAGAAGACTATAAGCCCGTTTGCCCTGCGGATTCTGTCGGGTACAAGAAGTTCTCTGACGGAGCGAGTCTTTAAATTTGGCGGCCTAAATGTGGAGTATGATCCGGTTAGGGTCGAGTTACGGTATGGACACTCTTCCTTCACTTCAGAGGCATTTGCCTATGTACGAATGAGGAGAGTCGCCGGTCTTATGATGTCCCTGTCTCTCTTGACCGCCGGCATTCTTCTACTCCTCGAGATGGCCTCGGCTGACTCCCATCCCTCCGCTCACGCTAAGGAGTCTGAGTCTGTGATTATTGCAAGAAGCCGCGGCACACTCGTGAGACGTGTTGGAAGCTTCATGGGACCCCATCCGGGGGTCGAGGTGATCGATGCAGTTCTCGGCGGTCGGGCCAATCTAGAGGGCGTGGTTCCTATTCCTGCTCATCGACTAGTGCCGTTGATCCACTTGATTCTAATTACATTTCGTTGGCCCACCTCGTCTTCGTGGAGGATGTTTTGCGCCAATTATTGGACCGCCGGTCTTCTTCTGCTCTCAGCACAGCTTCCTCGTCCTTTGCCCGCTCAGGTAACTTAGCCTCTTCTCCTGATGCTTTCCTATGTCATAAGTCTTTGCCTTGGATCATTGATTCTGGTGCCTCCGATCATATGTCTGGCTCCTCTGATCTTTTCTCTGTCTATAAGCCCTCTTCAGGTCAAGACAAAGTTAGGATTGCCGATGGTACTGTTTCTTCCATTTCTGGAAAAGGTTTAGTCCACGTCACTCCTACCATACATATGTCCTCTGTTCTCCATGTTCCCAATTTTTCTGCTAATTTGTTATCCTTGAGTCGTCTCACCCAGGATTTGAATTGTAGTGTGACGTTTTTTCCTGATCATTGTCTTTTTCAGACCTTGTCACGAGGAGGACGATTAGCGGTGGTAAAACGGTCTCTCTCTACTTCCTAGATCAACCGGACAACCTTGCTTATTCTTCCACCACATCTTCTTCTACCCCCGCTGATTTATGGTTGTGGCATCGGCGTCTTGGGCATCGTTCATTTCATTTACTTAAGCATTTATTTCCTTCTAGTTTCGCCAATCATCATGTGTCTGACTTTCTTTGTGAGTCTTGTCAACTCGGAAGCAAAGATGAGCTTCTTTTGCTCGTTTGAATAAAAGTTTAGTACCTTTTTCCCTAATACATTCTGATGTTTGGGGTCCCTCTCGTGTCTGTGAAAGGTCATCGATGGTTTGTTACATTTATTGATGATTTTTCTCGTACTACTTGGGTGTATCTCATGAAAGATAAGAGTGAGGTTTTCTCTGTGTTTCGCACTTTTCATAAGATGATTTGTACTCAGTTTGGGGCCACTGTCAAACTCTTTCGTTCTGATAATGGCGGGGAATACATAGATTCTGGGTTAGGACAATATTTCTCTACTCATGGCATTATCCATCAGACCTCTTGCACCAATACTCCTCAACAAAATGGGGTGGAGGAACGCAAGAATCGGCATCTTCTTGACATGGCTCGGTGCATGTGTTTTTCTATGAATGTGCCTCGGCCCTATTGGGGCGACGCTGTTCTCACCGCTGCCCATCTTATTAATCGTCTCCCTACCCAGGTCTTGCAAAAACAGACTCCTCTTCACGTCCTCCTAGGTTCTCAATCCTTGTTTTCTATTCCCCCCAAAATTTTTGGTTGTGTCTGTTTTGTTCATAATCACTCCCCCTCTCGTGGTAAGTTGGACCCTCGCTCCCTCAAGTGTATTTTCCTTAGTTACTCTCCTACTCAAAAGGGGTATAAATGTTACCACCCTTCTTCTCGTAAGTGGTTTGTCTCCATGGATGTTACTTTCTTTGAGTCCCAGTCCTATTTCGTGTCCTCTCCGGTGTCACCGTCCTCATTTCCGGGGGAGCCTTGGTGTGAAATGAGTCCTGTGCTTCCTATGGTGGAACCAGTTATTCTTGCACCACCCTCTTCTACTGGGACTCTGAACCCTTGTCACCAAGGAAAAGGTCAGGCGGGTTTATGTCAGGACATAGGCAGAACAACCCTGGGTCCAAGGGACCACTTCTGCTGCTCCACTGCCATCTCCTGCTTCTGATGAGAGTCGAGGTAACTTTGAATCTCTTGAATCCATTGATCTTGATGTTCCTATTGCCAAGAGAAAGGGTGTGAGATCTTGCACTCAACATCCTATCTCACAGTTTGTGTCATACACTCATTTGTCATCTTCATATAGAGCGTTTGTGTCCAATATTTCCTCTGTTAGCATTCCTAACCATTTTCAGAATGCTCTTGCTACCTCTGAGTGGAAACTAGCCATGATTGAGGAAATGAAAGCACTTAGGAAGAATGGCACTTGAGAATTGACTGAGTTACCTATGGGCAAACGACCTGTGGGATGTAAATGGGTATAAACTGTGAAACACAAAGCAGATGGATCTATTGAGCGTTACAAAGCAAGACTTGTGGCAAAAGGGTTTACTCAGACATATGGCATTGATTATCATGAGACCTTCACACCCGTGGCTAAGATGAATTCGGTCAGAGTACTTCTCTCTCTAGCAGCTAATCTTGATTGGCTGCTTTATCAGTTTGATGTCAAGAATGCCTTTCTCCATGGTGACCTCGAAGAAGAGGTATATATGGACATTCCTCCTGGTTTTGAGAATCATCAAACAGAAGGCAAAGTATGCAAGCTTCGGAAGTCATTATATGGTCTCAAACAGTCTCCAAGGGCTTGGTTTGAGAGATTCACTCAGGCTATGTTTAAATATGGCTTCAAACAAAGTCAGGCAGATCACACATTGTTTGTGAAACATTCCTCACGTGGTAAGACTACAGCACTTATTGTTTATGTAGATGACATAGTTCTTACAGGCAATGATAGTGAGGAAATACCTCTGTTGAAGGAATATTTAGCGAATGAGTTTGAAATCAAAGACTTGGGAAGCTTGAAGTATTTTATGGGAATTGAAGTTGCTCGCTCTAAGGATGGGATATTTATCTCACAGAGAAAATATGTGCTTGACCTGTTAAAAGAAACTGGGATGCTTGGCTGCAAGGCATGTGCCACTCCACTGGAACCTAATCAGAAATTGGGGGATAATGAAGGAGGAGAAGTTGTTGATAGGGGAGCTATCGTGATTAGTGGGTAAACTCATTTACCTATCCCACTCCGATCCGATATTCTTTGTCGATTGTGGTTAGTCGGTTTATGCATGCTCCTCATCGATTCACCTTGAGTGTCATGAGAATCTTGAGGTACTTGAAGTGCGCTTACGGTAAGGGTCTTTATTTTTCAAAGTATGATCATCTTCGTGGAAGCTTTGTCTGACAGATCTTGAATTTGGATCGATGCGATAGGAGATCGACTTCAGGATATTGCACATTTGTTGGAGGCAACCTAGTTACTTGGAGGAGTAAGAAACAGAATGTGGTTGCCAGGTCAAGCGCAGAAGCTGAGTTTAGAGCTATGGCACAAGGTGTGTGTGAACTTTTATGGATCAAGTTATTGTTGGGTGATCTAGGTATCGCTCAGACGGACTCCATGCGATTATACTGTGATAATAAGGCCGCCATCAACATCGCTCACAATCCAGTTCAACATGACAGGACAAAACATGTTGAAATTGATCGCCACTTCATCAAAGAGAAACTCACTAATGGTACCATTTGTACTCCTTTTGTCCAATCTGGTGAACAACTTGCTGACATTCTCACCAAAGGGGTTGGGAATAAACCATTTCATGACATATTAGGCAAAATTTGGGCATGAGAGATATCTTCGCACCAGCTTGAGGGGGAGTGTTAGCATATATTCACCGAAAGTGTTTAATTGTTTAATCACCGAAAGTTTCATTATGTTAGTGGATGTATTATTCTATGCCCTCAGGGCCCTTTGTAACCCTTTGTAAACCCTAATTCAATCTATAAATAAGGGATGAATTGATATCATACCCTTAAGCTGGTTAATCAAAGCTTCAGTATTGGCCACCAAATCAAAGCCCTTCTAGACTAAGGTTACAAGGGGAAAAGAAAGTAGTGAATTGTATTGATGCCAAGGAAACCGTACATTTCTTGGAAAGAGGTTTGATGGGGAGGGTAGTGGACTAGTATAGGGGCATCCCCTCTACAATGAATATGCTAATCACCCTTGGAAGGTCTCAACCAGAGTTGGGTTTGATGTTAAAGATCTTTTTTATTTATTTTGTTGCCATCAAAAGAGGAGGCGAAAAGGGGTTTTGAATGAAAAAGGTTGAGTTCTTCTGACTAGTGGTCTCTGGTGGGAGAGTGTTGTCATGGAAATGGTGGTCCAAAGGCCATTTGGGTTCGCTTCCTAGGCTGTCACTATACCTATAGAATGAGGAGGTTGTTAAGGTGTTTGTGGAAGTGTTCTAAGGGTTGACAAAGACACAAGCAAAGATGTCAATATCGTTGGGCTAGGCTTCTTGTCGAAGATTACACAACAATTTCTAACAATTGTAATAGTGGAGGTAAATCCTCGGCTTTTGAGATCCCTCTTTGGATGGAATTGGGGTCTTCAAGTGCATGATAGTTGAAGGTCTGCGTACCATACAATGATTGGAGGTGATAGCGTTCACCGAACGAGGAGGATAATGGAGGGTCACACGTGGTCAATACATGGGTTTGCTTGGCAAAAAGGCATGCATTGTTAGTGCATAACAAGTGTCATCTAGTTCAAATATGAATAGGCAAAAGGACAAGAAAATGCTATAGGTAAGAGTGTTCACGGGTCGAATCAGCCCAAGTTTGTCCATAACCCATCACCTGAACCAACTGTAAGCCTAGGAAATTTTAGCCAATTACAAATTGCCATGTACTACAAAGGCGTACAAATTGCCATATGGCACAATTATTGGCAAATCAAATCTTGCCACATGTCTAATTGATCTTAAATCAAGATTACATGGTGGTCAAATTAAATATTGCCATGTGTTAAAATGATGCAATAAGTCTTTGACTAATCAAATTAAGTCGTAGTGATGCAGCAAATAAGTTTTTGACTTATCAAATTAAGTCACTTATCACATTGAGGTGGTCAAGCCAATAAAAATTATGGCACACCATTAAAGTGATATTTTGGTATTTATCTCTAAATAAATCAGAGATAATTATCGAAGAAGTTAAAGTCTATTAAGACTCTCCTCCACCCATTCCTATAAATTGGGGTGATCTCTACCAAATTTTTCATACAAATTCTACATACATAAATCAAGTTGTAGAGACAAATTTACATCAAGCAAGAGAAAGCTCCATCGGATTCAAGCCTAAAGCCCCGAGGTTTCTTCACCAAAGCCGATCAATCTCCATAAAACATAAAGTTCGGAGATTCAAATCAAAGTTCGCCATCAAACATATTGTCGACTTCTACTAAATTGGAGGGGATTCTACAAACTTGATTTGGGAAAAACCTATCAAGCCCTCACGGTCTTCTTCGCGTTACTTGGAGGAGATTTCGCCGCTCAATTCGGGAACAAGCTATCAAGCCCTCTAAGCAACTTACTGAAGAGAAGAATCAGAGGATTTTCTTTGATTAGAAATTTCATTAGAGATTGTACTCATTTTATTTTAAATCAATAAATTTATGTTTGTTACTCTATTTTTCTGTCTTTATTTTTGCGGACAAGAAATTTGTGTATACACCGACCATTTCGGATTCCAAAACTGACCATCCAATTTTGACCCAATCTCCTTTCAAAATCAACCAATTTTCTTCCTCCAGTTTAAATGTTGCTTTCGGTCAGCTTCAAGACCCGCATACTCTCTACACACATACGTAGATCTAAGAAAAACAAAAAGAGTTGAGCAGTAGCACTATTAGATCTGACCCAAATCAACCTCAACCATTTGATGAATACATAAAAATCACAAATTAGAGAGGGAGAGCAGTGATGGAGATCTAAGTGTAGGGGATTTCAAAGGGAGGGTTTAAAAATAATTCAAAGAACACCAAATCAATATGCTTCAATACCTTAGTTTCTACAAGTACAACATTTGGATTCTTCCTTTGATTGCATCGTTGAGAGAGAGAGAGAGATGAGGTTAGAGAGAGATTGTGTATGTGTTAGATGTAGAAAGAGAATGAAAAAGAAAGAGAAAAAATTAAACAATACTATTTAAGGAGAGAGAGATTTCAAATACTACAAGTCATCTGGAAAAAAAAAGAGAGAATTAAATAATACCATTTAAGAAGAAAAAGAGAACGATAGATTTTAAATGAGTCGATTGAGAAGAAAGAGAAACAGTAAAGTCATTTAAGAAGAAAGAGAATGAAATAGTATTTAAAAATTAAAAAAGATGCATGTCAGATTGAGAAGTAAAAAGATAAAGAGTGTAATCTCAATTTCCAAAGACACAATGGCACGTGTAATGAATATCCTGTATACATACACATAAATTGAATGGTTCGTGGTCCAATCATTGTTTTTTTTCCACATTCCGAGAGCCAACCAAAAATATAAAAATCTACACTTCCAACCCACTGCCGACCATGCAACTTCACGAAACCGTCCATAGCATGTCGGGTCAGGTCGGATCAGTTTGGTCGGGTGCATTGGGTAAGGCCCATAGCTATAGGATAGGTGCATGGAGAGAAATGTGCCACATTGCCTAGGCAGAAGGTAGTGGGTCTGGGAAGTCCCAACCATTTCGGCTCTTGAGTAACTGTTGGGTTACGACAAGAGTAGTTGTGTTCAAGGGTTGGATTGGTTTGGGTTTGCCATTGGCTTGTCACACAAACTGGTCCTTTCAAGTGGGAAGCACAAGCATCCGCCTTCGACCGAACACTACGAAAAAAACTGGACCAAATGTGTCATTCGGATTGCAATCGTTTTCGGGCAGGTCTATTGGATGGTTCATTTTTTGTCTGATTTACTGCAACCAGTGACAAAGCAAGGCTTGTCTTCATCCGAAATAAGTATCCCACCCAAATATGGCATCAAAGCCACTTTTGCAGTCACAAAGAAATCATTTCCTAAGATGACATTGAAATCATCTAAAGGAACCACCATCAAGTTAACCCACCTAGTCCAATCTCCAACTGTGATCGATACTTTGGAAGTCATTCCTTGTACCGATTGAGCCACTGAGTTTACTGCATTGATTCGACTGGTGCTTTGGGTAGCAATCTGAGTTCTATACAACTTTTACGACGAAGTTATGCATAGCACCGGTGTCTACCATTGCCGCAATGTCAGTACCCGCCAACTTCACTTTGATGTACATCAGACCAGTAGTAGGGGTTTGTCTACATAAATTGCATTGAGCAATCGTAAGCGGTTTACCCTAGTCGGCCCCTCAGAATCCGACTCTCCTTTGCCATCTTCCGCGGCCATAGCGTTAAGTTTCTCACGCTTGGGACAGTCTTTCGCTCTATGGGGTCCATCACAGATGAAACACCCTTTGTTAGATTTCCCACCGTTGGTCTGAGAAGAATCCCCCTTCTATTTGTACTTGGAACCCTTTTTCCCCTTCTTGAAACCAGACTTCTTCTCTCCCGTCTTCTCTCTTCCTTTCTTCTTGGATTTGCTGGTTTCAATCGTGGGTTCCTTGCTTAACTTGTAGTCAAGCAACCCGTCTGCCGCAACCATGGCAGAGAGCAAATCATTGACACCGAGTCTTCGAAGTTCTAACTGGGCCCAATTCTGCAACCCAGACATAAAGTTGAAGAGTTTATCTTCCTCCGACATGTTCTTGATGTCCAGCATCAAAGAACTGAATTCTTTCACATAGTCCCTCACCGATCCAACATGCTTCAACCGTTTCAAGGCGTCCTTTGCAACCCAAGATGTGTTGCACCGCAGGAATTGTTCCTTCATTTCCTTCTTAAGAGTATCCCGAGTTGAGATCTCTGCCCGAGCATCATCCCTGACGCGAGTACGCCACCAAAGTTTAGCATCACCAGTAAGGTACATGCTTGTGATTGTAACCTTCTCTCCTTCAGGCACATGAGCAGCCTTGAAGTACTGCTCCATGTCCCACAGAAAATTCTCAAGTTCCTTCGCACTCCGATTTCCGCCAAAAGCTTTAGGGTCTGGAACTTTGATTTTCGAAGGAGTCTTCGAATTATGCCTGAGATGGCCTTCTTGAAGGGATAGTTCATCCTGAACTTCTTGAAACTTGTCTTTCCAAGAATCCAAATGCCTAGCACATCTGTCGTGCGTCTTTGAACCGATCTCTTTGTCGAGGTCTCAAGGAAAAAAGCCTTGAGGCCCTGACATCAATCGATCGTCGTGAGCAATTCTCATCAGCAGGGTCACCAACAAGATTTTCCAACCGAGTTACCCTATCTTTTAAGGCATCCATGCCAGAAACCATTAGAGCAAAACCGTGCTCTGATACCAATTGTTACAGGGTCAATTTTTGTTTCAAATTTCCAGCCTGCAATGGCACTAAGTTGGACACTTAGTCTCAGCCAAGTATGAATACACACACACACACACACACAATGTTATAACAAGTAAGAATAGGCAGCAAGTGATTATAGGAAAAACTCCCAACCTTTATTAATTGTACCAACAATACAAAGGATGCCTCTGGAAACTCTTACCAACACTTAGTTAATTTTCAAGTTCCATGGCTGATGCCTAAATAGGCTTACAATCAGTTACAACTTACAACTAGCATTACAAGGAAAGCATGCCAAGTGGCATGGCAGTTGACACCCCCAACTGCCTAGGGACTTAGGAACATTTACGGGCATAAGCTCTGCTTCTTTGCTATGTTTCAGCCTTGGTTCCAGATGTCCAGACTTGCCTTGTCCTTGCCCATCATAGATAACTGCTGCCAACTGACATGCGTAAATGCTAGAAACTGCCATGTTGTTTGCCTCATTAAGTCAACCACGAATTTGGTTGTCTTGGCCCCCAGACCAAGTTTTGCCTACTAATTGCTTTGAACCCCCAAGCATGTTGCAGCCCACATTCGGGTCATGTTAATGCCTTGCATCTGTGCAACGGCTGCACATACTTTGGCCAAGGGTTGTCTTCTTGCCTCGACTTGGACAACATTTCACCTTGCTGTCTTCGCAAGCCACCATCATGCCTTGGTCTTGGTTGGACATGGGCGCAAGGTGCTGCCAATGCCAACCATGCAACCTTCAAGTAGAAGGTGCTATGAGGCTTTCTGGTGCGGTATGGATCTGATGCTGGTGCGATAAAGTGCGCCGTTCGTCAAATTCTTTAAAAAGTAGGATACGGATATGGATACGGTTGGGAACATCAAATTTTATTTTTTTATTATTTATAGTTAAACATCCAACATACAAATCAAAGTTTCAATATCAAAACTAAAGGAGAACAACTTGTCTAAAAGTTATATAATTCTTTCTTTTTCATTTTCTTTTGAATTGTCTAAAAGCAGGATGCAAAGAGGCATAACCATGACTCATGGGTAAAGAATGTTGGAAACAAATTACCTAATGATTTTCAAAGTAGAAAGAAGAATAATAAAAGTAACAAATTTTGCAACTACAAAAAAAATAAATAACACGCCATACCCAAAACATACCAGTACCCGATGTACCCAAGCGATTACGTCATACCGCATGTATTTAGCATACCGGTACCGTGCAATCATACGTACTGCATACCCACCGGCATGAATAGTACCGATACTCGTACGGCACCATTTTTTGAGTACCCGTGCTTTATAGATCTTCATTCATCAAATCATGGCTTCTGAAGGAGAGAATGAAAGACACAAACACAGAAAAAAGTGCCTCTGAGTGATATGATGGGAGAGAGAGAAGACTTAGATATGACTATAGGTAAAAGGGCAAAGGGTAGTATATAGGTCTAGTCTTTTTTTAGATAGGTCTAGTCTTTAGAGATAAGATAATATGATAAGGAAAGTGACTCAAGAAAGAACCAATACCAACGTAACACATGTAGATGCAATATGCTAAGTAAATACATTAGTTGGTTTGGGTGGTGGATTTCTAGACAGTAGACCCGACATCCGACCGGTTGATTGAAAAAATTAAGAACTTCACCCACCACAAACCGTAACTAATTTCAAAACCATCCGATGATGCTCTAGTCGGGTCATTCGGATTGAACGATTTGGATAATTTTTTGAACATTCTACACAATAGACATTGTACTAGGCTAGTTCCTGATGGGATGAGAAAAAGTGGTTTGTTTTATTAGAGCTCTGAATAGAAAGGAAAATGGGTTACACACTATCGACAATCAAGCCCTACTCATGGTTGAAGACATAAGAGTTGCATTTTGTCAAAATGGTCCTTAGTGCCATCAAGCTTTGGTGTGTTTGCTTTCGGGGGCTTATTTTTTTTTATCCTAATATACCTTGTGAAAAGAGTCAAGCCTTATTCTTCTAGACGATCACCCCTCATTATATGGTCATTTTTTAGTTGTATGGGGCATCTTTGGTGGTTTTGAAAAGGAGGTGGTCTTTGTTCTCAGAAGGGGAAGCTTTGATTGCCAAGAAATGTCGAGAAGGAACAAAGAGGAGATGCTTCAAGACACAGTGGAGCAATACAATAGCTCTGAATAATACAAAGGGTGGGAGATGATTAGAGTTGATTGTTCAAGAGGGTTTGCAAGTCTCTCTTATGGACAACGAGCAGGTAAGTTCCATAGCATTGGGTGGAACAATGAAGTATAGGTACTTCGACAAACATGTTATCCTCGTATTGGGTACTAGTAATTTGCATTGTTGTTCTGCATACATATCAGGTACACAAAGCACATAACTAAATTTTTTCTTAATTTTTGTCATTCCCTAGAGGTACCTAGTATATACCGAAGTCATACTGAAGCCGGAATAATATTTTCTTTTATACAAAGGTGAATTCAGTTTCATTGAATTTTTTATGTATTAATTTTAAAATTAAGCTTTGGTTTGTCAGTTATTTAATATAATGACATTTAATTTTGCTTTATACCTTACTTTTGGTATTAAATGCAAATTGTACGTTGTATCTTAACCAACTAAACCATCTACCTGATTTTTGCACAACTCTAAATTAAAATTAAATCTTTTTTTACTAACGTACCTAGTTATACCCATGATTTACTTTTTTAGATTTTACCGTATTGACGTACCCATACGCATGCTGCATAGGGTGGAAGACATAAGGTAAGATACCTGAAGGTATAGTATCAAGGTTAGAGTCTCAAGTCTCTATTCCTTCAGTCTTTGTCCGGTGTAATGTAAGAGAATGAGGATGTTGTGGTAATTTTTTATTGGACTTTAGTGGTTATTATGGGGGATTATTTTTGTCCAAGAGGCACAGGTGAAGGGACTAAATTAGTTCTTCTTGAACAAATGTAATACAACGCATGCAAATGTATTCTTCTTTAATTAGGAATGTTCTCTTCTTGTTTCTTTTCATGCAACACATGTACTTGCATTTCTTTTTTTTTCTAATCTCAGGGAAATTGTATTCTTCTTTGATTATTTTCCACTCTTTTTCTGCGATGAGTATTATGGAAGCCAGAAAAGTTGCTACGACAACATAAAACTTTAAGGATCATGTTGAAGGACAGGAAGAGTTGCTTGTCAACAATTTATCATGGTACTAGAGCATGTAATAGATCATGTCTTTGAACCTCAACACCTACCCAATAATTATAATACTTGCACCTCTTTGGCCTGCTTTTGGAGTAGAGTTTAGCCATATGTCAGGGGCTTGTTGAGGATATAATTTATAAATAGTGAAGTCACCACTTTGTCCAATAGTTTAAGCTCTTAGATGAGTTAACATTTATCAAATCATTTTGTTGAGTCTTAGTTAAAGGGTTGCACAATCGAAATTTGTCATACTTCAAAAGTAGGGTAGGGTTTAGAATATATATAATCTATATGATGAAGTATAATAAATAGACTAAGTGTTTGTTAAATAGCTTATTAGTTGTAGTATATAAATAGGTGATGTAATACTACCCGTGTAACGATATGTAAGAATAGGTGCTGCCAAGGTTTTGGCGGTTGTGGTGCCGTAGCGGTGGCGGAGTGGTTCTTGGGTGTAAAACCGTAGCATAACTTGATTTGTAAGCAAACCGTGAATTTTTTTATTTTTCGCATAATTTGAAAAAAACTTACAGAATCATATTTTTTTTTTCCATAATCATATTTATTGGGTTTTAAAATAAATATTGATCAATTTTGTAAATTTTAAGTATGATCCAATATATTTCATATTTTTAAATCACTATAAATGAGTTTTTACATTTTTTAATAATTAATGACTTTATATGTCATAAATCCATAATGCGCTTGTGGCAAAAAAAAAATTTATTAGACTTAGATGTATAAAATTATTTTTTTAATTATTATACTTGTGGAAGCATATGCAAATTTTAACTTGAATAGTTTAAAAAAATAAATTATACATGTTAATGTAATCATATAAAAATTTAAAAATAAATTATTAAGATTTTTTTTTTTTTTTTTTTTTATTTTGATCACTTGAATATTCATTCTCTTTTTGGATAACCTGTAAATAAAAATAAAATAAACTAATCAAAAAAAATTGACAAGTATAAAATATGTATTAATATAAAATTATAGGTGTTATATTTTCTAGATTTTTTACAAAAAAAATCAATCACTAACTATTATCTATAAGATAAACAATGACAAGAAGTAAGAAAATAATTAAGAGTCTATATATACATATATATATATATATGTATATTTTAATCAAGCCAAATAGATAATGACCACACTTATTATTATTATTTTCAAACAATATATAGATAGACACATACAAATAAAATGGTTGAGTGATAACAGCCAAATAGAATAGCATAGGTCTTACAGCTTCAACAAATCAATAACATTTTCTTCATCTTCCCTCTTCTCTCTATCCCTCTTTTCCTATTTTCAGCTCTTTTTTTTCTTTTTTCAACGGTGCGTAACAGGCCATTCTGACACCGTTATGACCCTTCTGACGCCGCTATAGCCAACACACTGTGAATCTCAATCACACACAAAAGCGAGGAGTAGCGTGGTGCCTACCCTGCAACCGTGGCGTCGCCACATTTTGAAACCTTGGGTGTAATGTAGCGGTGTCTAACGGACCGTTACGGCCGTTCTGACCGCTTCTGACCGTTCTGGTACATTCGACCATTATGTAACAAAGCGGCCGTTACACATGTGAATTTCCGTCACACCACTATAGCGGCCGTAACAGGTGGCGGTAACCACCACAACCGTTACATGCGGTTGATTGCTTAAAACCTTGTGTGACAGTTGCCAAAATGTATACATTTAGGCCCCCTTAAAGTATACTTGTTAGGTCCTTTAATCATTGTTACTCGATAATTTTAATATGTTTGTGTATGTGCAGGTCACTCAAGTTTATGAGTAGAAATTGGACTTAATTTCATATTTGAAATCTAAGACCAAGCTCAAACTCAACTCTAGAGGCCTAGAAGAATCTAAATAATTTTAATCAAGTAATAAAAGCCCAACCCATGAGATTTGAAGAAAGAAAAGTTAAAATTGTTACAATCCCGCTATAGAAGTCACTCAGCACAGCCTTCAGTATTTTGAATGTATCTCTCTCGTCCGATATCAGATTTAAGTGATTCAAGCAGCATTGGAAAGATAACTCAAAGGGCTACGATTTTGTACGAAATAGGAATTTTCAAATTCTGACTTTTAATAGGTCAAAACAGGCCAACAAGATGAGCCTAAAAAGCTGAGAATAATTACATCCGAATTTTCCTTTCATTTTGGGAAATTCTAACCTCTTGGGTATTACTTAGAAGGCTCCTAATGTCTACAAATATAAAACCCTATTCATTATTAGGATTGTTCTTGATTTTAGAGAGAGCAGGGAGGCTACGAACATGTGCGGCTAAGGAGCTCTCCTCTTAGGGTTTGGATGAAACTCTAGTCAAGTAACAATGTTTTGTATTTAGTTTGGGGTTTTTATTATTGATTCAACAATTGTACAAGATTAAGGCTTTTCTATATTATTACTTTGTTTTGAATCTTTCTATCTGGCACATGTTCTTAGTTTCTGTGATTCTAATTGCATACTTATACAACAGTTTTCATTGATTTGCTTTCATTCGGTTAAGATAGTCTATGCTAGGAGAGACGATTCATGCTAATACTATATAGTCTATGTTAATCATTAAACTACCAATTATCCTCTAAGCGATACTATTGGGACTTGTAGTCACTAACGGATCATAGTTGAGTTGAATAATAAATCTAAGCATTACAGTTCATTGATTACAAGGTTATGGTGGATTCGAAACCCTGAGTCTCTTCTATTTGATTGATACTAGTTTAATTATATTTATTTGTTTAATTTAATTAAGCTCGTACAAATTCTTCTTTTCTACTTTTGAATTGATTTAAGAATTAATCTGAAATTTAAACAACTTAGCTTTTTAGTACCGGTGGATTGATACCCAAACTAAACCACTATTCTATTGAATTAAGGTCTTAGTAAGGATTTATTTTTGGTGTGCAAAACGACCTACCAATGTGTCGTATCCTCTCGCTAAAAAACTCTGATAGACCCCCATTTCCAAACCCCTTCACCTCTAACCTGCATACTCCTGCAAAAGAGTACTCATTCTGTTGGAATGAGACCAATGGTTGGCAAATGACATCTTCCAAAACAAAGCTAAGAAGATTGACACAATGATAGGATGGACGATGTATCCACTAGGCAAAACCATGAGAGTAGTTGATCACGAGCTGGAATTCGGCACTACACAAGTTCTTTCTTTCCTCCATTGGCACAAATGTGAACTGAGCACACAAGAAGCAACCTACTCAACTCAAAACAACTTTGTAAAGAGGTATGAAAGAGTCCTGACGATAAACTTCAAATAATTTCTTTAAAGCTGTCAAATATTTCAATGGCTGCTTGCGATGTGACAAGTCATCCACCCATTTGCTTCAACTCATCTTTTTGATTATGAATTTTGATTTGGATTAGCATCAGCGTCCTCTCCAATTGAGAACTTCATCTCAGTTTCTTCACCCAAAGTCAGACATGAGCTCTACCACGACCATCTCGATAACCTCAATACCGATTAGCCATAACCAAACAACCCAATATGACCCACAAACAGTCTAGATATGCGATTACAGAGATGCGCCATTTCAGACCCAATTTGACAATTGAGGACAACTCAATTCAATATCCATTCACAGCAGTATGTAGCAGCAAATAATCAATGGTGCAATCCAAGAACAAGAATCGAGAATAAGATAGCCACATCGCGAATTGATTCAAGACAATTCTAATTGAGAAGAAAACTGAGTCAAACATGCTAGAATTGAATTGAGTCATGTCGATCAACTTGAAAAACATAACTAGGTCAGATTTTGAATCACTTCTGAACTATGAGATTAAATCTTTGAGTTGATTTTTTTGGTAATCTGCAGTTGCAACTTCAAAAGAAGACGAGTTCACTACTCGACATCAACTTCTTGTAGAGGGTTGAATCGCAACTTGCAATTGATTGTCGAAATCGACTCACAGCTTCAAACCCAAGATGTAGAATTGAAGTGGTACATGGAGTTCAAGGGAATTGGTTCATGAAGAGTTGTGATACCTAATTCAGCGACAAACTGGAGTCGAACGACCAAACCCAGATCAAATCTCATCTTGCAAGTCAGATCGCAAGGCCAAACTGAAATCGCAAGACCAGTCGAATTCGAAGTCTGTGAACTTAACTCAATAAGAGGATTCAAGAACTCCAGCAAACGCGAACTCAATCAAAGAGCTAGGTTGCAATCGCGATGAACAATAGCAACTTTGAGTTTGCAATGGGTCTTCAAATCGCGATGGGTCTTCAACCGACTTCAGAGAGATTCTAGGTTTGAACTTCAAACCAGATGCAACCCAGTACAACTGAACAAAAAAAATCCTCGTTAGTCCAGTGGAGTCAACAAAGCAATCTGGTCAAATCGCAATTTCCACTTACACTTCAGAGAGAGATGGTTATTCCCTGGTTTCCTGACATATTCAAACAAATGAAGGGCTTCAAACTGAGATTTGAACTCGAATGAAGGCTTCAAGATCTTGCTGCGATGTTGAATCACCAGCCTTGAAAGGTCCAAAAGCAAGTCGCGACTACCAAATCTAGGGTCAACTCTTGATTGCAATGTCAAATCTATGGCTTCGAATCAAATCAATCACATTTGTGATGGCACCTTCTGGTGAAATGATTTAGGGTTTGCACCCAAGAATCAGGGTTTAGATCCAGAGTCAGGTATGTTGCTGCTTTCTAATTGACAAGCTCTATGTACAATTAGAAACAATGAAGTACAAGATCCTATGCTCTAATACCAAATAATGAAATCCAAATGCCAAATCAAGATCAAATTGAGAGAGAGAAGACAAATGCCCCAATAGAAAGAGAAACTAAGCTCTACTCCAATCACAATATATATTCTTTATTCCAAAACTAAGTACAATGGGTAATACATCACCTATTATATACTACAACTAAGAAGCTATTTAACAGACTCTTATCTATTTATTATACTACATCACTAAAAAATAGAAATACAGTACATTTCAGACCAAATGAAGCCAATCACTTTGGGTAAACAAGTCTTCATTGTATAAACATAATGGTAATAGTAAGACATACAGGGTTGCGCATCTCTTCACTCAGCCCAAAACTGACAAGAATTGAATTGACCAACATTGAAAAGTGATGTAACAGGAAGGAACCAGCTCCAAGCTGACATCAAACGCAAGTCAATTCCATAAGATAACAAACACCAAAAAAAAGATCCTAAGATCGCAATACTAAAGCAGAAAAGCACTTACCACCGATCCATATAAAGTGAGGTAGAAGACATTTTTCCTCCCAGTTGGTAATAATTTCATCCCCTAAACCAATTTCAGCAGCAGTCCAATGAGATATTTCATCAATAAATTCAGAAGCAACATATGAAACTAGGCAGTAAAATGTTTTATAAAATTATAGCACTTGCATACAAAATGATAGTAAACCCATGCTCCAACAGATGTAGCACTAGAAGAATGATAAAGGAGAAAGAGGAAGAGAAGAGAAGTAAGAAGAGTATGAAGAGAGGAGAGAAAAGGGAAATAGTTCCAAAGCAAAATCAAATATATTCAATAATCAATATCCAAAACAAATCTGGAAATTCATTACACCAAATCAAACTAATAAGAAGAAGAATCAAATATATTCCCCATCACCAACAATTCAGCCAGCAATAAAACTCAATTGAAGAATAATGAATCTAACAAAAGTCATAATGCGAAGTTTTCGTCTCATAAGAAGGGTAACTAGGCCTTTATGTAGGAGGATTATTCAGCGTTGAATGAGTATTGAAAATTGAGAGTTGTATTTGAGTATTTTAGGGTTTGTTTTTGCTTTTTGTGTGGTTTATTCTCTTTCTTCGGTATTACTATTCTTCTTTTCCAGTTGTTCTACATAACTGGCTTCAGGTACACGAATTTGTTTTCTCCTATCCACTCTATTCCAATCCATATTCTTGATTAAGTCTGAAGCAATCATGTAATTTGTCACCGCCCCATCCTATGTCACTCTTTTTCTTTTTTTTTCCTTTTTTTGTTTATAGTTCCCATCCTATGCCACTCTTGACCTTCCTCTTTTCTTTTTGGCACCATGGACCCAGATCAGATCACTCTTTACAGGAACATTAATTGGTCAACGTTAAACAACTATTACTCATTGTATCTTCAAGAAGTGCCACTCTAAATTATGCAATACAGAAACAAGAAGACTTTTCCATCCTCTTCATCTGTTAATTCTAAAGCTGGAGAAGGACAAAAATCTAAGCCCTATTTTTATTTCTCATCATTTCTTCTCCTTTGGAGAGACCATGAAAATATAAAATCCACACAGGTTATAAGATTTTTGGTTGTTATGGATCATATCGCCAATATTACCAGTGAATGCCTGTATTTTCTACAACCAGATTTTTGTCAAAGGTTGCAAAGGTTTCATGTTGAAAACATTTCAAGATTTCTGTACAATTAAACAGGCCAACAACTTTGATTTTTGTTATGTGATAGAAATTGAAACCTTACGAAAAGTAGCACCATATGAGAATACAGAATAAAATAAAAGGCAACATATTTTTTTTTCATTGAAAAAAAGACTACTATACAATGCACATCAAATCCAAATACCTGAAAAAGAAGGATGATAATGACAAGAAAAACTCCAACAGCCATTGAACTGCTATAATAGAAGGGAACCCAACTGCTGACCACTGGTGCCAACAGCAATAAAACAAAACCAAAAGCAAGACAAAAGAGACGCCATCTTTGAAACTCTGCACAAACCACAAAAGCCAAAGACAAACATCAAAAGATGGAGGGAGACAGACAGATAAATTAAACCCAAGCACCAGGAGATAAATCCCTGACTGCTGACCACTGGTGCCAACAGCAATAAAACAAAACCAAAAGCAAGACAAAAGAGACACCATCTTTGAAACTCTGCACAAACCACAAAAGCCAAAGACAAACATCAAAAGATGGAGGGAGACAGACAGATAAATTAAACCCAAGCACCAGGAGATAAATCCCTGACCTTTATCAACTATTACCGTCACATAACCAGCAATTTTATCAACAAACTTCACATCAACATATCTGTCCTCATAAGGTGACATTACAGAGCTCCAAAGCTCCTTGTGGACAGTTTTCCATTCATCGGTTTCACATTGACATAAACCACGTGAAGCATTCCTACAAAACACTTTCTATGTGAGATACTATTTTCAATCAACATAACTATCGCGTTGAAGTATCAGCTACGTTACACAGACTCTTTGTATTTTGATAGGTACCCGTGTCGACACGACACAACAGGGGTATGATACCGTTCACTCCAATACTAAAACTAGAATTTTCATCAGATTTTTTCACATTCCCGGTTGTCCAGGGGGACATCCGGGCAGATGTCCTGGAGGTCGTCCGGGCATGAACAAAAAATTTGTCAAAGTTGCTCGTGGGTAGACATCCGGGAGGATGTACATTACGATAACAATTAAATTTGATGAAAGATGAAAGCCTCCACTTGATGAAAGTTTTGGTTCATCCCTCATTTGATATGAGTTTGATGAAAGGGTTAGAGGTTAAACAGTTGCCGTTTTTCATCAAATTTAAATTTGATGAAATATTAGCTGCAGCGTTGGAGATGGTCTTACATGAGCTTCTCATGTTTAGGACTAATACTAATTAAGGTGTTGGAATTTAACTTATATCCATGGAAAATAAATTATTCATTTTTTTAAATAACATTATATATAATTTTTATTAAATATTTTTTAACTACAAATGTGTAGCATCATCAACATTAAAATATGTAATCATTTTGAGCCATAAATTATTGTAACTTTATCAAAAAAATACATAATATTTTTTTGATACATCCATATTTAGCCGTATCCAGGAACCCATGTCGAATTTTGGGACGTCCTCACGTATGCCTCGTTTAGAGGTTTACGGAGTCTGACCCCTAGATACGTACCCGCACCCGACACTTGTGCCCGAATCCATGTAATGTCTAGGGAGAGAAAGAGGGCGGGAGTTAAAGAGTCAAAATTCAAGGACATTTCACTTACTGGTGAAAACAAATCTGAATTTTGTTGTGCAGTCTCTCTGGAATTACTGCTGATGGGACCAATTTAACCTGATATGCACTGGCATAACTCCCAAGTTCCAATCTTGACTGACCAGCAACTTGAACGCGTTCACACAATAAAACATCTTTGGAACCATGAGAAGATGATGTATAACCGGTGAGGGGAGATGGAGTGACATCAATAACTGGATTTTCCAAATCAATGCCTGTATTATTAACATTTAGAGATAATTAATTATCAAAAAAAATATATATTACCAACAAAAAAAGGGAACATTGGAAGTAAGTAGCAAAACTAAGATAGAAAAGAAATGACGTGTTCTAGGAATTCCATGATAGACATCATCTAACACATCCCTTAAATTAGTATATCCCGCACCACATTACTCGAATCGAATCAACCACAAATTCAGCCTTTGAAGTGACATATTCTGAAAATGCCATGTTCTAGTTGGACAAGCCCAACTACCCATATAAAAGTTAATTATGTTGTTGTTGACCTAATAGAGACCCTAATTCTATTAACAACTGTGAAATTTCCAAGTAACAAAACTTGGGAGATCTCATGTAAATGAAACTCCTTTACCTACATAAAGCACATTTAATATAACCATGAGGTTAAAACATTCGTCTCATGAATCATGTCCATTATATATGAAAACCTATGAAGCACATGCACTCCATCTAGCCTAACATATTAGTGTCCAACACGTCTAGGACCTGAACAAGTTCGAACACTGACAAACACATGTGGACATGCCTCTCTTGTATCCCACTTTTGTTCACTTCTTTTATTTGCTGGACACACCTCCAACACTCTCCGAACACTTCTCGGACATGATGATGGCCAAAAATAAAATTAAAAAAATCACTGATTTTGTTCATGCTACCTGTAGGAACTCTAGATCTGTGATTCACAGAGAAAGAGATGAAGGAAGAAGTCACACAAGAGACAATAACAGTATAGAACAAGCATACTTACCAGGTTCAACTTCTTCTTCTTCGACAGAGGCATCCTGGGTTCAGAATTCATTTTTTATTTTTTTCCACTTAATAGGGTAGGCTCTCTTTTTGTTGGTCTGTTGTACATTGTTATGGGCTTTGTGGGTGTTTTATTCTAAATTGCCACAGACCCAATTCATTGTGCATGGCTTTCTACTTGGACTACATCAAGCCGGTTTAAAAATCAAGTCCATCATGTCAAAGCATGACGAGGAAAAAACTATATTGCAAACCAATCCAAGAAAATAAATAAACAAATAGTGGGTGTTTGGGAAGTTGCTATTTTAGTAGGCTATTTTAGTAAACTAAAATTTTTGTGTTTGGGAAGATGATTGGATTTTTTTGTAATTGGATGTAATGTTTGTGAGAAAAAAGTAGAAATGATTATGGGTTTGATGTGACATTTTGTCTTATTAGCTATTTTAGCCTATTTTGTCTTTTTGTGAATTTTAGCCTAAAAAGAGGCTAAAATTTTTCTTATAAACACCCCATAGTTTATTATAAATAAATCATATCCAATAAAAAAATTTAAAAAAAATAGAACACAATATTGATTTAGTATTTTCTAAATTCATGAATATTGTAATATATATGACATAAATATATAAAAACATTGTTTTTTTCATGTATCCCCCAACATGCCGTGTCCTGAAATTTTGAAAAATTGTCGTGTCGGCGTATCCGTGTCGTATTCGTGTCTATGTCCCTACTTAGATGAAAAAAATTCAAATAATAAAGCATGAACATAACATTAATTCCAATAAATAAATAATCAAATACATGAATCTAATTAGCTTAAAAACATATACCCTATGAAGCACCAATACTCCAAAATATGTGTTGTAGCGGTGTCAGAGAGAAGAACAGAGAGGGGACTCGTGTGTCCCTTTATTTAATTACTTCTTTTTCAAGGAACACCCCAACTAGTTTTTTATTCCCTTTTCTTAGTTCTTTTTATGCATGTTGGATGTTGAATGACTATTACTTTTTGCTTAAATTTAAATAATTAATAGATGTCAATGGTGTGGTGAGGTTTCTTTTGGTCTTGTTTTCCATTAATTTTCATATTGCCATTGATCGAGGAGGTTGTGGTGGTGTCTTATCTAGATGGAGTTGGAATCACGGTGGTTTGGGATATTATATTGTGCGGTAGGTTCAAGATTGGGAGGTTGGGCAATTGGTGGATTCTTGAGTTTATTGTATGGGGTGCGGGTTTGGGGGTGAGGAGGGCGTCTTGGTGTGGGGGTCGGTGCAAGGTGTTTTCTCAATTTTGTCGTTCTACTGGGCTTTGTCTAGTGGTGTGGAAGGGGAGTTTCCTTGGCATCGTGTTTGGGTTACAAGCATACATCTAAGGTGGAGTTTTTTGCATGGACGACAACTTTTGATCGGATTCTAACTACTGATAATTTGTTTCACCATCGTTATTTTCTAGTAAACTGGTGTTGTATATGTTATGGTAATGCAAAGTCTCTGAATCACTTGCTTATCCATTGTCTTGTGGCTTATCATTTGCGGGTGCTTATCTTCTCTACTTTTGGAATTGCTTAGGTTGACAAAGGGAGGTGATGGTGGTCCTCGGGAGTTGGGAGGTCGGATTGGGAGGCAGCGGAAGGCTTGGGCCATGGCCCCATTGTGTAATGTGGCTGGTTTGATTGAGCAGAATCACCGTATTTTTCGAGGTGGCTCGGTCTGCCTCATGGTTAGAGAATAGGTTTTTGGTAGTTTTGTATAGTTGGGTTATAGTGAGGTAGAACTGGATTTGTTTATTTTTTTGATTTCTTGAATGATTTGATTGGTTATGCGGTCTTTCCCCTTTTCGGGGCATTTTTGTATTTTTCCATCATCTTGATACTATGAGCAATAAACTTTATTTATCACAAAAAAAAAAAAAAAAGTGATTTTTTTTATTATTTTGCATCAGTATTACTATTAGTTTTTGTTAATTTTAATTGTTTGTGGATGCAATATTAATCTACATATATATATATATATAATTAATTTTTATTGTCATGTCCCCACTGTCTGTGTCTTCATTTTTTTGAAATCACCATGTCTCGTTTCCATGTCCTTGCATCTTAGCATATACCCTAGCATTGACTTGTCTACTAATAAATGTTTTGTTTATAGACATTTCTTTTTGATGAATTCTCATTCCTTTTCCTTCTTTTTCTTCTTGTGTTTCTTCTCCTCACTCTTCTTCTACTGAATGGCTACACACTACCTTTCATCCTTGGTCCTCCTTCTTTCTCTATCCCTACCATGTGGCGCACATAGCCACATGTATATTGTATTTTTCGATTTTATCTTATCTATTGGAAGTCCAGTTCAACATCACAAACTTGTTTGTTTTCGTCGATGAAGCACGGACACGAACACGACACGAACACACAAACACGCAAATTTTTAAAAATAGAGGACACGTAGACACGCAAATTTTTAAAAATAGAGGACATGACACGTTGGGAACACATTCAATATATACAATTGAATTTTATTTATTATGTCATAAAATTATAAAATATATATATATATATATTGAAAGGTAATAAAAAATACAAAATGACATTATTAAAATTATATAAAAAAAACATTTTATATTTCAAAATAAAAAATTGGTTCCTATAATAAAATTAATAAACACATCATTAAAATTAATAATTTCATAATATCAACTATAATTTTTTTTCTTCAAATAAAACTAATTTGTTCTATCAAATAAAATTATAAAACTAATCAACCAACAAAATAATAATAACAATAATAATAATAATAAGAGAGAAAAACATTCAAGGAAAAAAAAAGAAAAGAGAGAAGCCTTACATTCAGCAAAAAGAATAAAAGAAAAAGAGTGACAGAGATAGAGACAGCAAAAAAAAAGAGAGAGAGTGAGAGGAGAAAAACAGTGGGCGACAGAAAGATAGATCGAAAAACTCGAAGAAGATCAAACAAGAAGAAGAAAGAAGATTGAACGAACAAAAAGAAGAAGAGAATCGAAGTACTTACCTTCGACATGGCAACGAGTAGCGAGCAGTGACCAACCCTTTCTCTTGTCTCTTCTCTTCAATCAGTTCGATTGTAGGGTTCCAAATTGGGTTAATTGTTTTAATTTTTTTTTTACAATTTAACCCCACTTTAAGTTTCAGAAATTATGTTTTGCACCCTTGATTATGCGAAGCGTGTCAAAACATGTCGGCTGCAAAATTTCAAAAAAGGACACTCTCGGAGAGAGTGGACCGTGTCCTGGCGTGTCCAACATCGTCCAACAACGTCATAAGCCTTGGAGAGGTATCGATGCTTCATAGGTTTTCATACCATAGTGCTCTTAACAATATTTATGCTATGAAATAGAACTGTGACTTAGACCTATACAAAGGTTTCAGACATAAAGGAAATAGCATCTTTATCTAAATTTCGTCTATTAACCAATTTTTCAAAATTTTGTTTAAGATAATTGAACATTGGGCATATTTTCATTTGTTGATGACCTGTGTCCAAGCCAACTTACGCACACCTCAACTAATCCCGAGACTCACGCAAAGCACCCCCTCCACGTGGATAGGGCAAATCTCGAGCAGAACCCGCGGGCATGGCCCCAAGGAGTTGATAGCACTTAGTAGAAGTTGAATTTAAGATATGGAAGGGAGCACACCCCCAAGCTGCACCCACCTATGTTACACGGACTCTTCAAAATAAATCAAATACCCTTGTCGGACACCCAACCCTCAGACAAGGCTATGGGATATGTGTCAGATACTTTTCAATGGACATTTCTTATATAATTGTATATAACACTATTATTATATGTACATATTTTTGTATAATTGCAAGGAATGTCATTTTGACACGTTAAGTTACATATAGCACTATTTTATCTCATATACTTAAGAATATAAAAATATGATTTTTTTTTGCCGAGTCAACATATCCTTAAATTTATGGTTTGACAAATCCGATCTCTAGATACATACCCGCACCCGACACCTATACCCGAGTCCATGTAAGATAGGCACCCACTAGGCAACCCTTGGGGTTAACATTAGGTACATTTACCATGTATTTCTTGATTCCATTCCTTTAGAATTCACGCGAGGTAAATACAAAGAACCCTAGAAAGAAGAAGATTAGAGACTTCAGCGTACTCAACTTACCATAGAGAAAAAGTTGATGGCTTAAGAATATATATCCTAGCATTGACTTATCTACTAATAAACAGATTGTTTCTAAACATTTCATTTTTATGAATCTCTTTTACTTTTCCTTCCTTTTCTTCTTGAGGTTCTTCCCCTCACTCTTCTTCTTCTATTGAATGGCTATCTCTTCCTCCTTAAAGATCCCTCTGAGACTCCCTTTCATCCTTGATCCTCCTCATACATCTCTATCCTGCCATGTGGCCCCTATAGCGTTGTATTGTATTTAGGGTTAAATTCATTTTACCTCCTTGTGGTTTGATGCCAGAGCACTTGACCCCCTTATCATTCAAATATAGCCAGAAAGCCTCCATATGGTTTTGAATTAAAGTACAACCGTTAACACCGTTAACTATAAATGTAAAATGACTATAAACCCTCAAACCCTATATTTTTTTGTCATTTTCTTTCTCTCTCCGCTCTAATACACAACATTAATTTAATTAAATCACAATCAATTATAAATTCTTGATTATTTATTGTAATTCTTAACTTGTTATTCAAATTTTAATTTAATTATATTTTATAGCATAGTTAATCCTAAATATTTAATTATTTATTATAATTTCTAACATGTTAATCTAATTTTAATTTAATTATATTTTAGTTCAATTCTTAATTATTATTTACTTTATATTTTATTTAATTATATTTTAAATCAATTCTTCATTATATTTTATATTTTAGATCAATTCTTAATAATATTTTAATTTATTTAATTTAATTAACATATTAATCTAATTTTAAATTTGGAGACAATGGAGGTAAATTTGTTTTTTTGTTGTCTTAATTTTACTTTAATTTTTCAAAAAACCAAACTCACTCTAAAAAATGGTGTGTGTAATGCACCTTCCGTTAGTTTGGATTAGAAAACTAACGGTAGTACTTTAGGCCAAAACCACATGGGGTATATTTTTACTATATTAGAATCATAGGGAGGTCACCAAGCCCCAACCACATGGGGTAAAATGAATTTTACCCTCGGATTTATCAATATATATATATATATATATATGTATGTATGTACCTGCTTATTTAATTAAATATTTATCTAATTAGTTGTGGGTGATAATTGTGATACTTGCCCAATTCCTTAAAGATTCTAATGTGTGACCCTAACCTCATCAAGTCAGGCATTATAGTCTTATAATGGTTAGAAGACGCTTATCTCTAGCGTAAGTGTGTATGAGAAAAACAAAGTACAATTATTGAGAGGAATTCAAGAAGGATCTTTATTCAAAAATCAATAATAATTATATATAGAACCCATATTGCAAATGCACTCACAAATTACAAATTGAACTCTTAGCATACCAAAAAAAATAAAATAAAAAATGAATCTCCTATATTCTACAGCTTGAAGATCGCGATTGATTAAATCTCTACACCAAATCAATTAAACAAAAACTTCACAACATAACCCTAAAATCTCTACAAATCAATTCAAAAAAAAACAGACACACACAAAGATAGGGTTTGAGTAGAGAAAGAGATGTGAAGTAAAAAGTACCTTTGAATGTAGGATCATCGCTTGAGCATGAAAGGATAGAGAACAAGAACGAGAGAGAGAAAACAAGGAGAGGAGGAGCTACTGAAGAGCTCATCGCTCCAAGGAGAAGAAAGAACGCGCCACGCGCGCTTTGGGTTTGGGTGGGCCTTTTTGATGATTTCGGTCTTTAATTTTTTGGGCTTTTTTACGGAACAGAGATTAATCGAAATTGGGTTTTTGGAAACACTCTCTCTGTCTCAGCCCTGGAGGCGGCAATTCATTCCCGCTCTCCCAACTCTACATAATTGCGCCAATTGATTAGAGGATCCGAATGCTGAAATTTGAGCCTTTACACTGGTTATGTTGCGCTCAGGCACAGCAATAACAGTTGTGATTTAATTTGAGATTTATTATGATTTATCTTTATAATTTGAATTGTTTATTACGTAAAATTAGGAGTATTTTAAATAAGTTAAAAATAATATTAATTGGATATGAGTAATTATGTGGTTGGATTACATTAGTATTAAAAATATTCTATTTTTCTTTTAAAATAGTATCAAAAATATGAAATGGATTATCCGTCAATATAATTTTTGATATGTATTAAGTACTCGATAAATTTTACAAAATAAATTATTGAATCATAAAATTAAGTCTACAATAAGCCTCAAATTGAGGCACAACAAGCTATTTGTTGTCAAAACACGATAACCCATACCCCATTTTAGGGGCAATAATGCTACACACAAAGAAGACCAAATACAAAATCAAACACAATAATTGTTCATCAGGATGATCGGGTGGTTGCCCAGATGAAAAGATGATAGTCACGGTTGACAAGATACTTGATCACAATTGACAAGATGATAGTCGTTGTCGACAAGATAATAACTACGGTTGATAAGATAATAATCGCGGTTGACAAGATATGATCGCGGTTGACAAAATGATAGTCACGGTTGACAAGCTCGTCACGATCGACAAGATGACAATTGCGATTGACAAGATGATGGCGAAAGTCGACAAGCTCTGGCGATTGACCACCCGATAAATGCGGCGGATAAACAATTTATATGTTGCGTTCTGTGTTTGGTCCTCCATACATATCATTACTAATTTTGAGGGGTGTTTGGGGGAGTAGGTTGAAAGCCAAAATAATTAATAAAGACAAAATATACTAAAATAGTCATTAAGACAAAATGTCACATTCAAACCATAATCATTTCATTTTTTCTCTCATAACTATTAAATCAACTACAAAAAAATAATTAAAAAAAAATAGAACAATCAACTTCTCAAACACAACTTTTTAGTAAAGTTCAAATAATCAAAAAAATAACTAAAATAACTAACTTCCCAAACGAGGTCTTTGTAAAATAATAATCAATATATCTGGTTGAGTTTTTTTTTTTTTTTTTAAAAGGGCTTTATTGAACAAAATTAATAAAAATCTATAACAAAATACATCTTAAATTTTTTATTTTGTCGATTTAAGTACTAATCTTTTATTTATTCTCAATTTAAACTATTTGTCTATTTTCGTTACAATGGAAAAAAAAAATATTATATTTTAGTCATTAAACTCAAAAAAATATATTTTAGACATTTTATATACACTTACGTTTAATTTAATGGCTAAAATACTATTTTATCAAAGAAAATTGGTGATAAATCCAATTTGGAGAGTGTTTAAGGCATTAGATGTAGTGCATTTTTTTTGTTAGTGAGAGGTCCACTATTTATGAAATAATTTGAAGAGAAATCCTTTTTAATATTTTGAATGACATTTTGTTTCCAATTTTACCTCTTAATTTATCTGTTGACTTTTTTTATCTATTGACTCTTTTTTTTTGACTATTTGTTCAAATTTATATCTATTTATTTAAGTTATTTTTATCTGTTCAAATTTTTTCCCTTATTTGTTCAATTCTTTTCGTACCTGTTTAATTTTTTTGACTATCTATTCAATTTTTTTCCTTTCTATTCAATTTTTACACCTCTCTTTTCTCTCTTTCTCTATCTATTGAAATTCTTATTTTTAACTTATCTGTTCATTCTCATTTTGAATAGATCAATTCACTGTTCAAAAAAATTATCTATTTAATTTTTTTCTATCTGTTAAAAATATATGTTCATGAATCCACTATCTATTGGAATCTTTTTCTCTCTCCTCCTGTCTATTGCAATATGTTTCATCATCATCATCATCAACAACAATAAAAACAACCAACAATCAACTATCAACAATAGAAAATAAAGAAGGAAAAAAAAAAAAACAACAACAACAACATATCATCATCTTTATCAACAACAAGACCTAATACAGAGCTCAAATGTATTAAAAAAAAATTAAAAAAATAAAAAACTAAAAGAAATGGGAGAAACAGGTCTTATGTGTTCTTTTTTTTTTTTTTTTTTTTGGTTTTAAGTTGTTGCAATCTCCTCACATATCTCTCTCTCTCAATATTTATCTATTTGTAGTTTCTTAACCTGAGGAATACTGTTAGAGTCACGAAGAATGACTCCAATCTGTAATGGAGTCATGTCTTTCTTTGCAAACATCACGGATGCTCTATTCAACCTACATGATCACAGAAATTATAGTAGAAATATGATCAATCAGTGACTTTCACAATTTTCAATAATTAAAACCCCAAAAATAAAATAAAAATACAACAAACGTAGCTCATTGATGCATATTATGTGTGTCTATATATCGAACTCATGGTAGTTTTGACGAGTTCGTCGGAGTAAGATCCGGTACGGACAGAGATATGAGAAAAGGCAATCGGCAATGTTAATGTATATATGGTATTGATTTCCTAAATATATTCGGTATTGATTTCCTAGATATATTTGGGAATAGCCATAGTTAGGTTTCTTGTAGAATACTCTTTCTCATATTTAGGTTTCTAGTCAGATTCTCTTTCTCAACCTATATATACAGGTCTTTTATTGTATAGGATTAATTCATTGAATACAATACATATTATTTAGTCTCTCTCTACTATTCTAACATGGTGTTAGAGCTATAGGTTAAGCTCTTGGTATTCTTCGCTTTACCAACGGGCAACAACCTTACTTTGGCCGCCCGTCAGATCTTAACCTATTCCATTCTCATATTTTCCTTTCAGTATCGCTTCGTAGTGATCTCTTCCTCTATCCGCTAGTTCATTTCTACTCCAAATATCTCTATCATATATATATATATATTGCTTGCAATCCTTCTTTTTTTTCTTTTATGTTTATTCTCCGCTTTGTCTTTCCCTCTATTTCAACCTCAAATAGGTTCTCTATTCAAACTTATTTGAGTTTGAAGGGGGTATTATACCTATATCATGGTGAGCATGGTTATACGCCACGAACCACTAACTTGCCCTTCTAGCGCGCAATTCAAAATTTGCTTTGGCGCACAATCCAAGCTTTCCCCTAGCGCACTCAGTTATCTGTTGCCATCATCGTTCAACACCACGTCATAAGTTATGTGTGTGCCACGCTTGCTGGCTCAACATCTAGTTCTTGTCAACGGTCGAACACGACCATAAACTGTCTCTTGTCCTGGCATTAGTTTCGGCCAGTTCCTTCAACGGTCCGGTATGACCATAAACTATCTCTTGTCGATGTATTAGTTTGACCCGGTTCTTTCAACGGTCCGGCATGACCATAAACTGTCTCTTAGTATTAGCTCAGGCATCTTACCATTCAGACTTTGCAATCTATTTGTCTTTTATTTTATTTAGTTTTATTTCATGTTTTTGGTTTCTCTCTCAAAACTCAAGATGTTTATCCTCCTTGAGTTTAAGTGATGACCGGGTGTTATCCGTCTTATTCCTTTAGGTTAAATCTGATTTTGCCTCGTTAGTGTGTCAAGTTTCACTAGGAGTCTTGTTAATCTTTTGAGTTTGTGGTGATTCGGAAAATCTATTTGAATTTTTATCCTTGTTTGTTCCGGTGATGGTTTTCACTTATTTGGAGGTGTAAAAATCGGTCCGGTTGTGTCGAGTCGAACAAAAGGGGGGGAGGTTCGAGGACAGTTCACGGAGTCTTTGGAAGAGAGTCTTGACAAGGCAGCGTCACGAGAGGCAGCGTCGCGAGAGGCTTCCAGCGAGGGGCTTATGCTTGCGTCTTGAGACATTGCAGATCCAGAAACTCTATTTTTCTCTTCTTTTGGGATATTTGTATATCATTTTAATTACATCTCTCTCTCTCTCTAAAAATACGTCTCTTTCATTTCTCTCTACTTTCCTACCTCAAAAACAAGATTAAACCTTTGATCCTTCACCATCCATTAAAGATTGGTCCATAGTTTCTTCATCAACCCTATAGAGCCTCTAGAGAACCACATTGTGTATAGTGGAGATCTCCTTTCAACACCGTCAAAGCTAGAGTTTTATCTCCATTTCTTCATCAAAACCTTGAGATAGGGTCTCCTTTGAGTTATATATATATTTTTTTGCAAGTGTGATTGATCTTGTGAGGTCATTCTTGTCTAGTTCGAAAATGGGTTTTAAGGGCTCAAGAAATTGTTGATTCTGGAAAAGAAATTTACTCTTGTTACTTTTTAAAGACTTCTCTTGAATTATTGAGCCATATGGGTGTAGATTGATGCATATAGTGAGATTTTTGCAAAAGGGATGAGGAAATGTTGGAGTTTGGTGAAAACCTAGAAATTTGGGGGTTTCTTAAATGAAGAGAAATGAGGGCTTATGTTGAGATTATACATATGTATGTTTTTATATATATTGTTGTGTGCCATGTTAGGCAAGGAAAATGAGAAATGTTTTATTTCACTCAATTATTTATATAGATGTTGATGGAGAATTTCTTGATATATGAAATTTGTTGAGATTGGAAGTTAACATTTATATAATGCATTGGTTTGAGATGATTAAAATATTGAAAGTGTGTGAGTTGTGGGCACATTATTTACAAATGGATTAAGGATGGTAAATTTTGGCAATATTAATGAAACGGCATGGTTAATAGTTGCATTGGCATTACTAAAATCTTGCATGTCATGAAGATTGGTCCTTTTTTGAAAACCAGAATTTTCATTGAGAATGGATTTATTGTGATTGAAATCTTGGAAATGTAAAGGGGTAAATACATTGGTAAGTCCAATTAGGGGGTGTAAATGAGTTTGATAAGTTGGCCTGAGTGCCCAGGGTGAAAGACCAAAAACATGTGCGGAGGAGGTACCACTTCCCTTCCGGTTAGCAATTGGTAAAGTGGGGTATTGGTAGTGCTTGTTGAGCCTACTTGCAGACACCAACCTAGGGATTACTTGAGTCGTATTTACCATCTCCATTTAATAAATTGTGAGGTTTGAAACTGTAAGAATGCAAATTGTTGTTGAAACATTATGATTTTCAAGAAGAGCATGAAATGAAATCTTTCTTTAAAATGGCATTGCATGGCATTTGCACTTGCATTTAATATTGGATATCTTGCAAAAATGTATATACTTTGTTAAGGATTCTCTACTGGGCTTTATGCTCACCCTTATGAGACTTTGGTACAGGTAAAAATATGGTGATCCCGCCGAGTTGAGGGCGTGGATATGTTTTGCGAATAGTAGATTGCTCTTTTATTTTTTTGTAAATTTTTGTAAAGCCAAGGGCTAACATGTAAGGGTCCAATGGATCATTTTGGTGTAACCAGGCTCATGCCTTGGAATGTGTAAGCCCTTGAGGGCATTTATTTATTTTGAGACCTATATGTTTCACATGCTATAGATTCATGTGTTTTCTTACCAATAAATGTATAATTTGCATGTGAAACTTTTGTATAAACTCGTTTATTAACCATGTAAAGATGGAAGGATTATTATCATTTAATTAATGAATGTGGCTTGATGTATTATACATGTTGGGCTTATATTTGGGGCGTTACAAGTTTGAGGGGGAATGTTAATGTATATATGGTAGATATTCCTAGTTATATTAGGTATTAATTTCCTAGATATATTTGGGAATAGCCATAGTTAAGTTTCTTGTAGGATACTCTTTCTGATAGTTAGGTTTCTAGTAGGATTCTCTTTCCCAACCTATATATACAAACCTTCTATTGTATAGGATTAATTCATTGAATACAATACATATTATTTACTCTCTCTATACTATTCTAACAGGCAAAAGATTTAAGTTGTTGATTGAAGGATTGCTAACCGATCCTTGAGATCTTAAACCAACTAGGAGGGTTCACTTGTGAGGTAGAGTTGAAGTGGACACAGGAATGAATGCCACCAAAGCTTGCGACTTGGATCTGAAACAGCGAAGTCGATAATGGCGCAAAAGGGCCAAATCTAAGTCGTCATCATTATCACTGAGAAGAGAGAGAAAAGAGAGAAAGATCATTAGTTGGCACTAGGTGGTGCTACGATGGTGTCTCGAAGCCACAAAGGAGGAGATCGACAGCGGTTCGGCATTGAACAAAAAAGTGGAGGAGTGAAGAGCGGCGATGAGGCGACAATGATGAGGCAATGGCGATCGCGAGAGAGAGAGAGAGAGAGAGTAGTTGATCATAGGAGAGAAGAGAGAGCTAGAAATTTGGGTTTGGTTCACGTGTATACCACACATATATATATACACAGTAGTTTGGTCATTTTGTGAGACCTTATCCTTATAGGCAAAGTATTTTAGAGTGCGGGCCTTTGAATAAAAAAAATCAAAATTGAATTTATGGACCGAATGCCCTTTTTTCATAGATTTTACTTAGCAAAAATAGATAAATGGCTTATATTAAAAACAAATCAAACAGTTAAGTTTTAAATGATTAGATAAATGACTTCAAGAGCTCTCACATTTCCAAAGCTCTTCAAGCTCCTATGAGTGAGAGGTGTTTGGAAAGTTGATAAAAAGTTGACTTTTTGATTTTTTTTGTGTTAAAAAAGTAGAGAGGTGATGTGACCAAAAAAATCCAAAAAACCAAAAAATTGGCTTTTTACTATGTTGACAAAACCCCCCTTGAGTCTCTAAGAAAGAGATATGAAATGATTTCTTTTTTTGTGGAGTTTTGATGAGTGATAGGTATTTATACACCCCCAAGATTGGCTTATGGTTTAAGCAATCGATTGTAGTGATGCCATGTGTCCAAGGGAATACACAGGAAAAGATTCTTTCTAATTGTGTGTTTGGTTTTAGTTTTAGAAACCAAAACCAAACAAAATTTGAATACTTTGTTGAGTATTATGAACCTTGAGAGTAAAGTAATATTAGAGTATTACCCAAGCAAGCAAGAGGATAATAGAAGGTGTAGCAAGTAAAGAAGAACAATAGATGAAGTTTTAGAAATTTGTGTTTGGTGTGGAGTTCTAATCATGACTCCACACTCATATTTGAGTGTGATGTTTGGTTACAACTTTCAAAAATTAATTCCACACCTACTTTTGAAAACTTCGTTCAATTTGGGGTTTTGAATTTAAAAATTTGGCCTACGGTTGTCGGCTAGTTGGTAGGAGCAGTGCTAATTTTTTTTTGGACAATTAGCACTGTTATTTTTTATATTTTAAATAAAAAATGTTTTGAATTTTTTAAAATTTTTATGAGCTTTGAATAGAATTTTGGATTGTATGTTTAGTTATGAGTTGTAAGTTTTTTAATCAAATATCACATGTGACATCAAAAATTCTAAATTCAATTCAAAACTCTTTTCAAAACTCATAATCAAATAAATTTTTCACACTAAAATCATAATTCTAAAACTCACAATTGAAAATACAACTTTATTCTCAAATCATAATTCTAAAACTCTATCAAATGGTACCTTAATTTTTTTTCTCAAAAGATGTGAATTGAGAATTGTCGTTTTTAAAAGATGTGTATAGAAAACTTAGATTTCATATTTAGTGTGTGTTTTGATATCCATTATGGTCATTTTGCTTCATAATAAAATTGTCATTAAAATTTTGTTTCATTAAGTGTGTGCACAAAGATGAAATGGTGTGTGGAAATAGAATTCCTCTTGGAGATAGATGGCTAGTATTATGAACTATCGTGAGAATAGCGATTTTGTCTTAAAGAGAGTGTGAAAGCAGCTCAATCTAGTTAAATCATTAGTCTCTCTTTTTGCAAGTGTTTTGTAACCTATTTTTTTTTCAAATTCATTTGTTGTTGTCATTGGTTTAATTTGCAATTAGTTTATATAATTAACAATTAAATTAGTATCAATTTGGTTTGTGCATTATGAGCTTGATTTTGTTTTACATTTCACACACAATTTACACGAGTATACTGAGGTTTTTGAACAATATATACATATCATATTATATGAAGATTTTATTAAGGGTTGGTTTGACATGTACTAAAAAAGTGCACTTTTTAACTTATTGGTGGGTTTGGGTTGGGTTTGATGTGATGTGATTTAAATAGGATGATGTGACTTAAATAAGATAGTGACTTTTTGACTTATTTAGATGATGCCAAACCAAGCCTAAGATATACATGGTTAAAGCTAATGGTAAATATGAAAACTCATTTTTTATGTTATACTTTTAACTTAAAAAATAAGTGATATATGTCATTTAAGTAGAAATATGTTTAATAAATTACTCTTTTGATTTTTAAAATACAGGACATGTGTTATTTTGATATTCAAAATTATACATTCATGATTGACTTTAACGATTTGGTTAGATAATTAAATTGAAACATTTAAAAACATATTTTATATATTTGTTGACAAATTAGCACAATTTGAAAAAATAACACAAAATTCAAACATTAAACATTAAAAATATAATTAACCTATTAACATGAAAAAAAAAGCCAATTATTTATTATACCTTTACATTTATATTGTCATTATTAAATTTTTTAGAGAAAATATCTCCCATATATATGCATACATATACATAGACATACACGTATAGTGCATTAAAACTCCATACTTTGAGAATAAAAAATTGTAATAAAACTCCATACTTTGAAAATAAAAAATTGTAATAAATGAAAAAAAAAAATCACCAAGAAAAAAAAGTTGCCATTTATTTATTTCTTTATTACACGTTCTGTCTTTATTGATTTCCCCAATATATATATATATATATATGCATTGACATATGTCGCTATCGATGGGAAATCTCACGGGCTGTAGTTTCAGAACCGTTAACCTAAACCTCCAATGGAGTCTCATCAGTAGTGCTTCCAGGAAAAGAATTGAACTGTTCGAGCGAAAGAGCAATTTTTGTTTTTTGTGCGAGGAGGTATCGAAGAGGCATCGAGTTTTGAATAGGAATTTTGCTAGGTCTTGGTGTTTTGGTGCGAACAACAATGGTGATAATGACGGAGATAGTAGCAAAAATGCATCAAACGATTCGAATTTGGCGACAACGACATCGAGAGACGAGGCGGAAGAGAGAGCACAGAGCAGCGACGATTTTGATTCGGACGAGTCAAGGCTTCTATTTCATCAAGGGTGAGATTTTTCTGTCTATCACACATAGTTTGTGTTTTTTAGGTTAATTAGTGTGTTTGATTTGAAAGTTATATCTAATTTAGGAAAGGATGATGGGAATGAAATCTGTTTGGTAGCTGAAAATGCAGGAAATGAATTGGTTCTAATTTTATGTGATTGCTCTATTGTTATTTGTTCCCACTATTGGTTCCTCGGTGGAGCTAGGAATTGCATCTCAGGTATTTCTAATTGCTTTTACAATTATTGTTTTAAAAGTAGTTACGCTTTCCTTTTCATTTATCAAATCCTATCTATAGAGTAGATCATTCCATGTATATGTGTTCAGTCATTTCATTTTCATGAAGCAGATAAATAGGCCTCCACCAGAGGTAGTTAAGTACTTCACAGATCCAAATGCCATTGAACCACCAGATATGCAGATTTTATTCCCATTTGTGGAGTCTGCTCTGCCCTGGCATATGGTGTTCTGGGGGTTCAGCTATTTCACGTAAGAAGAATTTCTATCTTTTTGTTGATTTAGTTACTTGAATGCTTTTTCTTAAGGGGAAAAAATGTTTCTTGTGTATTACTATTTCCTGTGCGGGCGTTATGCAGAAGATAGTTCCTTTAACCTTCTTTATCTGTAATTTCTTATCATAAGATTACAAGGCCTTAAGCTTATAAACTAAACTAGGCTACATTTAATCTTTATCAACTGTAAACTAGTAAGTAAATTTCTTTAATAAAGAAGAAGTTGCTTGAGATAGTTATATACATCCATTCCCCCATCTTTCCCATTCTCCTCTGTATGACATTGTTAATTGTTTTAAACCACTTCATCTGGTAAAAGTCCAAGTTTCTGACTTGAACCATTAGATAATAGGTCTTTGTCTAATGCTATGTGCCCTTTTTGGCCACCTGCTTCTCATCTTAGAATCATAAACTGGTCCTAAGCACACATTCTCAGTATTTCGTCCCTCTCCAGTTGAAATAATTGGTGGTCCTTTATTGCATATCCTGATAGCTTTACCTTCTATGAAATTCTACTATGTTGTATTCGTATCATCTTTTTCTTAACCATCTCAAAACATTTATTTTAGTAACACCCCTCTCATTAAGATCTTTCACTTACAAGCCAGCTATATGTATCAATGTGCGAGGGAAAAACTATATTTCATTATGATTATTTTGGCGCCATCTCATTTATTTTGATTGGAATATGTGAAAGCACAATAGAACAAGCACCAAAGAAGAGTTTAAAAAGAAAAAAAGCGCAATGCAATCACATTGTTTGGCCTCAATCTCCTTTTATAAGCAATAGCCAACATGCTTCATACACAGCAGAACAATTGCTAGCCACAAAAAAAAAAAAAAAAAAAAAAAAAAAAAAAAGAAAAAAAGAAAAAAGGACGCAGAAAAACTGCTTATTTTTTGGCGTACCTAACTCCCTTTTTGTGAGCTAAATGTATCTTGATCTTTCTCTCCCCATCAATAAATCTCCAATGTCATCAACCAATTAGTCATGTAGCATTTATCGAGCAGCTATCATGTGGCACTTTGTCTTGGCTGACCTACTTAGAACTTTTCTGGTTCTATAATGGAGTTGAATGGGGGACTAAACTTCCTATATTTTCTTTATGCAAGTTTTTTTATTGTGTACAGATATATGGACTGAAGTACTCATGAGGCATCTATTCACTATGAAAATATCCTAATCTAATGTCACAGCTTTTGTTATTTACTTTTGGTTGTTTCACAGAAAGCATTACTCATCTCGAGTTGGCAATCCTTGAAATTTTATGCCTGTGCCATTGTTTCCTCTAGCTGCCTACTGTATACATTGTGCATTCTGTGCATGAGATTGCTGGAAGCTGCATATGTATTGAATTGCTGATAATGGATGCTACAAAAGAGAATGCCATAACTTGCACTTGTTGTATTCATTGGTTGCATAACTTTGTTTTGTTCTGCATTGTAACTTAGTTGTTGTTTGGTTCGTTGCGTGTTTCTTGTTTTTTGAAAAAAAAATAAGAAAAGGAAAAGGAACATGTTTTTGTTTTTTTCCCAAGAAAGTTTGAAGTTTAATGGGCTTCCTTTTATTGTTAATCCACCAAAACAAGTTAAAAACACTTCTTCTTCTTCTTCCTTCTTTTTTTTTTTCCTTCTCATTTTGTGTGTGTGTGTGTGTGTGTGTTTATTTTGGAGCCTTGTTTGGAAAACAAATTTTTTTTTTTTTTAAAAAGGTACCAAACATGTTTTAAGGATATGTTCGGTTATGTTACTGTTTTTTGTTTTTGTTTTGACAATTGTTTTCATTTCCAAAAAATGGAAACAATTTTCAAATTTTACAAAATTTTAGGAAACACTAAATTTGTGTTTTCACTTGTTTTGAAAATAAGTTTTCATTCCCGCTTCCCTCTCCCACCCCCTATGGCGGCCACACCCTTCGGCAAATCTCCAAACATGTTTTCTTGTTTATGTTTTTGGGTATTTTAAAACATGTGTGTACCAAACATGGTTTTTTATTTGTTTTTAGCAAAAAAAATAAAATAAAATAAGATGAACATGTTTCCTATTTTCTGTAAACAAAAAATGGTAAATGGTAAGTGTTAAATGCTACTTAACCAGACTGCACCTTATTTTTTCTCCTCCTCAAGGTTAATTCCACCCTAATTAGTCACTCATGTAGTATGTTATCTTTTGAATATGTAAATGAGAAATTAATTTGACACAGGAAGTTGGGCATTTTTTTGCTGCTTTCCCAAAGAAAGTAAAACTAAGCATTCCATTCTTCATTCCTCATATTACTCTTGGAAGCTTCGGTGCAATTACTCAGGTAATTATGTCTACTTATCACTTGATGGATGTTAATTTAAATGAAGTTCTTATTATGTTATATATTTCGTACACCCTCCCTCTCTCTATGTATTTTAATGTATGTTTTACACATACCAACATTAAACACCGCCCATGGGCCAGTGGTTAGCATTTTCCCTTTTTAAATAATTTGTTGTATCAACTTTTAGTGAGTCTGAATTGATCTCAAGTCTGCCATTTAACAGCATTTTCTTTCATCAATAAGATAATGGTCCCATGACCATCAATAAATGAGATCAACTCTATTTGGTAAGCATTTTTTGTTATGACAGTTATCTGTTTTTTTGCTCTTTTGATTTGATCCATGGATGCAATTTTTCTACCTATATCTTTGAGTTTTTTTTCACTTTTCTTTTCACTTTTGTTGATTGGAATTATGATCTGTCTGTTCTATTTTTCATAAATTTATGATATGCCTATTTTTTAGTGCTTAAAAATCATCAAATCTTAGCTTCTGCAGTTCAAATCTATTCTCCTTGACCAAAAGACAAAAGTTGATATTTCCCTTGCGTTCCTTTTTTGCTGGTGCGACATTGTCTTTTTCTATGTTTGCTGTTGGCTTGCTGCTTTCATCAAACCCAAATGCTGCAGGGATTTGGTGCAGGTTCCTAGCATGCTATTTCAAGGTTCTTTGCTTCTTGGATTAATAAGCGAGCCACTTTAGGTTATCGTGGTTTCTTCTTTGCTTTCATAGCTTTGATTGGCTGATAAGTGATACATATGCAAAATATCAATAAATCCTAGACCTAATTGTTATAATACCCCTTTGGATTATACCTTGTACCAAAAATCCTAGATTGGAGCCATGATGTGCTAGTGTCTTAATAAAGAAAAAAAGAAAAAAAAAAAGCAAATAAATAACATATACCAAACCAAATTAAACCTTGTGTCCCCAGTCAAGTAGGATCAGCTACATTAATAATTTTAAGTCATTTGGTTCTATCAAGGGTTATATGCTCAGTGAAACCAAAAAAGTTACTAATCTTTTTTATTACGACATGCCATGTCAGTTTAGGTCTTTCCTTCCTCTTAACATTTCCATTTATAGAGATCATATCACTTTACCTTACCATTGCGACTATAGATCTTTGTTCTACATAATCAAATCATCTTCACTTGTTTTCTCTCAATTTAACTTTAATTGGTGTTACTCCAACCACTTAATGAATATATTCATTTCAAGTTCAATCTTTCTTAGTTTTACAAATCCATCTAAAGCATCTTCATCTTAGTTACGCACATTTCATCAATGTATTTGTTTCTTAATTACTTAAACATTCTGTTCCGTAAATCATTGTTGGCCTTATAGCTCTCTATAAACTTTGCCTTTCAATTTTGTTAATATTCATAGATGATATAATAAGCTAGATACACTCCTCCACTTGGGCCAATACATTAATTATATGGATCACATGGTAAATCAATCTCACCATTCTTGTTAATAACCAAACCTGAGTAATAAAAATGTTCACCTTTTGCTATCTTATGATTTTTAATATTCACTTCATTATTTCCCCGTTAGTTGTTACCAAAGTGGCATTCTGCATATTTAGTTTTATTATTACTACTTTAAAATCATTTTGACTCTAGTTTTTCTTTTCAGATTTCTAATTTGGTGTTATTTTCTTCTTTAGTGTCATCCACTATAACAGTATCATTTGCAAAAACATTTATCATGGGATATTATCTTGAATGTGTTTAGTTAATTTATCCTTGACTAAGGTAACTGGGTAATGACTCAAGTTTACTCTTAACATCGATTAAAATTCACTAGTTTGGTGATCTAGTTGTAGTCACACCCTCATCTGTCTCTTATCACATCAATATATCTGATGCTATTTTTTCCAACACCCTCTAGCTTTTCCAGAAACTTTAAAAACTATATGTATATCCCTTTTTTCCCAATACTTTTCTATTAACTGCCTTAATAAATGTATTGTTGCCTTGAATTGATTTGCCATGCATAAATTTAAACTGATTCTCTAACACCTTAAGCATTGATCACTTACTGTCTCCATAATCTCATTGTATGATTCATCAACTTAATGGTTCTTTAATTGTTGCAATTTTGGAAGATAAATATATATGGTACAACTATTATAAAGCTAAAAGCACTGAATGTTATCTCCTAATTATCTTCTTTAACTTGGTTGAGTGTCAGTTTGATATATAATTTTTTGTTTTTAAAACTGAAATGTATTATTATCTTGACCAATACTGATTGAGATTTTGCTAATACTTCATCCCTGTGGAGCAATGCATACAGCCTGATTTGGGTCCATCCTCTTGCATAGTTGCAGGCCTGGTGAGGAATACATTCTTGAACATTGTTTCTTTATCCGCGATGTATATCATTGCACAACCTTTCAAGTCCTCATTGTGAGTGTGGGTTAACTATATCAGCTTTTAATATACTTCCTGTGGGATGTCTTAATGGTGGAAGAAATATACAGGTATCCTTTTTGCTTTTATTGTTTGATGAAGTAATAGGGTTTATAGTGGTAAATCAGGAAGCATGGAAAGGAGCTTGGACAAGATAAACTTTATTTTTATATTTTAGGCGCATGAAGTATTTAGCTTTTT
>CM045770.1:103394833-103734251 GCA_025200525.1 Camellia lanceoleosa | reverse complement strand
AGATTAGACATAATCAATTTCAATATTATTGATTTTTATTAGATAAAAGAAATGCACTAAATTGAGAGAAGCGATGAAGAGTTTCAGCAAGGAGAGTCACTCTTTAGCTACGTTACATGGACTAAATTGCAGTGTCGGGTGTAGATATGTATCTAAGAATTCGGACTCGGCAAACCTACGAATAGAGGGATAAAGGTACATCTAAAAGTAGCCACAAATTGAACACTGATACTTGAATATGGCCAAACATGGATGTGTTAAAAAAATATTATGTATTTTTCTAATAAAGTTACAATAATTTATGGCTCAGAATGACTACATATTTTTATGATGATGCTACACATTTGTAGTTAAAAAATATTGAATAAAAAATATATATAACATTATTTTTAAAAAATGAATAATTGATTTTCCATGGGTATAAGTTAAATCAACAATCAATATTAGGCCCAAACATGAGAAGCTCATGTAAAAGCCAGCCAACCCAATAACTTATAATTTTTATTATAAGGCCCATTTTATTAACAGACCAAAGTGTATCCTATATAAGCCCAAATGCACCAAACCCTTTAATATACTAGCAACCATCAGCGAATATGAATACAGAAGATAGAGATGACTGAGCAGCGACAACGATGAGGTCGCGAGCCATGTTTCTCTCCTCCTCTATTGCTGCCGTGAAAAATAGAAAAAGAAAATCAACGTATCCGGGTTGTATTTGCTGTATTCCCCACCCATACTCATGTCGTGTCATGAAGCATGGGTACCTCTCAAAATACAAAGAGTCCGTAATAACATTAGCTCTTTAGTTGGGATAGTCTAAGATTGTCCTTGAAGAGGAAGATGATAGAGGCGAAGATGGTGACTTCTTGATGCTCGAGAGAAAGCGAAACTTGAGTCACTAGGTCGGTGAAGTATGAGAAGTTAGATTGGTTGTGAAGTCCTTAACCAACTAATGGGTAGCAAAGGTGAGAAGGATTTTCTGAAGGATTTTGTGACAAGATAGTCCATATAGATGTTATTTCCTTCATCTTGGGGGAGGTTCCTTTGCATTTTGGTTGGTAAAGGTAGGAAATGGTGGTCTTCTTGCCAAAAGAATAAAAGGCGTCCTCTTTGAGGGATGTGGCTAGAAGTTGTCGAAACTCAAGGTGTAGAAGGAACCGGCCAAGGTGAAAAGCGTTGATCCTTTATGATTACTGAAATGGTGTATTTGTTAGCATATATTCACCGAAAGTGTTTAATTGTTTAATCAAGAAAGTTTCATTATGTTAGTGGATGTATTATTCTATGCCCTCGGGCCCTTTGTAACCCTTTGTAAAGCCTAATTCAATCTATAAATAAGGGATGAATTGATATCATACCCTTAAAATTTGGTTAATCAAAAGCTTCATGGTATCGAGCTTGACTCTGGGGTTTTAACACCCTCACTCTGGTGTTGAAACTTACCTAGGTGGATCCTCTCTTGGAGTCGATCTTCATCGGTAAGCCGTCTTAAATCTTCGTCTTCTCCTCGTGCCGTCGTCGTCGTGCCTTCTCCTCCATCTCCATCGTCGATCTTCATCGCCTCTCGCTTAAAATCGATCTCATCGAGCTCTGTCGCTAAATCTGCCTCTACTTTGAGCTCACTGCTCAATCTCGCCTCTCACCTCTCATCTCTGTCGTTGTCTCGATTAGGTATGATATACCTCGGTTTGTATTGTAACACCGCCTCATATGTATAAATAAAAAAATAGAGATCGTATCCATATATAAAAAAAAAACAAAAAAACAAAAAAAGACAAAACAAAACAGAACAAAAAACAAAAAAACAAAAAAAATGATTTCTTAATTTTGTTATGCTCTTATAGTGGTCATTGTGCCTGTTCTTTCACCACCACCTTAGGGTTTGTGATTGCCACTAGTTTTGTCTTGGGTTTGGTAGTATGTATCCATGGAAGATTCCACTAGTGTGTCCCTACTTCTCGACCGAGGGGTGAAATCTTATTATACCTACTACCATGGCCGAGAACCCCAACCCTAGTTTAAAAATCACCACCTCTATTTAATGGTCGAACTACCTCGCATGGTCTCAAAGTCGACTCTATTTTTGAAGAGCCAGGAAGATGGGGTATGTTGATGGCGGGATCTGAGCACCTAGTCCCCGGCTGGGTTATGCTTGATGGGAGATTACCAACTCTGTGATTATGGGTTGGCTTATTCATTCGATGGTTCTGAACTTGGTGAGGCTACTTGTCTATGGGGCCCGGGATGTTTGGGATCTTGTGGCTGCCACCTATTCCATGAGGGAATTTCTCATGAACCTTTGAGTTCTGGCTCTATTGAGAGCTCACTTGAGGGGGCGGTATCTGCAATATTTCACCTTCCTCGCTCTTGGTGGAATCGCCTTCACCCCCTAGAAGACTATAAGCCCGTTTGCCCTGCGGATTCTGTCGGGTACAAAATGTTCCTCGCACGGGAACGAGTCTTTAAATTTCTGGCCGGCCTAAATGTGGAGTATGATCCGATTAGGGGTCGAGTTACAGGTATGGACACTCTTCCTTCACTTGAGGCATTTGCCTATATGCAGAATGAGGAGAGTCGCCGATGCTGATATGATGTCCCTGTCTCTCTTGACCGCTTCGGCATTCTTGTCTACTCCTCGAGATAGCCTCGGCTGACTCCCGTCCTCCGTCTGCGCTAAGAAGTGCATGATGCTGTGATTCTTGCGAAGCGCGGCACACTCGTGAGGCGTGTTGGAAGCTTCATGGGACTCCATCAGGTCGAGGTGATCGGTCTGGTTCTCGAGGCGGTCGGTCGAGCCAATCTAGAGGGCGTGGTTCCTATTCCGGCTCATCGGACTAGTCCGTTGATCCACTTGATTCTAATTACATTTGTTGGCCCACCTCGTCTTGGTGGAGGATGTTTTCGCCAATTATTGGACCGCCGGTCTTCTTACGCTCTCGGCCTGACTTCCTCGTCCTTTGCATCGGGTAACAGCCTCTTCTCCTGATGCTTTCCTATGTCATAAGTCTTTGCCTTGGATCATTGATTCTGGTGCCTCCGATCATATGTCTGGCTCCTCTGATCTTTTCTCTGTCTATTAGCCCTCTTCAGGTCAAGACAGAGTTAGGATTGCGATGTAGTCTGTTTCTTCCATTTACGGAAAAGGTTTAGTCCACGTCACTCCTATCATACTTATGTCCTCTGTTCGCCATGTTCCCAATTTGTCTGCTAATTTGTTATCCTTGAGTCGTCTCACCCAGGATTTGAATTGTAGTGTAGCGTTTTTCGATCATTGTCTTTTTGGGACCTTGTCACGAGGAGGACGATTAGCGATGGTAGTCTGACGGTCTCTACTTCCTAGATCAACCGGACAACCTTGCTTATTCTTCCACCACATCTTCTTCTACCCCGGATTTATGGTTTGTATCGGCGTCTTGGGCATCGTTCATTTCATTTACTTAAGCATTTATTTCCTTCTAGTTTAGCAATCATCATGTGTCGACTTTCTTTGTGAGTCTTGTCAACTCGGAAAGCAAACCTGAGCTTCTTTTGCTCGGTTTGAATAAAAGTTTAGTACCTTTTTCCTTAATACATTCTGATGTTTGGGGTCCCTCTCGTGTCCTGTCTGTGAAAGGTCGCCGATGGTTTGTTACATTTATTGATGATTTTTCTCGTACTACTTGGGTGTATCTCATGAAAGATAAGAGTGAGGTTTTCTCTTGTTTAGCACTTTTCATAAGATGATTTGTACTCGATTTGGGGCCCTTTGTCAAACTCTTTTCGTTACGATAATGGCGGGGAATACATAGATTACGGGTTGGACAATATTTCTCTACTCATGGCATTATCCATCGGACCTCTTGCAATACTCCTCAACAAAATGGGGTGGAGGAACGCGAAATCGGCATCTTCTTGACATGGCTCGGTGCATGTGTTTTCTATGAATGTGCCTCGGCCCTATTAGGCGTATTTGTTCTCCTGCATTGCGTCTTATTAATCGTCTCCCTACCCGGTCTTGCAAGCAGACTCCTCTTCACGTCCTCCTAGGTTCTCAATCCTTGTTTTCTATTCCCCAAAATTTTTGGTTGTGTATGCATTTTGTTCATAATCACTCCTCTCGTGGTAAGTTGGACCCTCGCTCCTCAAGTGTATTTTCCTTAGTTACTCTCCTACTCAAAGGGGTATAAATGTTACCACCCTTCTTCTCGTAAGTGGTTTGTCTCCATGGATGTTACTTTCTTTGAGTCAGTCCTATTTCGTGTCCTCTCGGTGTCACCGTCCTCATTTCAGAGAGCCTTGGTGTGAAATGAGTCCTGTGCTTCCTATGGTGGAACCAGTTATTCTTGCACCACCCTCTTCTCTGGGACTCTGAGAACCACTTGTCACCAAGGAAAAGGTCAGGCGGGTTTATGTCAGGACATAGGCAGAACAACAGGTACAAGGACCACTGCTGCTCCCGCCATCTCACCTACGATGAGTCGGTAACTTTGAATCTCTTGAATCCATTGTTCTTGATGTTCCTATTCCCAAATGTAATGGTGTGAGTTCTTGCACTCAACATCCTATCTCACAGTTTGTGTCAAACACTCATTTGTCATCTTCATATAGGCGTTTGTGTCGATATTTCCTCTGTTAGCATTCCTAACCATTTTCGGAATGCTCTTGCTACCTCACAGTGGAAACTAGCCATGATTGAGAAATGAAAGCACTTAGGAAGAATGGCACTTGAGAATTGTGAGTTACCTATGGGCAAGCGACACATGGGATGTAAATGGGTATAAGCGAAACACCAGCGGATGGATCTATTGGCGTTACAAAGCAAGACTTGTGGCAAAGGGTTTACTCGGACATATGGCATTGATTATCATGAGACCTTCACACTGGCTAAGATGAATTCGTCCAGTACTTCTCTCTCTAGCGGCTAATCTTGATTGGGCTGCTTTATCGATTGATGTCAAGAATGCCTTTCTCCATGGTGACCTCGAAGAAGAGGTATATATGGACATTCCTCTGGTTTGAGAATCATCAAGCGAAGGCAAAGTATGCAAGCTTGAAGTCATTATATGGTCTCAAAGCAGTCTCGAGGGCTTGGTTTGAGAGATTCACTCGAGCTATGTTTAAATATGGCTTCAAACAAAGTCGAGGCGGATCACACATTGTTTGTGAAACATTCCTCACGTGGTAAGACTACAGCACTTATTGTTTATGTAGATGACATAGTTCTTACAGGCAATGATAGTGAGGAAATACCTCTGTTGAAGGAATATTTAGCGAATGAGTTTGAAATCAAAGACTTGGGAAGCTTGAAGTATTTTATGGGAATTGAAGTTGCTCGCTCTAAGGATGGGATATTTATCTCACAGAGAAAATATGTGCTTGACCTGTTAAAAGAAACTGGGATGCTTGGCTGCAAGGCATGTGCCACTCCACTGGAACCTAATCAGAAATTGGGGGATAATGAAGGAGGAGAAGTTGTTGATAGGGGGAGCTATCAGCGATTAGTGGGTAAACTCATTTACCTATCCCACTCGTCTGATATTCTTTATTCTTTGTCGATTAATGGTGTGGTTAGTCGATTTATGCATGCTCCTCATCAGATTCACCTTGAAATTTGTCATGAGAATCTTGAGGTACTTGAAGTCTCCTGGTAAGTCTTTATTTTCAAAGTATGATCATCTTAGTGTGGAAGGCTTTGTCTGATCTTGTTGTTTGGATCGATGGCGATAGGAGATCGACTTCAGGATATTGCACATTTGTTGGAGGCAACCTAGTTACTTGGAGGTAAGAAAGCAGAATGTGGTTGCGAGTCAAGCGCTTGTTGAGTTTAGAGCTATGGCACAAGGTGTGTGTGAACTTTTATGGATCAAGTTATTGTTGGGTGATCTAGGTATCGCTCAGACGGACTCCATGCGATTATACTGTGATAATAAGGCCGCCATCAACATACGCTCACAATCGATTCAACATGAGGACAAAACATGTTGAAATTGATCGCCACTTCATCAAGAAACTCACTAATGGTACCATTTGTACTCCTTTTGTCCAATCGGTGAACAACTTGACATTCTCACCAAAGGGGTTGGGAATAAACCATTTCATGACATATTAGGCAAATTTGGGCATGAGAGATATCTTCGCACCAGCTTGAGGGGGAGTGTTAGCATATATTCACCGAAAGTGTTTAATTGTTTAATCACCGAAAGTTTCATTATGTTAGTGGATGTATTATTCTATGCCCTCAGGGCCCTTTGTAACCCTTTGTAAACCCTAATTCAATCTATAAATAAGGGATGAATTGATATCATACCCTTAAGCTGGTTAATCAAAGCTTCAGTATTGGCCACCAAATCAAAGCCCTTCTAGACTAAGGTTACAAGGGGAAAAGAAAGTAGTGAATTGTATTGATGCCAAGGAAACCGTACATTTCTTGGAAAGAGGTTTGATGGGGAGGGTAGTGGACTAGTATAGGGGCATCCCCTCTACAATGAATATGCTAATCACCCTTGGAAGGTCTCAACCAGAGTTGGGTTTGATGTTAAAGATCTTTTTTATTTATTTTGTTGCCATCAAAAGAGGAGGCGAAAAGGGTTTTGAATGAAAAAGGTTGAGTTCTTGACTAGTGGTCTCTGGTGGGAGAGTGTACTCATATAAATGGTGGTCCATAGGCCATCTGGGTTCACTACCTAGGCTGTCACTACACCTATAGAATGAGGAGGATGTTAAGGTGTTTGTGGAAGTGTTCTAGGGTTGACAAAGACACAAGCAAAGATGTCAATATCGTTGGGCTAGGCTTCTTGTAGAAGATTACACAACAATTTCTAACAATTGTAATAGTGGAGGTAAATCCTCGGCTTTTGAGATCCCTCTTTGGATGGAATTGGGGTCTTCAAGTGCATGATAGTTGAAGGTCTGCGTACCATACAATGATTGGAGGTGATAGCGTTCACGAGCGAGGAGGATAATGGAGGGTCTGCGTGGTCAATACATGGGTTTGCTTGGCAAAAGGCATGCATTGTTAGTGCATAACAAGTGTCATCTAGTTCAAATATGAATAGGCAAAGGACAAGAAAATGCTATAGGTAAGAGTGTTCACGAATTGAATCAGCCCAAGTTTGTCCATAACCCATCACTGAACCAAGCTGTAAGCCTAGGAAATTTTAGCCAATTACAAATTGCCATGTACTACAAAGGCGTACAAATTGCCATATGGCACAATTATTAGCAAATCAAATCTTGCCACATGTCTAATTGATCTTAAATCAAGATTACATGGTGGTCAAATTAAATATTGCCATGTGTTAAAATGATGCAATAAGTCTTTGACTAATCAAATTAAGTCGTAGTGATGCAGCAAATAAGTTTTGACTTATCAAATTAAGTCACTTATCACATTGAGGTGGTCAAGCCAATAAAAATTATGGCACACCATTAAAGTGATATTTTGGTATTTATCTCTAAATAAATCGAGAGATAATTATCGAAGAAGTTAAAGTCTATTAAGACTCTCCTCCACCCATTCCTATAAATTGGGGTGATCTCTACCAAATTTTTCATACAAATTCTACATACATAAATCAAGTTGTAGAGACAAATTTACATCAAGCAAGAAAGCTCCGCCAGTTCAAGCCTAAAGCCCGAGGTTTCTTCACAAGCCGATCAATCTCCATAAAACATAAAGTTAGGAGATTCAAATCAAAGTTAAGCCATCAAACATATTGTAGACTTCTACTAAATTGGAGGATTCTACAAACTTGATTTGGGAAAAACCTATCAAGCCCTCACGGTCTTCTTGGCGTTACTTGGAGGAGATTTACGCTCAATTCGGGAACAAGCTATCAAGCCCTCTAAGCAACTTACTGAAGAGAAGAATCAGAGGATTTTCTTTGATTAGAAATTTCATTAGAGATTGTACTCATTTTATTTTAAATCAATAAATTTATGTTTGTTACTCTATTTTTCTGTCTTTATTTTTGCGGACAAGAAATTTGTGTATACAAACCATTTCGGATTCCAAAACCGACCATCAATTTTGACCCAATCTCCTTTCAAAATCAACCAATTTTCTTCCTCGGTTTAAATGTTGCTTTTCGGTCAGCTTCAAGACCATACTCTCTATGCACATACGTAGATCTAAGAAAAACAAAAAGAGTTGAGCAGTAGCACTATTCGATCTGACCCAAATCAACCTCAACCATTTGATGAATACATAAAAGTCACGAATTAGAGAGGGAGAGCGGTGATGGAGATCTAAGTGTAGGGGATTTCAAAGGGGGGCTTTAAAAATAATACAAGAACACCAAATCAATATGCTTCAATACCTTAGTTTCTACAAGTACAACATTTGGATTCTTCCTTTGATTGCATCGTTGAGAGAGAGAGAGAGAGATGAGATGCAGGTTAGAGAGAGATTGTGTATGTGTTAGATGTAGAAAGAGAATGAAAAAGAAAGAGTAAAAGATTAAACAATACTATTTAAGGAGAGAGAGAGAGATTTCAAATACTACAAGTCATCACGGAAAAAAAAGAGAATTAAATAATACCATTTAAGAAGAAAAAGAGAACGATAGATTTTAAATGAGTCGATTGAGAAGAAAGAGAAACAGTAAAGTCATTTAAGAAGAAAGAGAATGAAATAGTATTTAAAAATTAAAAAAGATGCATGTCAGATTGAGAAGTAAAAAGATAAAGAGTGTAATCTCAATTTCCAAAGACACAATGGCACGTGTAATGAATATCCTGTATACATACACATAAATTGGACGGTTCGGCGGTCCAATCATTGTTTTTTTTCCACATTCCGAGAGCCAACCAAAAATATAAAAATCTACACTTCCAACCCACTGCCGACCATGCAACTTCACGAAACCGTCCATAGCATGTCGGGTCAGGTCGGATCAGTTTGGTCGGGTGCATTGGGTAAGGCCCATAGCTATAGGATAGGTGCATGGAGAGAAATGTGCCACATTGCCTAGGCAGAAGGTAGTGGGTCTGGGAAGTCCCAACCATTTCGGCTCTTGAGTAACTGTTGGGTTACGACAAGAGTAGTTGTGTTCAAGGGTTGGATTGGTTTGGGTTTGCCATTGGCTTGTCACACAAACTGGTCCTTTCAAGTGGGAAGCACAAGCATCCGCCTTCGACCGAACACTACGAAAAAAACTGGACCAAATGTGTCATTCGGATTGCAATCGTTTTCGGGCAGGTCTATTGGATGGTTCATTTTTGTGCGATTCTTTGCAACGATGACAAAGCAAGGCTTGTCTTCATCGAAATAAGTATCCCAAATATGGCATCAAAGCCACTTTTGCGATCACAAAGAAATCATTTCCTAAGATGACATTGAAATCATCTAAAGGAACCACCATCAAGTTAACCCACCTAGTCGATCTCCAATGATCGATACTTTGGAAGTCATTCCTTGTCCGATTGAGCCTTTTGAGTTCTTGCATTGATTCGGTGGTGCTTTGGGTAGTGGCAATGAGGTTCTATACAACTTTTTCTGACAGAAAGTTATGCATGGCACCGGTGTCTACCATTGCCGCAATGTCAGTACCCGCCAACTTCACTTTGATGTACATCAGACCAGTAGTAGGGGTTTGTCTACATAAATTGCATTGAGCAATCGTAAGCGGTTTACCCTAGTCGGCCCCTCGAATCCGACTCTCCTTTGCCATCTTCATGACCATAGCGTTAAGTTTCTCGCGCTTGGGGCAGATCTTTAAACTCTATGGGGTCCATCACGGATGAAACACCCTTTGTTAGATTTCGCGTTAGTGCGAGAAGAATCCCCTTCTATTTGTACTTGGAACCCTTTTTCCCTTCTTGAAACCAGACTTCTTCTCCGTCTTCTCTCTTCCTTTCTTCTTGGATTTCTTTGGTTTCAATCGTGGGTTCCTTGCTTAACTTGTAGTCAAGCAACCGTCTGCCGCAACCATGGCGAAGAGCAAATCATTGACACGAAGTCTTGAAGTTCTAACTAGGCCCAATTGCAACCGGACATAAAGTTGAAGAGTTTATCTTCCTCCGACATGTTCTTGATGTCCGTCAAAGAATGAATTCTTCACATAGTCCCTCACCGATCAACATGCTTCAACGTTTCAAAGCGTCCTTTGCAACCCAGATGTGTTGCACAGAATTGTTCCTTCATTTCCTTCTTAAGAGTATCGAGTTGAGATCTCTGCGAGCATCATCCACGGCGATGCCACCAAAGTTTAGCATCACCCGATGGTACATGCTTGTGATTGTAACCTTCTCTCCTTGAGCACATGGCGACCTTGAAATCTTGCTCCATGTCCCACAGAAAATTCTCAAGTTCCTTCGCACTCCGATTTCCGCCAAAAGCTTTAGGGTCTGGAACTTTGATTTTCGAAGGAGTCTTTTCAGAATTCGTATGCCCACAGATGGCCTTCTTCAGAAGGGATAGTTCATCCACAACTTCTTGAAACTTGTCTTTCCAAGAATCCGAAATGCCTAGCACATCTGTCAGCACGTCTTTGAACCGATCTGCTGTCGAGGTCTCAAGGGAAAGAAGCCTTGAGGCCACAGCATCCAATCGATCCGTCAGCGAGCAATTCTCATCAGCAGGGTCACCAACAAGATTTTCCAACCGAGTTACCCTATCTTTTAAGGCATCCATGCCAGAAACCATTAGAGCAAAACCGTGCTCTGATACCAATTATTCTGAGGTCAATTTTGTTTCAAATTTCGACTGCAATGGCACTAAGTTGGACACTTAGTCTCAGCCAAGTATGAATACACACACACACACACACACAATGTTATAACAAGTAAGAATAGGCAGCAAGTGATTATAGGAAAAACTCCCAACCTTTATTAATTGTACCAACAATACAAAGGATGCCTCTGGAAACTCTTACCAACACTTAGTTAATTTTCAAGTTCCATGGCTGATGCCTAAATAGGCTTACAATCAGTTACAACTTACAACTAGCATTACAAGGAAAGCATGCCAAGTGGCATGGCAGTTGACACCCCCAACTGCCTAGGGACTTAGGAACATTTCTGGGGCATAAGCACTCTTAGCTTCTTTGCTATGTTTGACCTTGGTTCGGATGTCGGACTTGCCTTGTCCTTGCCCATCATAGATAAGCTGCTGCCAACCGACATGCGTAAATGCTAAGCGCCATGTTGTTTGCCTCGTTAAGTCAACCACGAATTTGGTTGTCTTGGCCCCCAGACCAAGTTTTGCCTACTGAATACTTTGAATCCCCAAGCATGTTGCAGCCCACATTCGGGTCATGTTAATGCCTTGCATCTGTGCAACGGCTGCACATACTTTGGCCAAGGGTTGTCTTTGCTGCCTCGGCATGGACAACATTTCACCTTTGTCTTCATGAGCCACCATCATGCCTTGGTCTTGGTTGGACATGGGCAAGGTCTTGCCAATGCCAACCATGCAACCTTCAAGTAGAAGGTGCTACTTGAAGCCAGTGCGGTATGGATCTGATCAGATGCGATAAGTGCGCCGTTCGTCAAATTCTTTAAAAAGTAGGATACGGATATGGATACGGTTGGGGAACATCAAATTTTATTTTTTTTATTATTTATAGTTAAACATCCAACATACAAATCAAAGTTTCAATATCAAAACTAAAAGGAGAACAACTTGTCTAAAAAGTTATATAATTCTTTCTTTTTCATTTTCTTTTTGAATTGTCTAAAACAGGATGCAAAAGAGAGCATAACCATGACTCATGGGTAAAGAATGTTGGAAACAAATTACCTAATGATTTTCAAAGTAGAAAGAAGAATAATAAAGGCTGCAACAAATTTTGCAACTACAAAAAAAAAATAAATAACACGCCATACCCAAAACATACCCAGCCCGTACCCACGATGTACCCAAACGTGTCTGTCATACCCAGCATGTATTTAGCATACCCGGTACACGTGCAATCATACCGGTACACGTACCCGCACCGGCACCCAGTAAGTACCCGATACTCGTACGGCACCATTTTTTGAGTACCCGTGCTTTATAGATCTTCATTCATCAAATCATGGCTTCTGAAGGAGAGAATGAAAGACACAAACACAGAAAAAAGTGCCTCTGAGTGATATGATGGGAGAGAGAGAAGACTTAGATATGACTATAGGTAAAAGGGCAAAGGGTAGTATATAGGTCTAGTCTTTTTTTAGATAGGTCTAGTCTTTAGAGATAAGATAATATGATAAGGAAAGTGACTCAAGAAAGAACCAATACCAACGTAACACATGTAGATGCAATATGCTAAGTAAATACATTAGTTGGTTTGGGTGGTGGATTTCTAGACAGTAGACCCGACATCCGACCGGTTGATTGAAAAAATTAAGAACTTCACCCACCACAAACCGTAACTAATTTCAAAACCATCCGATGATGCTCTAGTCGGGTCATTCGGATTGAACGATTTGGATAATTTTTTGAACATTCTACACAATAGACATTGTACTAGGCTAGTTCCTGATGGGATGAGAAAAAGTGGTTTGTTTTATTCGAGCTACGAATAGAAAGGAAAATGGGTTACACACTATCCCAACAATCAAGCCCTACTCATGGTTGAAGACATAAGAGTTGCATTTTGTCAAAATGGTCCTTAGTGCCATCAAGCTTTGGTGTGTTTGCTTTCGGGGGCTTATTTTTTTTATCCTAATATACCTTGTGAAAAGAGTCAAGCCTTATTCTTCTAGACGATCACCCCTCATTATATGGTCATTTTTTAGTTGTATGGGGCATCTTTGGTGGTTTTGAAAAGGAGGTGGTCTTTGTTCTCAGAAGGGGAAGCTTTGATTGCCAAGAAATGTGCGCTCGAGAAGGAACAAAAGAGGAGATGCTTCAAGACACAGGAGCAATACAATAGCTCTGAATAATACAAAGGGTGGGAGATGATTAGAGTTGATTGTTCAAAAGAGGGTTTGCAAGTCTCTCTTATGGACAACGAGCAGGTAAGTTCCATAGCATTGGGTGGAACAATGAAGTATAGGTACTTCGACAAACATGTTATCCTCGTATTGGGTACTAGTAATTTGCATTGTTGTTCTGCATACATATCGGTACAAAGCACATAACTAAATTTTTCTTAATTTTGTCATTCCTAGAGGTACCTAGTATATACCGAAGTCATACTGAAGCCGGAATAATATTTTCTTTTATACAAAGGTGAATTCAGTTTCATTGAATTTTTTATGTATTAATTTTAAAATTAAGCTTTGGTTTGTCAGTTATTTAATATAATGACATTTAATTTTGCTTTATACCTTACTTTTGGTATTAAATGCAAATTGTACGTTGTATCTTAACCAACTAAACCATCTACCTGATTTTTGCACAACTCTAAATTAAAATTAAATCTTTTTTTACTAACGTACCTAGTTATACCCATGATTTACTTTTTTAGATTTTACCGTATTGACGTACCCATACGCATGCTGCATAGGGTGGAAGACATAAGGTAAGATACCTGAAGGTATAGTATCAAGGTTAGAGTCTCAAGTCTCTATTCCTTCAGTCTTTGTCCGGTGTAATGTAAGAGAATGAGGATGTTGTGGTAATTTTTTATTGGACTTTAGTGGTTATTATGGGGGATTATTTTTGTCCAAGAGGCACAGGTGAAGGGACTAAATTAGTTCTTGCGAACAAATGTAATACAACGCATGCAAATGTATTCTTCTTTAATTAGGAATGTTCTCTTCTTGTTTCTTTTCATGCAACACATGTACTTGCATTTCTTTTTTTTTCTAATCTCAGGGAAATTGTATTCTTCTTTGATTATTTTCCACTCTTTTTCTGACGATGAGTATTATGGAAGCCAGAAAAGTTGCTACGACAACATAAAACTTTAAGGATCATGTTGAAGGACAGGAAGAGTTGCTTGTCAACAATTTATCATGGTACTAGAGCATGTAATAGATCATGTCTTTGAACCTCAACACCTACCCAATAATTATAATACTTGCACCTCTTTGGCCTGCTTTTGGAGTAGAGTTTAGCCATATGTCAGGGGCTTGTTGAGGATATAATTTATAAATAGTGAAGTCACCACTTTGTCCAATAGTTTAAGCTCTTAGATGAGTTAACATTTATCAAATCATTTTGTTGAGTCTTAGTTAAAGGGTTGCACAAAATTTGTCATACTTCAAAAGTAGGGTAGGGTTTAGAATATATATAATCTATATGATGAAGTATAATAAATAGACTAAGTGTTTGTTAAATAGCTTATTAGTTGTAGTATATAAATAGGTGATGTAATACTACCCGTGTAACGATATAAGGAATAGGTGCTGCCAAGGTTTTGAAAGCGGTTGTGGTGGCCGTAGCATTGGCGGTGGAGTGGTTCTTGGTGTAAAAGCCGTAGCATAGCAGTTCTTGATAGCAAGCAAACCGTGAATTTTTATTTTTCATAATTTGAAAAAAAACTTACTGAATCATATTTTTTTTTCCATAATCATATTTATTGGGTTTTAAAATAAATATTGATCAATTTTTGTAGATTTTTAAGTATGATCCAATATATTTCATATTTTTAAATCACTATAAACTGAGTTTTTTACATTTTTTTAATAATTAATGACTTTATATGTCATAAATCCATATTACGCTTGTGGCAAAAAAAAAAAAATTTATTAGACTTAGATGTATAAAATTATTTTTTTAATTATTATACTTGTGGAAGCATATGCAAATTTTAACTTGAATAGTTTAAAAAAATAAATTATACATGTTAATGTAATCATATAAAAATTTAAAAATAAATTATAAAGATTTTTTTTTTTTTTTTTTTTTTTTTTTTTGATCACTTGAATATTCATTCTCTTTTTGGATAACCTGTAAATAAAAATAAAATAAACTAATCAAAAAAAATTGACAAGTATAAAATATGTATTAATATATAATTATAGGTGTTATATTTTCTAGATATTTTACAAAAAAAATCAATCACTAACTATTATATATAAGATAAACAATGACAAAAAGTAAGAAAATAAATAAGAGTCTAAATATACATATATATATATATATATATATTTTAATCAAGCCAAATAGATAATGACCACACTTATTATTATTATTTTCAAACAATATATAGATAGACACATACAAATAAAATGGTTGAGTGATAACAGCCAAATAGAATAGCATAGGTCTTCTGACTTCAACAAATCAATAACATTTTCTTCATCTTCCCTCTTCTCTCTATCCCTCTTTTCCTATTTTCAGCTCTTTTTTTTTTTCTTTTTTTTACGTAACGGTGCGTAAGCCATTCTGACACCGTTATGACCTCTGACCGCTATAAACACACTGTGAATCTCAATCACCTGACAAAAGCGAGGGTAGCGTGGTGCCTACCACGCAACCGTGACGTAACGCCACATTTGAAACCTTGGGTGTAATGTAGCGGTGTCTAACGGACCGTTCTGGCCGTTCTGATACCGCTTCTGACGTTCACCGCTTCTGACCATTATGTAACTGAAACGGCCGTTACACATGTGAATTTCCGTCACACCACTATAGCGGCCGTAACAGGTGGCGGTAACCACCACAACCGTTACGTAACGGTTGCGGTTGCTTCTTAAAACCTTGTGTGACAGTTGCCAAAATGTATACATTTAGGCCCCCTTAAAGTATACTTGTTAGGTCCTTTAATCATTGTTACTCGATAATTTTAATATGTTTGTGTATGTGCAGGTCACTCAAGTTTATGAGTAGAAATTGGACTTAATTTCATATTTGAAATCTAAGACCAAGCTCAAACTCAACTCTAGAGGCCTAGAAGAATCTAAATAATTTTAATCAAGTAATAAAAGCCCAACCCATGAGATTTGAAGAAAGAAAAGTTAAAATTGTTACAATCCCGCTATAGAAGTCACTCAGCACAGCCTTCAGTATTTTGAATGTATCTCTCTCGTCCGATATCAGATTTAAGTGATTCAAGCAGCATTGGAAAGATAACTCAAAGGGCTACGATTTTTATGCGAAATAGGAATTTTCAAATTCTGACTTTTAATAGGTCAAAACAGGCCAACAAGATGAGCCTAAAAAGCTGAGAATAATTACATCCGAATTTTCCTTTCATTTTGGGAAATTCTAACCTCTTAGGTATTACTTAGAAGGCTCCTAATGTCTACAAATATAAAACCCTATTCATTATTAGGATTGTTCTTGATTTTAGAGAGAGCAGGGAGGCCTCTGAACATGTGCGGCTAAGGAGCTCTCCTCTTAGGGTTTGGATGAAACTCTAGTCAAGTAACAATGTTTTGTATTTAGTTTGGGGTTTTTATTATTGATTCAACAATTGTACAAGATTAAGGCTTTTCTATATTATTACTTTGTTTTGAATCTTTCTATCTGGCACATGTTCTTAGTTTCTGTGATTCTAATTGCATACTTATACAACAGTTTTCATTGATTTGCTTTCATTCGGTTAAGATAGTCTATGCTAGGAGGGACGATTCATGCTAATACTATATAGTCTATGTTAATCATTAAACTACCAAATATCCTCTAGACGATACTATTGGGACTTGTAGTCACTAACGGATCATAGTTGAGTTGAATAATAAATCTGTAAACTGTTACAGTTCATTGATTACAAGGTTATGGTGGATTCGAAACCCTGAGTCTCTTCTATTTGATTGATACTAGTTTAATTATATTTATTTGTTTAATTTAATTAAGCTCGTACAAATTCTTCTTTTCTACTTTTGAATTGATTTAAGAATTAATCTGAAATTTAAACAACTTAGCTTTTTAGTACCGGTGGATTGATACCCAAACTAAACCACTATTCTATTGAATTAAGGTCTTAGTAAGGATTTATTTTTGGTGTGCAAAACGACCTACCAATGTGTCGTATCCTCTCGCTAAAAAACTCTGATAGACCCCCATTTCCAAACCCCTTCACCTCTAACCTGCATACTCCTGCAAAAGAGTACTCATTCTGTTGGAATGAGACCAATGGTTGGCAAATGACATCTTCCAAAACAAAGCTAAGAAGATTGACACAATGATAGGATGGACGATGTATCCACTAGGCAAAACCATGAGAGTAGTTGATCACGAGCTGGAATTCGGCACTACACAAGTTCTTTCTTTCCTCCATTGGCACAAATGTGAACTGAGCACACAAGAAGCAACCTACTCAACTCAAAACAACTTTGTAAAGAGGTATGAAAGAGTCCTGACGATAAACTTCAAATAATTTCTTTAAAGCTGTCAAATATTTCAATGGCTGCTTGCGATGTGACAAGTCATCCACCCATTTGCTTCAACTCATCTTTTTGATTATGAATTTTGATTTGGATTAGCATCAGCGTCCTCTCCAATTGAGAACTTCATCTCAGTTTCTTCACCCAAAGTCGGAGCATGAGCTCTACCACGACCATCTCGATAACCTCAATACCGATTAGCCATAACCAAACAACCCAATATGACCCACAAACAGTCTAGATATGCCGATTACAGAGATCGCCATTTCAGACCCAATTTGACAATTGAGGACAACTCAATTCAATATCCATTCACAGCAGTATGTAGCAGCAAATAATCAATGGTGCAATCCAAGAACAAGAATCGAGAATAAGATAGCCACATCGCGAATTGATTCAAGACAATTCTAATTGAGAAGAAAACTGAGTCAAACATGCTAGAATTGAATTGAGTCATGTCGATCAACGAAAAAACATAACTAGATCAGTTTTTGAATCACTTCTGAACTATGAGATTAAATCTTTGAGTTGATTTTTTTGGTAATCTGCAGTTGCAACTTCAAAAGAAGACGAGTTCACTACTCGACATCAACTTCTTGTAGAGGGTTGAATCGCAACTTGCAATTGATTGTCGAAATCGACTCACAGCTTCAAACCCAAGATGTAGAATTGAAGTGGTACATGGAGTTCAAGGGAATTGGTTCATGAAGAGTTGTGATACCTAATTCAGCGACAAACTGGAGTCGAACGACCAAACCCAGATCAAATCTCATCTTGCAAGTCAGATCGCAAGGCCAAACTGAAATCGCAAGACCAGTTGAATTCGAAGTCTGTGAACTTAACTCAATAAGAGGATTCAAGAACTCCAGCAAACGCGAACTCAATCAAAGAGCTAGGTTGCAATCGCGATGAACAATAGCAACTTTGAGTTTGCAATGGGTCTTCAAATCGCGATGGGTCTTCAACTTCGACTTCAGAGAGATTCTAGGTTTGAACTTCAAACCAGATGCAACCCAGTACAACTGAACAAAAAAAAATCCCTCGTTCGTCCAGTGGAGTCAACAAAGCAATCTGGTCAAATCGCAATTTCCACTTACACTTCAGAGAGAGATGGTTATTCCCTGGTTTCCTGACATATTCAAACAAATGAAGGGCTTCAAACTGAGATTTGAACTCGAATGAAGGCTTCAAGATCTTGCTGCGATGTTGAATCACCAGCGCGAAAGGTCCAAAAGCAAGTCGCGACTACCAAATCTAGGGTCAACTCTTGATTGCAATGTCAAATCTATGGCTTCGAATCAAATCAATCACATTTGTGATGGCACCTTCTGGTGAAATGATTTAGGGTTTGCACCCAAGAATCAGGGTTTAGATCCAGAGTCAGGTATGTTGCTGCTTTCTAATTGACAAGCTCTATGTACAATTAGAAACAATGAAGTACAAGATCCTATGCTCTAATACCAAATAATGAAATCCAAATGCCAAATCAAGATCAAATTGAGAGAGAGAAGACAAATGCCCCAATAGAAAGAGAAACTAAGCTCTACTCCAATCACAATATATATTCTTTATTCCAAAACTAAGTACAATGGGTAATACATCACCTATTATATACTACAACTAAGAAGCTATTTAACAGACTCTTATCTATTTATTATACTACATCACTAAAAAATAGAAATACAGTACATTTCAGACCAAATGAAGCCAATCACTTTGGGTAAACAAGTCTTCATTGTATAAACATAATGGTAATAGTAAGACATACAGGGTTGCGCATCTCTTCACTCAGCCCAAAACTGACAAGAATTGAATTGACCAACATTGAAAAGTGATGTAACAGGAAGGAACCAGCTCCAAGCTGACATCAAACGCAAGTCAATTCCATAAGATAACAAACACCAAAAAAAAGATCCTAAGATCGCAATACTAAAGCAGAAAAGCACTTACCACCGATCCATATAAAGTGAGGTAGAAGACATTTTTCCTCCCAGTTGGTAATAATTTCATCCCCTAAACCAATTTCAGCAGCAGTCCAATGAGATATTTCATCAATAAATTCAGAAGCAACATATGAAACTAGGCAGTAAAATGTTTTATAAAATTATAGCACTTGCATACAAAATGATAGTAAACCCATGCTCCAACAGATGTAGCACTAGAAGAATGATAAAGGAGAAAGAGGAAGAGAAGTAAGAAGAGTATGAAGAGAGGAGAGAAAAGGGAAATAGTTCCAAAGCAAAATCAAATATATTCAATAATCAATATCCAAAACAAATCTGGAAATTCATTACACCAAATCAAACTAATAAGAAGAAGAATCAAATATATTCCCCATCACCAACAATTCAGCCAGCAATAAAACTCAATTGAAGAATAATGAATCTAACAAAAGTCATAATGCGAAGTTTTCGTCTCATAAGAAGGGTAACTAGGCCTTTATGTAGGAGGATTATTCAGCGTTGAATGAGTATTGAAAATTGAGAGTTGTATTTGAGTATTTTAGGGTTTGTTTTTGTTTTTTGTGTGGTTTATTCTCTTTCTTCGGTATTACTATTCTTCTTTTCCAGTTGTTCTACACAACTGGCTTCAGGTACACGAATTTGTTTTCTCCTATCCACTATATTCCAATCCATATTCTTGATTAAGTCTGAAGCAATCATGCAATTTGTCACTGCCCCATCCTATGTCACTCTTTTTCTTTTCTTTTTTCCTTTTTTTGTTTATAGTTCCCATCCTATGCCACTCTTGACCTTCCTCTTTTCTTTTTGGCACCATGGACCCAGATCAGATCACTCTTTACAGGAACATTAATTGGTCAACGTTAAACAACTATTACTCATTGTATCTTCAAGAAGTGCCACTCTAAATTATGCAATACAGAAACAAGAAGACTTTTCCATCCTCTTCTTCTTTTAATTCTAAAGCTGGAGAAGGACAAAAATCTAAGCCCTATTTTTATTTCTCATCATTTCTTCTCCTTTGGAGAGACCATGAAAATATAAAATCCACACAGGTTATAAGATTTTTGGTTGTTATGGATCATATCGCCAATATTACCAGTGAATGCCTGTATTTTCTACAACCAGATTTTTGTCAAAGGTTGCAAAGGTTTCATGTTGAAAACATTTCAAGATTTCTGTACAATTAAACAGGCCAACAACTTTGATTTTTGTTATGTGATAGAAATTGAAACCTTCTGAAAAGTAGCACCATATGAGAATACAGAGTAAAATAAAAGGCAACAGATTGTTTTTTCATTGAAAAAAAGACTACTATACAATGCACATCAAATCCAAATACCTGAAAAAGAAGGATGATAATGACAAGAAAAACTCCAACAGCCATTGAACTGCTATAATAGAAGGGAACCTAACTGCTGACCACTGGTGCCAACAGCAATAAAACAAAACCAAAAGCAAGACAAAAGAGACGCCATCTTTGAAACTCTGCACAAACCACAAAAGCCAAAGACAAACATCAAAAGATGGAGGGAGACAGACAGATAAATTAAACCCAAGCACCAGGAGATAAATCCCTGACTGCTGACCACTGGTGCCAACAGCAATAAAACAAAACCAAAAGCAAGACAAAAGAGACACCATCTTTGAAACTCTGCACAAACCACAAAAGCCAAAGACAAACATCAAAAGATGGAGGGAGACAGACAGATAAATTAAACCCAAGCACCAGGAGATAAATCCCTGACCTTTATCAACTATTACCGTCACATAACCAGCAATTTTATCAACAAACTTCACATCAACATATCTGTCCTCATAAGGTGACATTACAGAGCTCCAAAGCTCCTTGTGGACAGTTTTCCATTCATCGGTTTCACATTGACATAAACCACGTGAAGCATTCCTACAAAACACTTTCTATGTGAGATACTATTTTCAATCAACATAACTATCGCGTTGAAGTATCAGCTACGTTACACAGACTCTTTGTATTTTGATAGGTACCCGTGTCGACACGACACAACAGGGGTATGATACCGTTCACTCCAATACTAAAACTAGAATTTTCATCAGATTTTTTCACATTCCCGGTTGTCCAGGGGGACATCCGGGCAGATGTCCTGGAGGTCGTCCGGACATGAACAAAAAAGGCTGTCAAAGTTGCTCGTGGGTAGACATCCAGGAGGATGTCTGGCCCAACGATAACAATTTAAATTTGATGAAAGATGAAAGCCTCCACTTGATGAAAGTTTTGGTTCATCCCTCATTTGATATGAGTTTGATGAAAGGGTTAGAGGTTAAACAGTTGCCGTTTTTCATCAAATTTAAATTTGATGAAATATTAGCTGCAGCGTTGGAGATGGTCTTACATGAGCTTCTCATGTTTAGGACTAATACTAATTAAGGTGTTGGAATTTAACTTATATCCATGGAAAATAAATTATTCATTTTTTTAAATAACATTATATATAATTTTTATTAAATATTTTTTAACTACAAATGTGTAGCATCATCAACATTAAAATATGTAATCATTTTGAGCCATAAATTATTGTAACTTTATCAAAAAAATACATAATATTTTTTTGATACATCCATGTTTAGCCGTATCCACGTACCCATGTCCAATTTTGGGACGTCCTCACGTATCCCTCGTTTAGAGGTTTGCCGAGTCTGACCCCTAGATACGTACCCGCACCCGACACTTGTACCCGAATCCATGTAATGTCTAGGGAGAGAAAGAGGGCGGGAGTTAAAGAGTCAAAATTCAAGGACATTTCACTTACTGGTGAAAACAAATCTGAATTTTGTTGTGCAGTCTCTCTGGAATTACTGCTGATGGGACCAATTTAACCTGATATGCACTGGCATAACTCCCAAGTTCCAATCTTGACTGACCAGCAACTTGAACGCGTTCACACAATAAAACATCTTTGGAACCATGAGAAGATGATGTATAACCGGTGAGGGGAGATGGAGTGACATCAATAACTGGATTTTCCAAATCAATGCCTGTATTATTAACATTTAGAGATAATTAATTATCAAAAAAAATATATATTACCAACAAAAAAAGGGAACATTGGAAGTAAGTAGCAAAACTAAGATAGAAAAGAAATGACGTGTTCTAGGAATTCCATGATAGACATCATCTAACACATCCCTTAAATTAGTATATCCCGCACCACATTACTCGAATCGAATCAACCACAAATTCAGCCTTTGAAGTGACATATTCTGAAAATGCCATGTTCTAGTTGGACAAGCCCAACTACCCATATAAAAGTTAATTATGTTGTTGTTGACCTAATAGAGACCCTAATTCTATTAACAACTGTGAAATTTCCAAGTAACAAAACTTGGGAGATCTCATGTAAATGAAACTCCTTTACCTACATAAAGCACATTTAATATAACCATGAGGTTAAAACATTCGTCTCATGAATCATGTCCATTATATATGAAAACCTATGAAGCACATGCACTCCATCTAGCCTAACATATTAGTGTCCAACACGTCTAGGACACAGACAAGTTCGAACACACAGCAAACACATGTCAGACATGCCCTCTCTTGTATCCCACTTTTGTTCACTTCTTTTATTTGCTGGACACACCTCCAACACTCTCCGAACACTTCTCGGACATGATGATGGCCAAAAATAAAATTAAAAAAATCACTGATTTTGTTCATGCTACCTGTAGGAACTCTAGATCTGTGATTCACAGAGAAAGAGATGAAGGAAGAAGTCACACAAGAGACAATAACAGTATAGAACAAGCATACTTACCAGGTTCAACTTCGTCTTCTTCGACAGAGGCATCCTGGGTTCAGAATTCATTTTTTATTTTTTTCCACTTAATAGGGTAGGCTCTCTTTTTGTTGGTCTGTTGTACATTGTTATGGGCTTTGTGGGTGTTTTATTCTAAATTGCCACAGACCCAATTCATTGTGCATGGCTTTCTACTTGGACTACATCAAGCCGGTTTAAAAATCAAGTCCATCATGTCAAAGCATGACGAGGAAAAAACTATATTGCAAACCAATCCAAGAAAATAAATAAACAAATAGTGGGTGTTTGGGAAGTTGCTATTTTAGTAGGCTATTTTAGTAAACTAAAATTTTTGTGTTTGGGAAGATGATTGGATTTTTTTGTAATTGGATGTAATGTTTGTGAGAGAAAAAGTGAAATGATTATGGGTTTGATGTGACATTTTGTCTTATTAGCTATTTTAGCCTATTTTGTCTTTTTGTGAATTTTAGCCTAAAAGAGGCTAAAATTTTTCTTGCCAAACACCCCCATAGTTTATTATAAATAAATCATATCCAATAAAAAAATTTAAAAAAAATAGAACACAATATTGATTTAGTATTTTCTAAATTCATGAATATTGTAATATATATGACATAAATATATAAAAACATTGTTTTTTTCATGTATCCCCCAACATGCCGTGTCCTGAAATTTTGAAAAATTGTCGTATTAGCGTGTCAGTAATTAATAAATGTCCCTACTTAGATGAAAAAAATTCAAATAATAAAGCATGAACATAACATTAATTCCAATAAATAAATAATCAAATACATGAATCTAATTAGCTTAAAAACATATACCCTATGAAGCACCAATACTCCAAAATATGTGTTGTAGCGGTGTCAGAGAGAAGAACAGAGAGGGGACTCGTGTGTCCCTTTATTTAATTACTTCTTTTTCAAGGAACACCCCAACTAGTTTTTTATTCCCTTTTCTTAGTTCTTTTTATGCATGTTGGATGTTGAATGACTATTACTTTTTGCTTAAATTTAAATAATTAATAGATGTCAATGGTGTGGTGAGGTTTCTTTGCAGTCTTGTTTTCCATTAATTTTTCATATTGCCATTGATCAGGAGGTTGTGGTGGTGTCTTATCTAGATGGAGTTGGAGATGCGGTGGTTTGGGATATTATATTGTGCCGGTAGGTTCAAGATTGGGAGGTTGGGCAATTGGTGGATTTACTGAGTTTATTGTATGGGGTGCGGGTTTGGGGGGTGAGGGGGGACGTCTTGGTGTGGGGGGGTCAGGTGCAAAAAGGTGTTTTCTCAATTTTGTCGTTCTACTGGGCTTTGTCTAGTGGTGTGGAAGGGGAGTTTCCTTGGCATCGTGTTTGGGTTACAAGCATACATCTAAGGTGGAGTTTTTTGCATGGACGACAACTTTTGATCGGATTCTAACTACTGATAATTTGTTTCACCATCGTTATTTTCTAGTAAACTGGTGTTGTATATGTTATGGTAATGCAAAGTCTCTGAATCACTTGCTTATCCATTGTCTTGTGGCTTATCATTTGCGGGTGCTTATCTTCTCTACTTTTGGAATTGCTTAGGTTCAGCAAAGGGAGGTGATGGTGGTCCTCCGGAGTTGGGGAGGGGGTCGGATTGGGAGGCAGCGGAAGGCTTGGGCCATGGCCCCATTGTGCTTAATGTGGCTGGTTTGATTGGAACAGAATCACCGTATTTTTCAGGGGTGGCTCGGTCTGCCTCATGGTTAGAGAATAGGTTTTTGGTAGTTTTGTATAGTTGGGTTATAGTGAGGGTAGACCTGGATTTGTTTATTTTTTTGATTTCTTGAATGATTTGATTGGTTATGCGGTCTTTCCCCTTTTCGGGGCATTTTTTGTATTTTTTCCATCATCTTGATACTATGAGCAATAAACTTTATTTATCACAAAAAAAAAAAAAAAAGTGATTTTTTTTATTATTTTGCATCAGTATTACTATTAGTTTTTGTTAATTTTAATTGTTTGTGGATGCAATATTAATCTACATATATATATATATATAATTAATTTTTATTGTCATGTCCCCACTGTCTGTGTCTTCATTTTTTTGAAATCACCATGTCTCGTTTCCATGTCCTTGCATCTTAGCATATACCCTAGCATTGACTTGTCTACTAATAAATGTTTTGTTTATAGACATTTCTTTTTGATGAATTCTCATTCCTTTTCCTTCTTTTTCTTCTTGTGTTTCTTCTCCTCACTCTTCTTCTACTGAATGGCTACACACTACCTTTCATCCTTGGTCCTCCTTCTTTCTCTATCCCTACCATGTGGCGCACATAGCCACATGTATATTGTATTTTTCGATTTTATCTTATCTATTGGAAGTCCAGTTCAACATCACAAACTTGTTTGTTTTCGTCGATGAAGCACGGACACGAACACGACACGAACACACAAACACGCAAATTTTTAAAAATAGAGGACACGTAGACACGCAAATTTTTAAAAATAGAGGACATGACACGTTGGGAACACATTCAATATATACAATTGAATTTTATTTATTATGTCATAAAATTATAAAACATATATATATATATATTGAAAGGTAATAAAAAATACAAAATGACATTATTAAAATTATATAAAAAAAACATTTTATATTTCAAAATAAAAAATTGGTTCCTATAATAAAATTAATAAACACATCATTAAAATTAATAATTTCCGCAATATCAACTATAATTTTTTTTTTCTTCAAATAAAACTAATTTGTTCTATCAAATAAAATTATAAAACTAATCAACCAACAAAATAATAATAACAATAATAATAATAATAAGAGAGAGAAAAACATTCAAGGAAAAAAAAAAGAAAGAGAGAGAGAGAGAGAGAGAGAGAGAAGCCTTACATTCAGCAAAAAAGAATAAAAGAAAAAGAGAGTGACAGAGATAGAGACAGCAAAAAAAAGAGAGTGAGAGAAGAAAAACAGAGAGCGACAGAAAGATAGATCGAAAAACTCGAAGAAGATCAAACAAGAAGAAGAGAAAGAAGATTGAACGAACAAAAAGAAGAAGAGAATCGAAGTACTTACCTTCGACATGGCAACGAGTAGCGAGCAGTGACCAACCCTTTCTCTTGTCTCTTCTCTTCAATCAGTTCGATTGTAGGGTTCCAAATTGGGTTAATTGTTTTAATTTTTTTTTTACAATTTAACCCCACTTTAAGTTTCAGAAATTATGTTTTGCACCCCGCAGTGTCTGAAACGTGTCCGAAACATGTCCGGCTGCAAAAATTTCAAAAAAAAAGGGACACTCTCAGGAGAGAGTGGACACGTGTCCTGGCGTGTCAACATCGTCCAACAACGTCATAAGCCTTGGAGAGGTATCGATGCTTCATAGGTTTTCATACCATAGTGCTCTTAACAATATTTATGCTATGAAATAGAACTGTGACTTAGACCTATACAAAGGTTTCAGACATAAAGGAAATAGCATCTTTATCTAAATTTCGTCTATTAACCAATTTTTCAAAATTTTGTTTAAGATAATTGAACATTGGGCATATTTTCATTTGTTGATGACCTGTGTCCAAGCCAACTTACGCACACCTCAACTAATCCCGAGACTCACGCAAAGCACCCCCTCCACGTGGATAGGGCAAATCTCGAGCAGAACCCGCGGGCATGGCCCCAAGGAGTTGATAGCACTTAGTAGAAGTTGAATTTAAGATATGGAAGGGAGCACACCCCCAAGCTGCACCCACCTATGTTACACGGACTCTTCAAAATAAATCAAATACCCTTGTCGGACACCCAACCCTCAGACAAGGCTATGGGATATGTGTCAGATACTTTTCAATGGACATTTCTTATATAATTGTATATAACACTATTATTATATGTACATATTTTTGTATAATTGCAAGGAATGTCATTTTGACACGTTAAGTTACATATAGCACTATTTTATCTCATATACTTAAGAATATAAAAATATGATTTTTTTTTGCCGAGTCAACATATCCTTAAATTTATGGTTTGACAAATCCGATCTCCAGATACGTACCCGACACCTATACCCGAGTCCATGTAAGATAGGCACCCACTAGGCAACCCTTGGGGTTAACATTAGGTACATTTACCATGTATTTCTTGATTCCATTCCTTTAGAATTCACGCGAGGTAAATACAAAGAACCCTAGAAAGAAGAAGATTAGAGACTTCAGCGTACTCAACTTACCATAGAGAAAAAGTTGATGGCTTAAGAATATATATCCTAGCATTGACTTATCTACTAATAAACAGATTGTTTCTAAACATTTCATTTTTATGAATCTCTTTTACTTTTCCTTCCTTTTCTTCTTGAGGTTCTTCCCCTCACTCTTCTTCTCCTATTGAATGGCTATCTCTTCCTCCTTAAAGATCCTACAGACTCCCTTTCATCCTTGATCCTCCTCCTTCTGTCTCTATCCCTGCCATGTGGCCCCTATAGCGTTGTATTGTATTTAGGGTTAAATTCATTTTACCTCCTTGTGGTTTGATGCCAGAGCACTTGACCCCCTTATCATTCAAATATAGCCAGAAAGCCTCCATATGGTTTTGAATTAAAGTACAACCGTTAACACCGTTAACTATAAATGTAAAATGACTATAAACCCTCAAACCCTATATTTTTTTGTCATTTTCTTTCTCTCTCCGCTCTAATACACAACATTAATTTAATTAAATCACAATCAATTATAAATTCTTGATTATTTATTGTAATTCTTAACTTGTTATTCAAATTTTAATTTAATTATATTTTATAGCATAGTTAATCCTAAATATTTAATTATTTATTATAATTTCTAACATGTTAATCTAATTTTAATTTAATTATATTTTAGTTCAATTCTTAATTATTATTTACTTTATATTTTATTTAATTATATTTTAAATCAATTCTTCATTATATTTTATATTTTAGATCAATTCTTAATAATATTTTAATTTATTTAATTTAATTAACATATTAATCTAATTTTAAATTTGGAGACAATGGAGGTAAATTTGTTTTTTGTTGTCTTAATTTTACTTTAATTTTTCAAAAACCAAACTCACTCTAAAAAATGGTGTGTGTAATGCACCTTCCGTTAGTTTGGATTAGAAAACTAACGGTAGTACTTTAGGCCAAAACCACATGGGGTTTTTTTTTACTATATTTGAATCATAGGGAGGTCACCAAGCCCCAACCACATGGGGTAAAATGAATTTAACCCTCGTATTTATCAATATATATATATATATATATATGTATGTATGTAGTACCTGCTTATTTAATTAAATATTTATCTAATTAGTTGTGGGTGATAATTGTGATACTTGCCCAATTCCTTAAAGATTCTAATGTGTGACCCTAACCTCATCAAGTCAGGCATTATAGTCTTATAATGGTTAGAAGACGCTTATCTCTAGCGTAAGTGTGTATGAGAAAAACAAAGTACAATTATTGAGAGGAATTCAAGAAGGATCTTTATTCAAAAATCAATAATAATTATATATAGAACCCATATTGCAAATGCACTCACAAATTACTACTTACACTATTAGCATGCCAATAAAAATAAAATAAAAAATGAATCTCCTATATTCTACAGCTTGAAGATCGCGATTGATTAAATCTCTACACCAAATCAATTAAACAAAAACTTCACAACATAACCCTAAAATCTCTACAAATCAATTCAAAAAAAAACAGACACACACAAAGATAGGGTTTGAGTAGAGAAAGAGATGTGAAGTAAAAAGTACCTTTGAATGTAGGATCATCGCTTGAGCATGAAAGGATAGAGAACAAGAACGAGAGAGAGAAAACAAGGAGAGGAGGAGCTACTGAAGAGCTCATCGCTCCAAGGAGAAGAAAGAACGCGCCACGCGCGCTTTGGGTTTGGGTGGGCCTTTTTGATGATTTCGGTCTTTAATTTTTTGGGCTTTTTTACGGAACAGAGATTAATCGAAATTGGGTTTTTGGAAACACTCTCTCTGTCTCAGCCCTGGAGGCGGCAATTCATTCCCGCTCTCCCAACTCTACATAGTTGCGCCAATTGATTAGAGGATCCGAATGCTGAAATTTGACCCTTACACTGGTTATGTTGCGCTGAGGCACAGCAATAACGGTTGTGATTTAATTTGAGATTTATTATGATTTATCTTTATAATTTGAATTGTTTATTCTGTAAAATTCGTCGAGTATTTTAAATAAGTTAAAAAATAATATTAATTGGATATGAGTAATTATGTGGTTGGATTACATTAGTATTAAAAAATATTCTATTTTTCTTTTAAAATAGTATCAAAAATATGAAATCGTTATCCGATCAATATAATTTTTGATATGTATTAAGTACTCGATAAATTTTACAAAATAAATTATTCGAATCATAAAATTAAGTCTACAATAAGCCTCAAATTGAGGCACAACAACTGCTGTTGTGTCAAGAGCACAGTAGCAACCCATACCCCATTTTAGGGGCAATAATGCTACACACAAAGAAGACCAAATACAAAATCAAACACAATAATTGTTCATCCGGATGATCGGGTGGTTGCCCAGATGAAAAGATGATAGTCACGGTTGACAAGATAACAGTCACAATTGACAAGATGATAGTCGTTGTCGACAAGATAATAACTACGGTTGATAAGATAATAATCGCGGTTGACAAGATAACAGTCGCGGTTGACAAAATGATAGTCACGGTTGACAAGCTCTGGTCACGATCGACAAGATGACAATTGCAGTTGACAAGATGATAGCCGAAGTCGACAAGCTCTAGCCGATTGACCACCCGATCGTCTGGCCGGATAAACAATTTATATGTTGCGTTCTGTGTTTGGTCCTCCATACATATCATTACTAATTTTGAGGGGTGTTTGGGGGAGTAGGTTGAAAGCCAAAATAATTAATAAAGACAAAATATACTAAAATAGTCATTAAGACAAAATGTCACATTCAAACCATAATCATTTCATTTTTTCTCTCATAACTATTAAATCAACTACAAAAAAATAATTAAAAAAAAATAGAACAATCAACTTCTCAAACACAACTTTTTAGTAAAGTTCAAATAATCAAAAAAATAACTAAAATAACTAACTTCCCAAACGAGGTCTTTGTAAAATAATAATCAATATATCTGGTTGAGTTTTTTTTTTTTTTTTTTAAAAGGGCTTTATTGAACAAAATTAATAAAAATCTATAACAAAATACATCTTAAATTTTTTATTTTGTCGATTTAAGTACTAATCTTTTATTTATTCTCAATTTAAACTATTTGTCTATTTTCGTTACAATGGAAAAAAAAATATTATATTTTAGTCATTAAACTCAAAAAAATATATTTTAGACATTTTATATACACTTACGTTTAATTTAATGGCTAAAATACTATTTTTTCAAAGAAAATTGGTGATAAATCCAATTTGGAGAGTGTTTAAGGCATTAGATGTAGTGCATTTTTTTTGTTAGTGAGAGGTCCACTATTTATGAAATAATTTGAAGAGAAATCCTTTTTAATATTTTGAATGACATTTTGTTTCCAATTTTACCTCTTAATTTATCTGTTGACTTTTTTTATCTATTGACTCTTTTTTTTTGACTATTTGTTCAAATTTATATCTATTTATTTAAGTTATTTTTATCTGTTCAAATTTTTTCCCTTATTTGTTCAATTCTTTTCGTACCTGTTTAATTTTTTTGACTATCTATTCAATTTTTTTCCTTTCTATTCAATTTTTACACCTCTCTTTTCTCTCTTTCTCTATCTATTGAAATTCTTATTTTTAACTTATCTGTTCATTCTCATTTTGAATAGATCAATTCACTGTTCAAAAAAATTATCTATTTAATTTTTTTCTATCTGTTAAAAATATATGTTCATGAATCCACTATCTATTGGAATCTTTTTCTCTCTCCTCGCTCATTGCAATATGTTTCATCAACAACATCAACAACTACAAAAAAAACGTCCAACAATCAACTATCAACAATAGAAAATAAAGAAGGAAAAAAAAAAAAACAACAACAACAACATATCATCATCTTTATCAACAACAAGACCTAATACAGAGCTCAAATGTATTAAAAAAAAATTAAAAAAATAAAAAACTAAAAGAAATGGGAGAAACAGGTCTTATGTGTTCTTTTTTTTTTTTTTTTTTTTGGTTTTAAGTTGTTGCAATCTCCTCACATATCTCTCTCTCTCAATATTTATCTATTTGTAGTTTCTTAACCTGAGGAATACTGTTAGAGTCACGAAGAATGACTCCAATCTGTAATGGAGTCATGTCTTTCTTTGCAAACATGCAGATGCTCTATTCAACCTACATGATCACAAGAAATTATAGTAGAAATATGATCAATCAGTGACTTTCACAATTTTCAATAATTAAAACCCCAAAAATAAAATAAAAATACAACAAACGTAGCTCATTGATGCATATTATGTGTGTCTATATATCGAACTCATGGTAGTTTTGACGAGTTCGTCGGAGTAAGATCCGGTACGGACAGAGATATGAGAAAAGGCAAATCGGCAATGTTAATGTATATATGGTATTGATTTCCTAAATATATTCGGTATTGATTTCCTAGATATATTTGGGAATAGCCATAGTTAGGTTTCTTGTAGAATACTCTTTCTCATATTTAGGTTTCTAGTCAGATTCTCTTTCTCAACCTATATATACAGGTCTTTTATTGTATAGGATTAATTCATTGAATACAATACATATTATTTAGTCTCTCTCTACTATTCTAACATGGTGTTAGAGCTATAGGTTAAGCTCTTGGTATTCTTCGCTTTACCAACGGGCAACAACCTTACTTTGGCCGCCCGTCAGATCTTAACCTATTCCATTCTCATATTTTCCTTTCAGTATCGCTTCGTAGTGATCTCTTCCTCTATCCGCTAGTTCATTTCTACTCCAAATATCTCTATCATATATATATATATATTGCTTGCAATCCTTCTTTTTTTTCTTTTATGTTTATTCTCCGCTTTGTCTTTCCCTCTATTTCAACCTCAAATAGGTTCTCTATTCAAACTTATTTGAGTTTGAAGGGGGTATTATACCTATATCATGGTGAGCATGGTTATACACCATGCGAACCACCCAAGCCGCCTGCCCCTTCTAGCGCACAATTCAAGCTGCCCCCACTGACGCACAATCCAAGCTTTCCCCTAGCGCACTCAGTTATCTGTTGCCATCATCGTTCAACACCACGTCATAAGTTATGTGTGTGCCACGCTTGCTGGCTCAACATCTAGTTCTTGTCAACGGTCGAACACGACCATAAACTGTCTCTTGTCCTGGCATTAGTTTCGGCCAGTTCCTTCAACGGTCCGGTATGACCATAAACTATCTCTTGTCCCAGTATTAGTTTCGACCAGTTCTTTCAACGGTCCGGCATGACCATAAACTGTCTCTTAGTATTAGCTCAGGCATCTTACCATTCAGACTTTGCAATCTATTTGTCTTTTATTTTATTTAGTTTTATTTCATGTTTTTGGTTTCTCTCTCAAAACTCAAGATGTTTATCCTCCTTGAGTTTCGTGATGACCGGGTGTTATCCGTCTTATTCCTTTAGGTTAAATCTGATTTTGCCTCGTTAGTGTGTCAAGTTTCACTAGGAGTCTTGTTAATCTTTTGAGTTTGTGGTGATTCGGAAAATCTATTTGAATTTTTATCCTTGTTTGTTCCGGTGATGGTTTTCACTTATTTCGGAGGGTGTAAAGTCGGTGTCGAGAGTCGAACAAAGAAAAGTTTCTGGGCTAGTTAGCTAAGCACGCGCGGGCGGCCATGGGCCCGCGCGAATTCGGGAGGTTGGAGGTTGCACACTGCAATATATCTAGTCTTTGGAAGAGGTCTTGACAAAGAAATGCCGCGCGTCTTGAGTAACATGAGAGAGGCTGAGAGACGCAGCGTCACGGGCTTGCCGCGTCGCGCGGATCCATCGAAACTCTATTTTTCTCTTCTTTTGGGATATTTGTATATCATTTTAATTACATCTCTCTCTCTCTCTAAAAATACGTCTCTTTCATTTCTCTCTACTTTCCTACCTCAAAAACAAGATTAAACCTTTGATCCTTCACCATCCATTAAAGATTGGTCCATAGTTTCTTCATCAACCCTATAGAGCCTCTAGAGAACCACATTGTGTATAGTGGAGATCTCCTTTCAACACCGTCAAAGCTAGAGTTTTATCTCCATTTCTTCATCAAAACCTTGAGATAGGGTCTCCTTTGAGTTATATATATATTTTTTTGCAAGTGTGATTGATCTTGTGAGGTCATTCTTGTCTAGTTCGAAAATGGGTTTTAAGGGCTCAAGAAATTGTTGATTCTGGAAAAGAAATTTACTCTTGTTACTTTTTAAAGACTTCTCTTGAATTATTGAGCCATATGGGTGTAGATTGATGCATATAGTGAGATTTTTGCAAAAGGGATGAGGAAATGTTGGAGTTTGGTGAAAACCTAGAAATTTGGGGGTTTCTTAAATGAAGAGAAATGAGGGCTTATGTTGAGATTATACATATGTATGTTTTTATATATATTGTTGTGTGCCATGTTAGGCAAGGAAAATGAGAAATGTTTTATTTCACTCAATTATTTATATAGATGTTGATGGAGAATTTCTTGATATATGAAATTTGTTGAGATTGGAAGTTAACATTTATATAATGCATTGGTTTGAGATGATTAAAATATTGAAAGTGTGTGAGTTGTGGGCACATTGTTACAAATGGATTAATGATGGTAAATTTTGGCAATATTAATGAAACGGCATGGTTAATAGTTGCATTGGCATTACTAAAATCTTGCATGTCATGAAGATTGGTCCTTTTTTGAAAACCAGAATTTTCATTGAGAATGGATTTATTGTGATTGAAATCTTGGAAATGTAAAGGGGTAAATACATTGGTAAGTCCAATTAGGGGGTGTAAATGAGTTTGATAAGTTGGCCTGAGTGCCCAGGGTGAAAGACCAAAAACATGTGCGGAGGAGGTACCACTTCCCTTCCGGTTAGCAATTGGTAAAGTGGGGTATTGGTAGTGCTTGTTGAGCCTACTTGCAGACACCAACCTAGGGATTACTTGAGTCGTATTTACCATCTCCATTTAATAAATTGTGAGGTTTGAAACTGTAAGAATGCAAATTGTTGTTGAAACATTATGATTTTCAAGAAGAGCATGAAATGAAATCTTTCTTTAAAATGGCATTGCATGGCATTTGCACTTGCATTTAATATTGGATATCTTGCAAAAATGTATATACTTTGTTAAGGATTCTCTACTGGGCTTTATGCTCACCCTTATGAGACTTTGGTACAGGTAAAAATATGGTGATCCCGCCGAGTTGAGGGCGTGGATATGTTTTGCGAATAGTAGATTGCTCTTTTATTTTTTTGTAAATTTTTGTAAAGCCAAGGGCTAACATGTAAGGGTCCAATGGATCATTTTGGTGTAACCAGGCTCATGCCTTGGAATGTGTAAGCCCTTGAGGGCATTTATTTATTTTGAGACCTATATGTTTCACATGCTATAGATTCATGTGTTTTCTTACCAATAAATGTATAATTTGCATGTGAAACTTTTGTATAAACTCGTTTATTAACCATGTAAAGATAGAAGGATTATTATCATTTAATTAATGAATGTGGCTTGATGTATTATACATGTTGGGCTTATATTTGGGGCGTTACAAGTTTGAGGGGGAATGTTAATGTATATATGGTAGATATTCCTAGTTATATTAGGTATTAATTTCCTAGATATATTTGGGAATAGCCATAGTTAAGTTTCTTGTAGGATACTCTTTCTGATAGTTAGGTTTCTAGTAGGATTCTCTTTCCCAACCTATATATACAAACCTTCTATTGTATAGGATTAATTCATTGAATACAATACATATTATTTACTCTCTCTATACTATTCTAACAGGCAAAAAGATTTAAGTTGTTGATTGAAGGATTGCTAACCGATCCACTGAGATCTTAAACCAACTAGGAGGGGTTCACTTGTGAGGTAGAGTTGAAGTGGACCTGGGAATGAATGCCCACCAAAGCTTCGACGACTTCAGATCTGAAGCAACGAAGTCCAATGACGCAAAAGAGGGCCAAATCTAAGTCGTCATCATTATCACAGAGAAAGAGAGAGAAAAGAGAGAAAGATCATTAGTTGGCACTAGGTGGTGCTACGATGGTGTCTCCGAAGCCACAAAGGAGGAGATCGACAACGGTTGCAGCAGCATTGAACAAAAAAAGTGGAGGAGTGAAGAACGACGATGAGGCGACAATGATGAGGCAATGACGACGATCGCAGGAGAGAGAGAGAGAGAGAGAGAGAGTAGTTGATCATAGGAGAGAAGAGAGAGCTAGGGGGCTGGGTTTGGTTCACGTGTATACCACACACATATATATATACCTGGTAGTTTGGTCATTTTGTGAGACCTTATCCTTATAGGCAAAGTATTTTAGAGTGCGGGCCTTTGAATAAAAAAAAAATCAAAATTGAATTTATGGACCGAATGCCCTTTTTTTCATAGATTTTACTTAGCAAAAATAGATAAATGGCTTATATTAAAAACAAATCAAACAGTTAAGTTTTAAATGATTAGATAAATGACTTCAAGAGCTCTCACATTTCCAAAGCTCTTCAAGCTCCTATGAGTGAGAGGTGTTTGGAAAGTTGATAAAAGTTGACTTTTGATTTTTTTGTGTTAAAAAGTAGAGAGGTGATGTGACCAAAAATCCAAAAACCAAAAAATTGGCTTTTTACTATGTTGACAAAACCCCTTGAGTCTCTAAGAAAGAGATATGAAATGATTTCTTTTTTGTGGAGTTTTGATGAGTGATAGGTATTTATACACCCCAAGATTGGCTTATGGTTTAAGCAATTGTAGTGATGCCATGTGTCCAAGGGAATACACAGGGAAAAGATTCTTTCTAATTGTGTGTTTGGTTTTAGTTTTCTGGAAACCAAAACCAAACAAGCTGAATACTTTGTTGAGTATTATGAACCTTGAGAGTAAAGTAATATTAGAGTATTACCCAAGCAAGCAAGAGGATAATAGAAGGTGTAGCAAGTAAAGAAGAACAATAGATGAAGTTTTAGGCTGTGTTTGGTGTGGAGTTCTAATCATGACTCCACACTCATATTTGAGTGTGATGTTTGGTTACAACTTTCAAAAATTAATTCCACACCTACTTTTGAAAACTCGTTCCAGCTGGGGTTTTGAATTTAAAAATTTGGCCTACCCGGTTGTCCAGCTAGTTGACCGGAACAGTGCTAATTTTTTTTGGACAATTGGCACCTGTTATTTTTTATATTTTAAATAAAAAATGTTTTCAGAATTTTTTTTAAAATTTTTATGAGCTTTGAATAGAATTTTGGATTGTATGTTTAGTTATGAGTTGTAAGTTTTTTAATCAAATATCACATGTGACATCAAAAATTCTAAATTCAATTCAAAACTCTTTTCAAAACTCATAATCAAATAAATTTTTCACACTAAAATCATAATTCTAAAACTCACAAACTGAAAATACAACTTTATTCTCAAATCATAATTCTAAAACTCTATCAAATGGTACCTTAATTTTTTTTTCTCAAAAGATGTGAATTGAGAATTGTCGTTTTTTAAAAGATGTGTATAGAGAAAACTTAGATTTCATATTTAGTGTGTGTTTTGATATCCATTATGGTCATTTTGCTTCATAATAAAATTGTCATTAAAATTTTGTTTCATTAAGTGTGTGCACAAAGATGAAATGGTGTGTGGAAATAGAATTCCTCTTGGAGATAGATGGCTAGTATTATGAACTATCGTGAGAATGACGATTTTGTCTTAAAGAGAGTGTGAAACGCTCAATCTAGTTCGTCATTCGTCTCTCTTTTTGCAAGTGTTTTGTAACCCTGCTGTTTTTTTTCAAATTCATTTGTTGTTGTCATTGGTTTAATTTGCAATTAGTTTATATAATTAACAATTAAATTAGTATCAATTTGGTTTGTGCATTATGAGCTTGATTTTGTTTTACATTTCACACACAATTTACACGAGTATACTGAGGTTTTTGAACAATATATACATATCATATTATATGAAGATTTTATTAAGGGTTGGTTTGACATGTACTAAAAAAGTGCACTTTTTAACTTATTGGTGGGTTTGGGTTGGGTTTGATGTGATGTGATTTAAATAGGATGATGTGACTTAAATAAGATAGTGACTTTTTGACTTATTTAGATGATGCCAAACCAAGCCTAAGATATACATGGTTAAAGCTAATGGTAAATATGAAAACTCATTTTTTATGTTATACTTTTAACTTAAAAAATAAGTGATATATGTCATTTAAGTAGAAATATGTTTAATAAATTACTCTTTTGATTTTTAAAATACAGGACATGTGTTATTTTGATATTCAAAATTATACATTCATGATTGACTTTAACGATTTGGTTAGATAATTAAATTGAAACATTTAAAAACATATTTTATATATTTGTTGACAAATTAGCACAATTTGAAAAAATAACACAAAATTCAAACATTAAACATTAAAAATATAATTAACCTATTAACATGAAAAAAAAAGCCAATTATTTATTATACCTTTACATTTATATTGTCATTATTAAATTTTTTAGAGAAAATATCTCCCATATATATGCATACATATACATAGACATACACGTATAGTGCATTAAAACTCCATACTTTGAGAATAAAAAATTGTAATAAAACTCCATACTTTGAAAATAAAAAATTGTAATAAATGAAAAAAAAAAATCACCAAGAAAAAAAAGTTGCCATTTATTTATTTCTTTATTACACGTTCTGTCTTTATTGATTTCCCCAATATATATATATATATATATGCATTGACATATGTCGCTATCGATGGGAAATCTCACGGGCTGTAGTTTCAGAACCGTTAACCTAAACCTCCAATGGAGTCTCATCAGTAGTGCTTCCAGGAAAAGAATTGAACTGTTCGAGCGAAAGAGCAATTTTTGTTTTTTGTGCGAGGAGGTATCGAAGAGGCATCGAGTTTTGAATAGGAATTTTGCTAGGTCTTGGTGTTTTGGTGCGAACAACAATGGTGGTAAAGTCGGAGATAGTAGCAAAATGCATCAAACGATTCGAATTTGGCGACAACGACATCGAGAGACGAGGCGGAAGAGAGAGCACAGAGCAGCGACGATTTTGATTCGGACGAGTCCAAGGCTTCTATTTCATCAAGGGTGAGATTTTTTCTGTCTATCTCTCATAGTTTGTGTTTTTTAGGTTAATTAGTGTGTTTGATTTGAAAGTTATATCTAATTTAGGAAAGGATGATGGGAATGAAATCTGTTTGGTAGCTGAAAATGCAGGAAATGAATTGGTTCTAATTTTATGTGATTGCTCTATTGTTATTTGTTCCCACTATTGGTTCCTCGGTGGAGCTAGGAATTGCATCTCAGGTATTTCTAATTGCTTTTACAATTATTGTTTTAAAAGTAGTTACGCTTTCCTTTTCATTTATCAAATCCTTTTTATAGAGTAGATTATTCCATGTATATGTGTTCATTCATTTCATTTTTCATGAAGCAGATAAATAGGCCTCCACCAGAGGTAGTTAAGTACTTCACAGATCCAAATGCCATTGAACCACCAGATATGCAGATTTTATTCCCATTTGTGGAGTCTGCTCTGCCCTGGCATATGGTGTTCTGGGGGTTCAGCTATTTCACGTAAGAAGAATTTCTATCTTTTTGTTGATTTAGTTACTTGAATGCTTTTTCTTAAGGGGGGAAAAAATGTTTCTTGTGTATTACTATTTCCTGTGCCGGGCGTTATGCAGAAGATAGTTCCTTTAACCTTCTTTATCTGTAATTTCTTATCATAAGATTACAAGGCCTTAAGCTTATAAACTAAACTAGGCTACATTTAATCTTTATCAACTGTAAACTAGTAAGTAAATTTCTTTAATAAAAGAAGAAGTTGCCCACGAGATAGTTATATACATCCATTCCTCCATCTTTCCCATTCTCCTCTGTATGACATTGTTAATTGTTTTAAACCACTTCATCTGGTAAAAGTCCAAGTTTCTGACTTGAACCATTAGATAATAGGTCTTTGTCTAATGCTATGTGCCCTTTTTGGCCACCTGCTTCTCATCTTAGAATCATAAACTGGTCCTAAGCACACATTCTCAGTATTTCGTCCCTCTCCAGTTGAAATAATTGGTGGTCCTTTATTGCATATCCTGATAGCCTTACCTTCTACGAAATTCTACTATGTTGTATTCGTATCATATGTTTTTTAATCATCTTAAAACAATTATTTTAGTAAAACCCATCTCATTAAGATCTTTCACTTAAAAACCAGCTATATGTATCAATGTGCCAGGCAAAAACTATATTTCATCATGATTATTTTTGACGCCATCTCATTTATTTTGATTGGAATATGTGAAAGCACAATAGAACAAGCACCAAAAGAAGAGTTTAAAAAGAAAAAAGCGCAATGCAATCACATTGTTTTGGCCTCAATCTCCCCTTTTATAAGCAATAGCCAACATGCTTCATACACAGCAGAACAATTGCTAGCCACAAAAAAAAAAAAAAAAAAAAAAAAAAAAAAAAGGAAAAAAGAAAAAGAGACGCAGCAAAGCTGCTTATTCTTTGGGCTACCAAACTCCCTTTTTGTGAGCTAAATGTATCTTGATCTTTCTCTCCCCATCAATAAATCTCCAATGTCATCAACCAATTAGTCATGTAGCATTTATCGAACGCTATCATGTGGCACTTTGTCTTGGCTGACCTACTTAGAACTTTTCTGGTTCTATAATGGAGTTGAATGGGGGACTAAACTTCCTATATTTTCTTTATGCAAGTTTTTTTATTGTGTACAGATATATGGACTGAAGTACTCATGAGGCATCTATTCACTATGAAAATATCCTAATCTAATGTCACAGCTTTTGTTATTTACTTTTGGTTGTTTCACAGAAAGCATTACTCATCTCGAGTTGGCAATCCTTGAAATTTTATGCCTGTGCCATTGTTTCCTCTAGCTGCCTACTGTATACATTGTGCATTCTGTGCATGAGATTGCTGGAAGCTGCATATGTATTGAATTGCTGATAATGGATGCTACAAAAGAGAATGCCATAACTTGCACTTGTTGTATTCATTGGTTGCATAACTTTGTTTTGTTCTGCATTGTAACTTAGTTGTTGTTTGGTTCGTTGCGTGTTTCTTGTTTTTTGAAAAAAAAATAAGAAAAGGAAAAGGAACATGTTTTTGTTTTTTTCCCAAGAAAGTTTGAAGTTTAATGGGCTTCCTTTTATTGTTAATCCACCAAAACAAGTTAAAAACACTTCTTCTTCTTCTTCCTTCTTTTTTTTTTTTCCTTCTCATTTTGTGTGTGTGTGTGTGTGTGTGTTTATTTTGGAGCCTTGTTTGGAAAACAAATTTTTTTTTTTTTTAAAAAGGTACCAAACATGTTTTAAGGATATGTTCGGTTATGTTACTGTTTTTTGTTTTTGTTTTGACAATTGTTTTCATTTCCAAAAAATGGAAACAATTTTCAAATTTTACAAAATTTTAGGAAACACTAAATTTGTGTTTTCACTTGTTTTGAAAATAAGTTTTCATTCCCGCTTCCCTCTCCCACCCCCTATGGCGGCCACACCCTTCGGCAAATCTCCAAACATGTTTTCTTGTTTATGTTTTTGGGTATTTTAAAACATGTGTGTACCAAACATGGTTTTTTATTTGTTTTTAGCAAAAAAAATAAAATAAAATAAGATGAACATGTTTCCTATTTTCTGTAAACAAAAAATGGTAAATGGTAAGTGTTAAATGCTACTTAACCAGACTGCACCTTATTTTTTCTCCTCCTCAAGGTTAATTCCACCCTAATTAGTCACTCATGTAGTATGTTATCTTTTGAATATGTAAATGAGAAATTAATTTGACACAGGAAGTTGGGCATTTTTTTGCTGCTTTCCCAAAGAAAGTAAAACTAAGCATTCCATTCTTCATTCCTCATATTACTCTTGGAAGCTTCGGTGCAATTACTCAGGTAATTATGTCTACTTATCACTTGATGGATGTTAATTTAAATGAAGTTCTTATTATGTTATATATTTCCGTACACTCTCCCTCTCTCTATATATTTTAATGTATGTTTTACACATACCAACATTAAACACCGCCCATGGGCCAGTGGTTAGCATTTTCCCTTTTTAAATAATTTGTTGTATCAACTTTTAGTGAGTCTGAATTGATCTCAAGTCTGCCATTTAACAGCATTTTCTTTCATCAATAAGATAATGGTCCCATGACCATCAATAAATGAGATCAACTCTATTTGGTAAAAGCATTTTTTTGTTATGACAGTTATCTGTTTTTTGCTCTTTTGATTTGATCCATGGATGCAATTTTTCTACCTATATCTTTGAGTTTTTTTTTTCACTTTTCTTTTCACTTTTGTTGATTGGAATTATGATCTGTCTGTTCTATTTTTTCATAAATTTATGATATGCCTATTTTTTAGTGCTTAAAAATCATCAAATCTTGGCTTCTGCAGTTCAAATCTATTCTCCTTGACCAAAAGACAAAAGTTGATATTTCCCTTGCGGTTCCTTTTGCTGGTGCGACATTGTCTTTTTCTATGTTTGCTGTTGGCTTGCTGCTTTCATCAAACCCAAATGCTGCAGGGGATTTGGTGCAGGTTCCTAGCATGCTATTTCAAGGTTCTTTGCTTCTTGGATTAATAAGCAGAGCCACTTTAGGTTATGCGTAAGTTTCTTCTTTGCTTTCATAGCTTTGATTGGCTGATAAGTGATACATATGCAAAATATCAATAAATCCTAGACCTAATTGTTATAATACCCCTTTGGATTATACCTTGTACCAAAAATCCTAGATGGGACCCTTGATGTGCTAGGGTCTTAATAAAGAAAAAAAGAAAAAAAAAAAGCAAATAAATAACATATACCAAACCAAATTAAACCTTGTGTCCCAGTCAAGTAGGATCAGCTACATTAATAATTTTTCGTCATTTGGTTCTATCAAGGGTTATATGCTCAGTGAAACCAAAAAAATTACTAATCTTTTTTATTACGACATGCCATGTCAGTTTAGGTCTTTCCTTCCTCTTAACATTTCCATTTATAGAGATCATATCACTTTTCCTTACCATTGCGTCTATAGATCTTTGTTCTACATAATCAAATCATCTTCACTTGTTTTCTCTCAATTTAACTTTAATTGGTGTTACTCCAACCACTTAATGAATATATTCATTTCAAGTTCAATCTTTCTTAGTTTTACCACAAATCCATCTAAGCATCTTCATCTTAGTTACGCACATTTCATCAATGTGTTGTTTCTTAATTGCCAAACATTCTGTTCCGTAAATCATTGTTGGCCTTATAGCTCTCTATAAACTTTGCCTTTCAATTTTGTTAATATTCATAGATGATATAATAAGCTAGATACACTCCTCCACTTGGGCCAATACACATTAATTATATGGATCACATCGTCGTCAATCTCACCATTCTTGTTAATAACCAAACCTAGGTAATAAAAATGTTCACCTTTTGCTATCTTATGATTTTTAATATTCACTTCATTATTTCCCCGTTAGTTGTTACCAAAGTGGCATTCTGCATATTTAGTTTTATTATTACTACTTTAAAATCATTTTGACTCTAGTTTTTCTTTTCAGATTTCTAATTTGGTGTTATTTTCTTCTTTAGTGTCATCCACTATAACAGTATCATTTGCAAAAAAACATTTATCATGGGATATTATCTTGAATGTGTTTAGTTAATTTATCCTTGACTAAGGTAACTAGGTAATGACTCAAAGTTTACTCTTAACATCGATTAAAATTCACTAGTTTGGTGATCTAGTTGTAGTCACACCCTCATCATGTCTCTTATCACATCAATATATCTGATGCTATTTTTTTCCAACACCCTCTAGCTTTTTCAGAAACTTTAAAAACTATATGTATATCCCTTTTTTTCCCAATACTTTTCTATTAACTGCCTTAATAAATGTATTGTTGCCTTGGTTGATTTGCCATGCATAAATTTAAACTGATTCTCTAACACCTTAAGCATTGATCACTTACTGTCTCCCATAATCTCATTGTATGATTCATCAACTTAATGGTTCTTTAATTGTTGCAATTTTGGAAGATAAATATATAGTACAACTATTGTAAAGCTAAAGCACTGAATGTTATCTCAATTATCTTCTTTAACTTAGTTGAGTGTCAGTTTGATATATAATTTTTTGTTTAAAACTGAAATTATTGTTATCTTGACAATACTGATTGAGATTTTGCTAATGTGTCCCTGTGGAGCAATGCATACAGCCACAGTTTGGGTCCATCCTCTTGTAGTTGCAGGCTGGTGAGGCCACATTCTTGAACATTGTTTCTTTATCACGATGTATACATTGCTAACCTTTCAAGTCCTCATTGTAGGTGTGGGTTAACTATATCAGCTTTTAATATGCTTCCTGTGGGATGTCTTAATGGTGGAAGAGCTATACAGGTATCCTTTTGCTTTTATTGTTTGATGAAGTATTGAGGTTTATGGTAAATCAGGAAGCATGAAGGAGCTTGGACAAGATAAACTTTATTTTTATATTTTAGGCATGAAGTATTGCTTTTATTGTTTGATGAAGTATGGAGGTTTATGGTAAATTAGGAAGCATGAAGGAGCTTGGACGGGACACATATAATTATTAAAATTTATTTTATATATTAAGCTACGAAAAAATCATTACAAAGACTCAAAAAGATAAAATATGGTCTTGTTGTTTTATAGTTTAGCAATAATCAAGGCATAATCCATTGATATTTGATAATGAAATGATTATTTGATAGCAAGACACAAATTATTGAAAAAAATTAGAGAAAAAATTAAGGTAAAATTGTTCAATTAAATTATGATAAAGAGAGTGCAAACAAAATTAAGGGAAAAAATTCGGGTAAAGTTATTCAATTAAAATATGATAAAGAGAGTGGGCAAAAAAATTGAGATAAAGTTATTTATTTTATTAAAATCTTGACATGTGACTCTGTTTGGATTCATTATATAATATATATTTAAATATATTTCAATTTGTTTGGACTAATTATATAAAATTTTAATTGGGCCTAATAATAATTATATATAAATTTTTTCAATTGGGCCTAACAAGATTTTTTAAAGGGGAATTTACTGGTAAGTCTAATACACATAGTTTAAAACCCATCTAATCCTAAAATAAAATACTTGCGCCAATTAGTCTTACATATTTTTAATTATTATCATAAAATCTTAATTTTTTTTAAAAAAAATTTAAAGACGCTGCTACATCCACCATTGCCGAACTTTCGTCAGATGGTTACCAGACTCGCCGGAATGTTTAACATCACTGGAAAGTTGCCGGAGTATCACCGGAGTGTTTTGAACATCACCGGAATGTTTAGAACGTTCGCTAGATATCAAGAATATAGGCGGAGATTCACCAAAATGTCTAGAATATTGCCAAAAAAAAAAAAGAATAAATTGAGAAATTATAGTGAAAAAACATAGCAAAATTTGCCAAAAATTAACAAACTAAACGAAGAAAAAAATAAAATAAAATGTAAGAACAACAAATAGCTACAATGAGAAAAAAAAATGTTATTTTCAATTTTATAGGGTTTAAATAAATAATCTCAAATATTGATTAAACTGAAAAACAAGTTTTGAAAGTGTAAAATGTTACAGTTTCAAAGCATGATTTTATTAAATATTTATCTTTTTAGCACCAAAAAAATTGAAACTGTAAAATTTTATAGTTTTCACCGCTTGTAATTAAAATTCGAAAACAACTTATTTAGAATTAAAAAAATTTCTCTATTATATCAGGAAAATAGAAGTATGTAGTATAGACAGTAAAAAAACTAAAAGATCGAAGGAAAACAAATATAAAGAGAGCCTTGTACTCCTCCGCCAGCTATTTTTGGTTTAGATCTAGTCAGATCTGACGTAGATCTACTCAGATTTACATTAGATTTGAGTAGATCTACTCATCTTCTTCGTAAAAAATTTATTTTCTTGGTAAGCGTGAAGCGAGGAGTCAGTACTCGGTGGTTGCTGGTGAACCCCAATCCATGGTAGTTACCGGCCATCGGTGACTGTAGATTAGAAAAATAAAGAAAACAAGGAAGGTGTGGTCGTGGTCATCGCTAATATTAGAGGAAGAGAAATAAAGATAAGAAGTAAGGTGTGGAGAAAGAGAAGAAGATAAATGGGTATATGACTTTTGGGTTTATCTAAAAGGTTTTAGGATTAAATAAAACACACATTTTTCAAAAAGGATTTATGGATAATTTGCCCTTTTTTTTTTGGGACCTGTTACATTGGGCCTCAAATAATAAAAAAAGATTGGACTTTGAACTTATAATATAACATAGAACTAATAAATTTGAGGGTCCTATTTTGAGCCAAAATTTGGGAGTTCTAGGCACAAGCTTTATTGGCATTAGCCCAGGGCCAACCCTGGATAGTTATACACATTGGGGTATTAGTTATGACTCATTATGATGTTGATTATGATATTATTTTAGTTATATCTAATGTGGTGTGTGAATATGACTATTTTTTTATGGTAATCAACTCCATACATGTCATAATTTGCATATAGTATACACCCTTTAACATGACTATATGTTTTAAATACATATTTATTTAAAAGTTTAAATCCACAATTAAACCAAACCTTCTCTCTAGACCCAACATTCCAACATTATGACAACATCACACCATCATCGTCATCGTCACCGGTATTTCGCAAACAGTATATGAGAGAAAAACTAATATAATTAAAATTACAAACACCAAATTTACAAGAGAGAAAAATCACAAAATTTATGGATATAACTAATTAACCCATGGTTGGAGTGAAGGTTATTCAAGTTTAATTTACATAATTACACACTATACAGTTTCAATGAGTGTTCAAAGACTACGACTGTTTTGTACTTTGGATTTGTAGAAAGCTCAAAAGAAAAAGAAAAAAACAAAGAAAGAAAAGAATGAATAAAATAAAAATGTGTAATGGGGATTGACAAGGACTTGGTCAATTTTAACATTATTGAGGACTATTAGTCAATTTTAACATTATTGAAGACTTGAAGTTAAGATTATCGAAGACTTTTACTCTTTCTACCCTCAAGTATTATTGGTTCTTAAACTATAGAATTATTTATTTATTTATATTTTTTATTATTTAGTTCCTAAATGATTGGATTTTTCTCAATGTATTTCACTTACTATGGTCCAATTTAGAGAAAATATTATTTCGCCCTCCAAACTTTCACACATTCTTCAATTTGACCCCCATATTTTGATTAGTATCAATTTTACACCCAAACTTTCGAAATTTTGATCAATTTGGCCTCTGTCGTTACATTCCATCAACAATTGAACGGAATGTGCTAACCAAACTGTAGACATCTCATTTTTGACTGCACTTAAGACTTGGGCACCATTGATTGATCATTCGATGGTAAAAGCTGTGTTGTGTAAAGGTTCGATTTCTTCAGCAAAGAGAGCTTCAAATCCCAACCTTACACCCCATTTTGGACCAAAACGTTTTTTGACTAAAACAATTTTAGATCTTAAAACCCTTTCTTTTAAAATATTTTTGAAAAATCTTCTACGATGTTTCGAGGCTCGCATTTCGTTAAATATTACGCTTTTCGGTAAACCGAGCAAGGACAAAGTGGAAATGAATGAAAGAGAGGGGAACTCTTTGAAAAATCTTTCAAAACACCTTATTTAGAGGTTTGGAGTTGAAGAAAATTTGAGGAGAGGGAAAAAATCAAGTTGGGAAAGAAGTTGGGCATAAACCGTTAAGAGAGAATTGGGCAGCTTCACTAAATCAGGCTTATCCTTTTGTACACTTGGATTTCAGTTATGAGCCACCACTATTGGAAAGTGGACTTCCGGGGCTTCATTTTACACTCAAGAATCTCCTAAAGCCGAGTCCGGATGAGGGAGATATGGCTGGTTGAAGTTGGGCATCAATCCAGTTAAGATCGAAACTGAGCAATCTTCACTAAAATACGGATATATTTTTGCACACTAGAAATTTTGATGTGAGGTTGCCACCATTGGAAAGAAGACTTCCGGGGCTTCAATTTAGTCTCAAGAATGACCTACAAAGGAGTCCGGATGAAGGAGATATACCTGCTTGAAGTCGGGGCCAGAAACCAGTTTTTGCTTTCCGGTCACTAGTGAGGCTTGATGGCCATGTGTCGGCCATGAATGGGCTTTGACAGTCATGTGTCGGCCAGGGGTGACTCTTGTCAGCCACTAATGGTGGCTGTCGGCCACTAGTGATAGCCGACCGGCCATTGGTGCAAAAAAGGCAGTTTTTGTGCAGATATTTTCCCTCTAGTTGTTCCACACTGCTCCAGCTATCCTATATTGATATTTTTGACCTGAGCTCTCATTTTTCTATATATAGAGGGCATTCTCTATGGTTTTCAAGGTTGAAAAAATTTTGGGAGTCTCTCTCTCTAGATTTCTCTTTCTCTTGAACTTTTGTGCATACAAGTAGAGATATATTTCTAGTTTACCTATCAACCCTTAACCAAAGTTCCTTATCTTTGGGCTAAGGTTACTTGGGACCCTCTTTGAGCTATATAAGGTGGTCTTGGCTTGATTTAGTGCCTCATTTGTGCCTAGAATTGTCCTTTGCTTCAAGAGGTATAACACTTGTCCTTCAAGCTTGTTTTGTAAACTTGTTTTGCCATATTTTCAAACCGTTTTTGGGCTGATTTTGAACTGTCAAAAACTCTATTTTTATGATTGAAAAGTGTTGGTTTGAGGTCATTTTGAGTTAGGGGATGGTCCACTCTTCTTGCTCTTTTGTTTGTTAAGCGTTTGTGCTATTATGCATCATTTTCAAACCAACTTTTTTTGGGCCTTTTAACCACTGAATTTCAGAGGTTTTTCAGTGGCAAAAACTTGTTTTGAAGTCCAAGATTGGAGGAGTTAGCCTCCCCTCCCCTCCCTTCCCCTCCTCATGTCTTGTTTGCATGTCTAGTTAGCTTCACATGTTAGCATGTTTTTCTAGCTTAACTTAGCTCAAGTCCAGCATATTTTTACTTCTAAAATAATCTGTTTTAGCTCTGTTTTGGGCTGGTTAACTTATTTGAGTCTTGTTTTGCATAGTTGTAGTGTTAATTCCTTCACTAGTTTAGTGTTCTAAGGCATTAACCATCATTGGTATGAGTTGGTTGCATGTTTTTAGTGTTTTTTATTACTCAATTTCAGCACATACAATCTCTACAACTTCCCTCATTTCTTCACTTTTTCATTTATTTTGAGGGTTGTTTCAACCTTAGGGTTGTTTAAACTTGAGGTTGAGGCTTATGCTTAATGATTTAATCCTCTTTTGAGGGTTCATTGCCAACGACATGAAGCTTCCCTCATGCCTTGAATTACCCCTTGGTTGACATTTCTTTCACTTTAGAAGACACTCACCAATGGACTAATTGATTAAGGAATGGTTTGGTAATTAAAATGAGTAAACAAAATTGGCAAGTAAAAGAGGCAAGATAAGCATCTTTCGTGTTGCATTGCATGTGTTTGAATTGGACGTTAATTCGAACACAAGGAAAACGAGATATTTCATACTCAAAAGTGATGAAATGTGCCATTTCCTTGGTCTCCATTGCCCTTGATCATGCATGATAGGGTGATGGTCCTTTGGTCTCATTTTGCATTAATTGAACTGGCACAATTGGTTTCACAAACCACCATGTAATGAAATTGCTTGATTGAGGGTTTGTAAATCCAAATTTTGTCCCTTATTTGATCTCCCCATGAAAATGAGAGGCAAAGTGTGCAAATAATCTGTGAGAATACACTATTTTGCTCTGTCTACTCTCTGTTGTAGCAAAAAGAGGAGTTCATGTCATCAGTGGCCGACCGGCCACCAGTGGTAGCCAACTGGCCACCATTGGTAGCCGATCGGCCACCATTGGTAGCCGACAGGCCCCTCGTCAGCCACCAATGAAATTTACACAGTGTGTTCTTGAGGTGGAGCAGAGGTGTTCTGGAAGTGGACAGCTTCTTTGGTGTTCAGATGTGCAAACAGAGGCATTCAGCAGCAAGGCAGTGCCTTTTAGGGTGGAAATTGAGCGTGTGCATGAGCCTCCCTTGCATTTTGAGCTTATTTAACGTTTAAATATCTAGTTTAAATACATGTTGTAATTAATTAGTTGTAGCTAATTAAGTGTTGTAAATAATTAGTTAGTTTAACTAGTTATTCGATTTCGTTTCGTAATAATTAATTAGTTAGAATAGTTAATTAGTTTCGGTTTGTAATAGTTAGCTTAATTAGTGTAGCTAGTTGGTTAGCTTATTCATTTGGACCCTCTTTCGCGAGGGCATAATGTTGTAATAAGTGTGCGTTCGTGTGTGTATGTCTTCCAACCCCACGTATTTCTCCTTTTTATTTAATCATTTTCGATGGTTAGATTAAGGACATATTTCATTTAGCATATCGCATGCTTGCATCCATTCATTTGTATTGCATGTATCGAGGCTCAGTGCATCATTTAAAATGCATCGTTGTTTCAATACTTCTTTGAATACGTGTTTAATCGCATGTTGTTCAAATCAATTCACATGCCATATTAGTAGCCAAGCCTATTAATTGCATATTGCATATGTTGCATTAGACACTTAACATAGTTAGGACCATGCATCTTTCTAACTAGTTTTTTGTTTTGACTTGGAGTACTCGGTGAGTTTTATGCTTTAGCATACTTGCATGAGTGTGAGTCTGCATTCTAGATGCACCTTCGCCAAGCCTCGCCATTGCTCTGGAATATAAGTGTACCTCGACCCCGAGTTCAAGCCCCCTTCAAGTCAGAATGGCAATTAAAGCAGCATGCAAATGTTACCCCTCGCCAATATAAACATGGTGTATTCTTTTTGAGTTAAGCATGTTGTAAAGTCCTCCTAGAGGTAAATCGGAGGCACCAAAGCACATATTCGATTCTCTTCTCTTGCATAAAATGTGCATTTTTACATGCACTTATGTTGCACGCGAGTCTTGCATCGTTTATGATTTATACATAGAATATGCTTTCAATATTGCATAGAACATGCCTCTAATCATGCATAGAATATGCTTTCTATTTTGCATGGAACATGCTTTCACTATTGCATAGAATATGTTCTTGTTTCTTGCATAGAACATGCTTTCAAGTTTGCATAGAATATGCGCTTGTTTCTTGCATAAAAACATGCTTTCAATTAATATCATGCATCGGTTGTTTATCTTGCATGGAACATGCGTTGTCACTGTAAATCCTTGCTCATTTGTTCATTCTGTGCATCTACCGCACAATAATCTCATTCTCGCATCTATCACACAATAATCTCACTCAATGCATCTATTGCACAATTTCATCTCACATTGCACTGTCTTGTGCATTTCATCGCACTATTTTGTGCATTTCAATTTACATCGCACTATTTTGTGCACTCTGTATCACACTTGCACTGTCTCGTGCACTTGCATCGCACTATTTTGTGCACCATTGCATTGTCTTGAGCATTCAACACATATAGCACTATTTTGTGCACCTTTAGTTCGCACTGTTTTGTGCACTTTCTTAGCAATGTTTCATTCACTTTGTATCGCACCATTTCCTGTATTACACTCGCGCTTTCTTGCTCATCGCACTTTCTTGTGCAATTTACACTCACACTTTCTTGCGTATTTATTCACTCTTTTTCCACTCGCGTGAGGCGCATTTGGATGTACTTGCACTTTTTTTTGTGCATTTCATCACATTATTTTGTGCACCTTACTTGCACTATGTTTGTGCATTTCATCGCACTATTTTGTGCACTTACACTCGCATTATTTTGTGTATTTCACTCGCACTATTTTGTGCATTTTACTTGCATTATTTGGTGCATTTCATCGCACTATTTTGTGCATTTTCACTTGCACTATTTTGTGTCCTTACACTCGCACTATCTTGTGCACCTATATCGCACTCTCTTGTGTATCTTACATAGCACTGTCCTGTGCATTTACATCGCACTATTTTGAGCATTGCATTTTGTATAGCACTATTTTGTGCATTCATTCACCCTCACTCAGCCGCCCTTATGCACCTTGTATTTTTGTGTCACTCAAGACTTTTCAAGACTCTTTTGTGCATCGCACTCTCTTGTGCACTCCTCTGGTCTAGGAGACCTTAAATCCTGTATCTTGTTTCTAGTCTAGGAGACCTTAAATCCTGCATCTTGATTCGCACTCTCTTGAGCATCGCTCTCTCTTGTGCACTCATTCGATCTAGGAGACCTTAAATGTTGCATCTTGATTCGCACTCTTTTGTGCACTCCTGGTCTAGAAGACCTTAAATCCTCTAAAGGCGCAATTCTTTTGGTGTTTGTCGTACCCAAACGACTTTTAGTGGTCTAGTATAGCTACCTGCCTGTGTTTGCGGTGAGTTCCTAGGAGATCAACTAAGACGGGAAACTAGAGTTCGAATGGCCGATGCCTAGAACGCAAAGGTTCGGAATTTTCGAGACTGAAGTCTGGTTTAAATACCCAGGGGTGTATCCTCGGCTTGAAATCTGTATGGCTGCCTCATAGGTTGAGGTAGCTTGTATGCGTTTCAATTTTGGATACTGACTCAACCTAGTCTGTCACCTTGTTGGAGAATAGGAAAAGTTGCGAACATAGCCAGGGAGAAAAGTAGTATCTGCAGATGAACTAAGAAGAAGCGAAAGATCCCCAATAGCATAAGGTAAGTCATCGCCAATTGCCTTGTAAGGTACTTTCACTTCCTAGCTGCTACATCGCATTTATTATCTATTGCATCACATCTATCACTTCTATTGCATATAGAATTTATTGCATACAGCTATTGCATCATACTATTTTATTGTCTGCATCCTTGCCATGTTAAGATTGGTTTGGCATGTGCCCATACCTTTTCACGTTAAAACATAGCTCTGCATTTGTACGTGCCTATTCTGCAAGAATTGTGGTTTGAGGGTTTTGGCACATTTTATGTGTTAGACGTGGTTTGTTTTGTGTCCATACCTTTTCTAGGTAAGACGTGGTTCGGCCTGCGCCTTATTCACTGCATCCATTGCATCGTAATTTGTTTTGTTGCATTCAGCATTTAGGATTATTATCTTTCCTCAGTAGATCATTCCTCACTTATATCATACCACCTAATTACTTGTACTCCTTCTCTTTCTACGAAAAACATAGTTCTGCATGTGCATGCGCCTATTCCGCAAGAATTGTGGTTAGAATGCTTCGGCACCTTTTCTATATAAAACGTAGTTTGATTTGCATCGCCAATCCTTTATGATATTTGTGTGTTTTGTACTGCTTGTGGTTTGATGATTTTGTCACATTGTATATCAGTTGCATGATTTCATTACAATTGTGTACCATTTTGCATTCTACCTTGAACTATGCTGGTTTGATTCTTTGTAAAGGGATACGTAGGCAACCTTCGGGTTCAACCAACTGCATCAGCATTTTTTTTGTCTGCCCAAATCTTACGACTTTGTCAAAATGGGTCGTCTTCGGGCTTTGACATTCACTGACGTCATTTCATGACTCTGAGCTTTGTCAAAGAGGGGCAACTGTAGACACCCCATTTTTTACTGCCCTTAAGACTTGGGCACCACTGATTGATCATTCGATGGTGAAAGTTGTGTTGTGCAAATGTTTGATTTCTTCAGCAAAGAGAGCTTCAAATCCCAACTTTACACCCCATTTTGGACCAAAACATTTTTGACCAAAACAATTTTAGACCTTAAAACCCTCTCTTTCAAAATATTTTTAAAAATTTTTCCATGATGTTTCAAGGCTCGCATTTCGTTAAATGTTGCACTTTTCGGTAAACTGAGCAAGGACAAAGTGGAAATGAATGAAAAAGAGGAGAACTCTTTGAAAAATCTTTCAAAACACCTTATTTAGAGGCTTGGAGTTGAAGAAAATTGGAGGAGAGAGAAGAAACCAAGTTGGGGAAGAAGTTGGGCATAAACGATTAAAAGGGAACTGGGCAGCTTCACTAAATCAGGCCTATCTTTTTGTACACTTGGATTTCAGCTATGAGGCTACCACCATTGGAAAGTGAACTTCCAGGCTTCATTTTACACTCAAGAATCTCCTAAAGCCGAGTCCGGATGAGGGAGATATGGCTGGTTGAAGTTGGGCATCAATCCAGTTAAGACCGAAACTGAGCAATCTTCACTAAAATACGGATATATTTTTGCACACTAGAAATTTTGATGTGAGGTTGCCATCATTGGAAAGAAGACTTCCGGGGCTTCAATTTAGTCTCAAGAATGACCTACAAAGGAGTCCGGATGAAGGAGATATACCTGTTTGAAGTCGGAGTCAGAAACCAGTTTTTGCTTTCCGGCCACTAGTGAGGCTTGATGGCCATGTGTCGGCCATGAATGGGCTTTGACGGTCATGTGTCGGCCATGGGTGACTCTTGTCGGCCACCAATGGTTGCTATTGGCTAGTGATGGCCGACCGGCCGTTGGTGCAAAGAAGACAGTTTTGGTGTAGATATTTTCCCTCCAGTTGTTCCACACTGCTCCAGCTGTCCTATATTGATATTTTCGACCTGAGCTCTCATTTTTCTATATATAGAGGGCATTCTCTATGGTTTTCAAGGTTGGAAAAATTTTGGGAGCCTCTCACTCTACAATCCTCTCTCTATAATTCTCTCTCTCTAGATTTCTCACTCTCTTGAACTTTTGTACATACAAGTAGTGATATACTTCTAGTTTGCCTATCAACCCTTAACCAAAGTTGCTTATCTTTGGGTTGAGGTTACTTGGGACCCTCTTTGAGCTCTAGAAGGTGGTCTTGGCTTGATTTAATGCCTCATTTGTGCCTAGAATTGTCCTTTGCTTCAAGAGGTATAACACTTGTCCTTTAAGCTTGTTTTGTACACTTGTTTTGCCATCTTTTCAAATTGTTTTTGGGCTGATTTTGAACTGTCAAAAACTCTATTTTTATGTTTTAAAAGTGTTGGTTTGAGGTCATTTTGAGTTAGGGGATGGTCCACCATTCTTGCTCTTTTGTTTGTTAAGCTTTTGTGCTATTATTCATCACTTTCATACCAACTTTTTTGGGCCTTTTAACCACTGAATTTCAGAGATTTTTTAGTGGCAAAAACTTGTTTTGAAGTCCAAAATTGGAGGAGTTAGCCTCCCCTCCCCTTCTTATGTCTTGTTTGCATGCCTAGTTAGCTTTACATGTTAGCATGTTTTTATAGCTTAACTTAGCTCAAGTCCAGCATATTTTTGCTTCTGAAATAATCTGTTTTAGCTCTGTTTTGGGCTGGTTAACTTGTTTGAGTCTTGTTTTGCATAATTGTAGTGTTAATTCCTTCACTAGTTTAGTGTTTTAAAGCATTAACCATCATTTGTGTGAGTTGGTTGCATGTTTTTACTGTTTTTATCACTCAATTTCAGCATATACAATCTCTGCAACCTCCCTCATTTCTTCACTTTTTCATTTGTTTTGACGGTTGTTTCAACCTTAGGGTTGTTTAAGCTTGAGATTGAGGCTCATGCTTAATGGCTTGATCCTCATTTGAGAGTTCATTACCAATGGCATGAAGTTTTCCTCATGCCTTAAACTACCCCTTGGTTGACACTTCTTTCACTTTAGAAGATACTCACCGATGGACTAATTGATTAAGGAATGGTTTGGTAATTAAAATGAGTAAACAAAATTAGCAAGTAAAAGAAGCAAGATAAGCATCTTTCGTGTTGCGTTGCATGTGTTCGAATTGGACGTTAATTCGAACACAAGAAAAATGAGACATTTCATACTCAAAAGTGATGAAATGAGCCATTTTCCTCAGTCTCCATTGCCCTTGATCATACATGATAGGGTGATGGTCCTTTGGTCTCATTTTGCATTCATTGAACTTGCACAATTGGTTTCACAAACCATTATGTAATGAAATTTCTTGATTGATGGTTTGTAAATCCAAATTTTGTCTCTCATTTGATCTCCCCGTGAAAAGGAGAGGCAAAGTGTGTAAATAATCTGTGAGAATACACTGTTTTGCTCTGTCTGTTCTCTGTTGCAGCAAAAAGAGGAGTTCATGTCATCAAGGGCCAATCGCCACCGATAGCCGATCGGCCACCATTGGTAGCCGACAGGCCCCTCGTCGGCCACCAATGAAATTTACACAGTGTGTTCTTGAGGTGGAGCAGAGGTGTTCTGGAAGTGGACAGCTTCTTTGGTGTTCAGATGTGCAAACAGAGGCATTCAGCAGCAAGGCAGTGCCTTTTAGGGTGGAAATTGAGCGTGTGCATGAGCCTCCCTTGCATTTTGAGCTTATTTAACGTTTAAATATCTAGTTTAAATACATGTTGTAATTAATTAGTTGTAGCTAATTAAGTGTTGTAAATAATTAGTTAGTTTAACTAGTTATTCGATTTCGTTTCGTAATAATTAATTAGTTAGAATAGTTAATTAGTTTCGGTTTGTAATAGTTAGCTTAATTAGTGTAGCTAGTTGGTTAGCTTATTCATTTGGACCCTCTTTCGCGAGGGCATAATGTTGTAATAAGTGTGCGTTCGTGTGTGTATGTCTTCCAACCCCACGTATTTCTCCTTTTTATTTATTCGTTTTCGATGGTTAGATTAAGGACATATTTCATTTAGCATATCGCATGCTTGCATCCATTCATTTGTATTGCATGTATCGAGGCTCAGTGCATCATTTAAAATGCATCGTTGTTTCAATAATTCTTTGAATGCGTGTTTAATCGCATGTTGTTCAAATCGATCCATATGTCATATTAGTAGCCAAGCCTATTAATTGCATATTGCGTATGTTGCATTAGACACTTAACATAGTTAGGGTCATGCATCTTTCTAACTAGTTTTTGTTTTGGCTTGGAGTACTAGGTGAGTTTTTAGGCTTTAGCATACTTGCATAAGTGTGAGTCTGCATTCTAGATGCACCTTCGCCAAGCCTCGCCATTGCTCTGGAATATAAGTGTACCTCGACCCCGAGTTCAAGCCCCCTTCAAGTCAGAATGGCAATTAAAGCAGCATGCAAATGTTACCCCTCGCCAATATAAACATGGTGTATTCTTTTTGAGTTAAGCATGTTGTAAAGTCCTCCTAGAGGTAAATCGGAGGCACCAAAGCACATATTCGATTCTCTTCTCTTGCATAAAATGTGCATTTTTACATGCACTTATGTTGCACGCGAGTCTTGCATCGTTTATGATTTATACATAGAATATGCTTTCAATATTGCATAGAACATGCCTCTAATCATGCATAGAATATGCTTTCTATTTTGCATGGAACATGCTTTCACTATTGCATAGAATATGTTCTTGTTTCTTGCATAGAACATGCTTTCAAGTTTGCATAGAATATGCGCTTGTTTCTTGCATAAAAACATGCTTTCAATTAATATCATGCATCGGTTGTTTATCTTGCATGGAACATGCGTTGTCACTGTAAATCCTTGCTCATTTGTTCATTCTGTGCATCTACCGCACAATAATCTCATTCTGTGCATCTATCACACAATAATCTCACTCAATGCATCTATTGCACAATTTCATCTCACATTGCACTGTCTTGTGCATTTCATCGCACTATTTTGTGCATTTCAATTTACATCGCACTATTTTGTGCACTCTGTATCACACTTGCACTGTCTCGTGCACTTGCATCGCACTATTTTGTGCACCATTGCATTGTCTTGAGCATTCAACACATATAGCACTATTTTGTGCACCTTTAGTTCGCACTGTTTTGTGCACTTTCTTAGCAATGTTTCATTCACTTTGTATCGCACCATTTCCTGTATTACACTCGCGCTTTCTTGCTCATCGCACTTTCTTGTGCAATTTACACTCACACTTTCTTGCGTATTTATTCACTCTTTTTCCACTCGCGTGAGGCGCATTTGGATGTACTTGCACTTTTTTTTGTGCATTTCATCACATTATTTTGTGCACCTTACTTGCACTATGTTTGTGCATTTCATCGCACTATTTTGTGCACTTACACTCGCATTATTTTGTGTATTTCACTCGCACTATTTTGTGCATTTTACTTGCATTATTTGGTGCATTTCATCGCACTATTTTGTGCATTTTCACTTGCACTATTTTGTGTCCTTACACTCGCACTATCTTGTGCACCTATATCGCACTCTCTTGTGTATCTTACATAGCACTGTCCTGTGCATTTACATCGCACTATTTTGAGCATTGCATTTTGTATAGCACTATTTTGTGCATTCATTCACCCTCACTCGCACTGTCTTATGCACCTTGTATTTTTGTGTCACTCGCACTCGCACTCGCACTCTTTTGTGCATCGCACTCTCTTGTGCACTCCTCTGGTCTAGGAGACCTTAAATCCTGTATCTTGTTTCTAGTCTAGGAGACCTTAAATCCTGCATCTTGATTCGCACTCTCTTGAGCATCGCTCTCTCTTGTGCACTCATTCGATCTAGGAGACCTTAAATGTTGCATCTTGATTCGCACTCTTTTGTGCACTCCTGGTCTAGAAGACCTTAAATCCTCTAAAGGCGCAATTCTTTTGGTGTTTGTCGTACCCAAACGACTTTTAGTGGTCTAGTATAGCTACCTGCCTGTGTTTGCGGTGAGTTCCTAGGAGATCAACTAAGACGGGAAACTAGAGTTCGAATGGCCGATGCCTAGAACGCAAAGGTTCGGAATTTTCGAGACTGAAGTCTGGTTTAAATACCCAGGGGTGTATCATCGGCTTGAAATCTGTATGGCTGCCTCATAGGTTGAGGTAGCTTGTATGCGTTTCAATTTTGGATACTGACTCAACCTAGTCTGTCATCTTGTTGGAGAATAGGAAAAGTTGCGAACATAGCCAGGGAGAAAAGTAGTATCTGCAGATGAACTAAGAAGAAGCGAAAGATCCCCAATAGCATAAGGTAAGTCATCGCCAATTGCCTTGTAAGGTACTTTCACTTCCTAGCTGCTACATCGCATTTATTATCTATTGCATCACATCTATCACTTCTATTGCATATAGAATTTATTGCATCTGACTATTGCATCATACTATTTTATTGTCTGCATCCTTGCCATGTTAAGATTGGTTTGGCATGTGCCCATACCTTTTCACGTTAAAACATAGCTCTGCATTTGTACGTGCCTATTCTGCAAGAATTGTGGTTTGAGGGTTTTGGCACATTTTATGTGTTAGACGTGGTTTGTTTTGTGTCCATACCTTTTCTAGGTAAGACGTGGTTCGGCCTGCGCCTTATTCACTGCATCCATTGCATCGTAATTTGTTTTGTTGCATTCAGCATTTAGGATTATTATCTTTCCTCAGTAGATCATTCCTCACTTATATCATACCACCTAATTACTTGTACTCCTTCTCTTTCTACGAAAAACATAGTTCTGCATGTGCATGCGCCTATTCCGCAAGAATTGTGGTTAGAATGCTTCGGCACCTTTTCTATATAAAACGTAGTTTGATTTGCATCGCCAATCCTTTATGATATTTGTGTGTTTTGTACTGCTTGTGGTTTGATGATTTTGTCACATTGTATATCAGTTGCATGATTTCATTACAATTGTGTACCATTTTGCATTCTACCTTGAACTATGCTGGTTTGATTCCTTGTAAAGGGATACGTAGGCAACCTTCGGGTTCAACCAACTGCATCAGCATTTTTTTTGTCTGCCCAAATCTTACGACTTTGTCAAAATGGGTCGTCTTCGGGCTTTGACATTCACTGACGTCATTTCATGACTCTGAGCTTTGTCAAAGAGGGGCAACTGTAGACACCCCATTTTTTACTGCCCTTAAGACTTGGGCACCACTGATTGATCATTCGATGGTGAAAGTTGTGTTGTGCAAATGTTTGATTTCTTCAGCAAAGAGAGCTTCAAATCCCAACTTTACACCCCATTTTGGACCAAAACATTTTTGACCAAAACAATTTTAGACCTTAAAACCCTCTCTTTCAAAATATTTTTAAAAATTTTTCCATGATGTTTCAAGGCTCGCATTTCGTTAAATGTTGCACTTTTCGGTAAACTGAGCAAGGACAAAGTGGAAATGAATGAAAAAGAGGAGAACTCTTTGAAAAATCTTTCAAAACACCTTATTTAGAGGCTTGGAGTTGAAGAAAATTGGAGGAGAGAGAAGAAACCAAGTTGGGGAAGAAGTTGGGCATAAACGATTAAAAAGGCTGGCGGCTTCACTAAATCAGCCTATCTTTTTGTACACTTGGATTTCAGCTATGAGGCTACCACCATTGGAAAGTGAACTTCCAGGCTTCATTTTACACTCAAGAATCTCCTAAAGCCGAGTCCGGATGAGGGAGATATGGCTGGTTGAAGTTGGGCATCAATCCAGTTAAGACCGAAACTGAGCAATCTTCACTAAAATACGGATATATTTTTGCACACTAGAAATTTTGATGTAAGGTTGCCATCATTGGAAAGAAGACTTCCGGGGCTTCAATTTAGTCTCAAGAATGACCTACAAAGGAGTCCGGATGAAGGAGATATACCTGTTTGAAGTCGGAGTCAGAAACCAGTTTTTGCTTTCCGGCCACTAGTGAGGCTTGATGGCCATGTGTCGGCCATGAATGGGCTTTGACGGTCATGTGTCGGCCATGGGTGACTCTTGTCGGCCACCAATGGTTGCTATTGGCTAGTGATGGCCGACCGGCCGTTGGTGCAAAGAAGACAGTTTTGGTGTAGATATTTTCCCTCCAGTTGTTCCACACTGCTCCAGCTGTCCTATATTGATATTTTCGACCTGAGCTCTCATTTTTCTATATATAGAGGGCATTCTCTATGGTTTTCAAGGTTGGAAAAATTTTGGGAGCCTCTCACTCTACAATCCTCTCTCTACAATTCTCTCTCTCTAGATTTCTCACTCTCTTGAACTTTTGTACATACAAGTAGTGATATACTTCTAGTTTGCCTATCAACCCTTAACCAAAGTTGCTTATCTTTGAGTTGAAGTTACTTGGGACCCTCTTTGAGCTCTAGAAGGTGGTCTTGGCTTGATTTAATGCCTCATTTGTGCCTAGAATTGTCCTTTGCTTCAAGAGGTATAACACTTGTCCTTTAAGCTTGTTTTGTACACTTGTTTTGCCATCTTTTCAAATTGTTTTTGGGCTGATTTTGAACTGTCAAAAACTCTATTTTTATGTTTTAAAAGTGTTGGTTTGAGGTCATTTTGAGTTAGGGGATGGTCCACCATTCTTGCTCTTTTGTTTGTTAAGCTTTTGTGCTATTATTCATCACTTTCATACCAACTTTTTTGGGCCTTTTAACCACTGAATTTCAGAGATTTTTTAGTGGCAAAAACTTGTTTTGAAGTCCAAAATTGGAGGAGTTAGCCTCCCCTCCCCTTCTTATGTCTTGTTTGCATGCCTAGTTAGCTTTACATGTTAGCATGTTTTTATAGCTTAACTTAGCTCAAGTCCAGCATATTTTTGCTTCTGAAATAATCTGTTTTAGCTCTGTTTTGGGCTGGTTAACTTGTTTGAGTCTTGTTTTGCATAATTGTAGTGTTAATTCCTTCACTAGTTTAGTGTTTTAAAGCATTAACCATCATTTGTGTGAGTTGGTTGCATGTTTTTACTGTTTTTATCACTCAATTTCAGCATATACAATCTCTGCAACCTCCCTCATTTCTTCACTTTTTCATTTGTTTTGACGGTTGTTTCAACCTTAGGGTTGTTTAAGCTTGAGATTGAGGCTCATGCTTAATGGCTTGATCCTCCTTTGAGAGTTCATTACCAATGGCATGAAGTTTTCCTCATGCCTTAAACTACCCCTTGGTTGACACTTCTTTCACTTTAGAAGATACTCACCGATGGACTAATTGATTAAGGAATGGTTTGGTAATTAAAATGAGTAAACAAAATTAGCAAGTAAAAGAAGCAAGATAAGCATCTTTCGTGTTGCGTTGCATGTGTTCGAATTGGACGTTAATTCGAACACAAGAAAAATGAGACATTTCATACTCAAAAGTGATGAAATGAGCCATTTTCCTTAGTCTCCATCGCCCTTGATCATACATGATAGGGTGATGGTCCTTTGGTCTCATTTTGCATTCATTGAACTTGCACAATTGGTTGCACAAACCATTATCTAATGAAATTTCTTGATTGATGGTTTGTAAATCCAAATTTTGTCTCTCATTTGATCTCCCCGTGAAAAGGAGAGGCAAAGTGTGTAAATAATCTGTGAGAATACACTGTTTTGCTCTGTCTGCTCTCTGTTGCAGCAAAAAGAGGAGTTCATGTCATCAGTGGCCGACCGGCCACCAGTGGTAGCCGATCGACCACCATTGGTAGCCGACAGGCCCCTCGTCGGCCACCAATGAAATTTACACAGTGTGTTTCTGAGGTAGAGCAGAGGTGTTTTGGAAGTGGACAGCTTCGTTGGTGTTCAGATGTGCAGACAGAGGCATTCAACAGCAAGGCAGTGTCTTTTCGGGTGGAAATCGAGCGCTTGCATAAGCCTCCTTTTCATTTTGAGCTTATTTAACGTTTAAATATCTAGCTTAAATACATGTTGTAATTAATTAGTTGTAGCTAATTAAGTGTTGTAAATAATTAGTTAGTTTAACTAGTTATTCGATTTCGTTTCGTAATAATTAATTAGTTAGAATAGTTAATTAGTTTCGGTTTGTAATAGTTAGCTTAATTAATGTAGCTAGTTGGTTAGCTTATTCATTCGGACCCTCCTTTGCGAGGGTGTAATGTTGTAATAAGTGTGTGTGTGTGTGTATATCTTCCAACCCCATATCTTTCTCCTTTTTATTTAATCGCTTTCGATGGTTAGATTAGGGACATATTTCATTTAACATATTACATGCTTACATCCATTCATTTGTATTGCATACACCGTGGCTCGACGCGTCATTCAAGCTGCATCGTTGTTTCAATACTTCTTTGAATACGTGTTTAGTCGCATGTTATTCAAATCAATTCAGATGCCATGTTAGTTGTCTAGCCTATTAACTGCATATTGCATGTGTTGCATTAGATACTTAACATAGTTAGGACCATGCATCTTTCTAATTACTTTTTTGTTTTGGCTTGGAGTATTCGGTGAGTTTTATGCTTTAGCATACTTGCATGAGTGTGGTTGCTATGATGCCATGTTTCGCATGCTTGCCATGAGGCTTTGTGCTTAAATGCTAAACTGCTTAAATGCCTGTAGATGAAGGCTTGTTGTTTGAATTGGAACGATTCAACAAATGTAAGTTTTAAGCCCACTTTATTGTGGCAAATCCTGTTTTAAGCCCACTATGTTTGGTGGCAAATCCATATTTTTAAGCCCACTTGAGGTGGCAAATTCAAACCATTTTTGAAAACAAACACGAGTTGAATTGTTTTAAGTCTTGCAACCAGTCTATACTTGCTTGTGTACGTCACATAGTAAAGCTAGTTTAATAACCAGAATAAGAATACATAATGTTTGTAAAAACGGATATCATGATTAGTAGAAGCTGATCTTTTGATCGGGCGAGTAGGAGTGCTCATTTCATGACCTTCTCCCTTCATGCCCAAGTTCCCGTGCCGAGGCAACTTTGGTGATGACAGACACGTGACCTTCGGCACGAGTCAAGGTTTGCTAAATTTCTCATAAATAAAATATTTAGGTGGCGACTCTGTATTTGACAAAGCAGTCCAAATTTGGCATTATTTGATTTAAAATCGATTTTTCAAAAAAGTTTGCCGGATTTAGACTCTTTGGTGATTATCAGTTTCACATTGCACTTGTGAGACTAGATTCAGAACCGCGGGGGTCCGAACTGTGAGGCTTTCTTTTCAACCCTTTCCGAAAGGTGGGGTGCGGAAAAAGGCGAGTCCACAACCAAACCAAACCAAGCCTAGCCTTAAATCCCATCAAATGGGGTCGGTTATATGAATCATTTTTCTCTACGCGGCTCTATCAAAGGCTATTTCCTTAGTCTAATTAAGTAGATCCATATCTTTATTTACAACGCTAGCTAACACTAATCTAGGCCTACCCCGTCCTCTAACACTTCCATCTACCGTTGCAGTATCGCATCTCTTCACTACTGCCTCTGTTGGTCTTCGTTAAATATGACCAAACCATCTCAATCGATTCTCTCTCAACTTATCTTCTATCGGTGCTACTCTTACCCATTCTCGATCACATTCATTCCTAATTTTGTCTTGTCTTGTCTTGTCTTGTTTAGTCTTGTCACACATCCACCTTAGCATCCTCATTTCAGCTACACTCATCTTATTTACATGTTGTTTCTTGGTTACCTAACACTCTGTCCTATACAACATCGCTGGTCTAATATCCGTTCTATAGAACTTGCCTTTTAGTCTAGTGGGTATTCATTTATTGCACAGTACTCCAAACGCACTTCTTTACTTACATTATCTCGCCTCAATCCTATGGGCCACATCTACATTAATCTCCCATACTGTTGTGATAATTAACCCTAAATAACGAAAATGTTCACTTCTAGGCAGTTCTTGGTTCTCAATCTTCACTTCTCCTCTACTTTCATTGTTACTGTTACTAAATTTACACTCCATGTACTCTGTCTTAGTTCTGCTTATCCGGAATCCTGTAGATTCATGAGCTTTTCTCTAAATCTCCAACTTTGTGTTAACTCCTTCTCTAGTCTCATCTACTAGCACGATATCGTCTGCAAAAAGCATACACCATGGCATGTCATCTTGAATATTTTTCGTCAACTCGTCCATAACTAAAGTAAAAGATAAGGACTTAAGATAGATCATTGGTGTAACTCTACAGTGATAGGAAATTCATTTGTCTCTTTAGTAGGCGATCTAATAGTGGTCACCACCCCTTCATACATGTTCCTAATCACATCAATGTAACCTTTTGTCACCCCTTTCTTCTCTAACGCCCACCATATTATATCCTGGGGCACTCTATCATATGTTTTCTCAAGGTTGATAAACATCATATGAATGTCTTTTCTTTTTTCTGTACTTTTTTATTACTCTTCTCAAAAGATAGATCGCTTCCATTATTGACCTGTCAAGCATAAACCCAAATTGATTTTCTAACACTTCTGTTATATCTCGCAATCGGCGTTCCATCACCCTCTCCCACATTTTCATTATATGACACATTAACTTGATTCCTCTATAGTTGTTGCAATTCTAGACATCTCCTTTATTTTTATAGATTGGCACTAAAATACTCTTCCTCCACTCATCTGGCATGTTCGTAGTCAACAAATTTTACTAAACATCTTAGTCAGCCAAGCAACATTTTTTTTACCCAAACACTCAAGCTTCAATAGGGATATCATCGGGTCCTAAAACCTTATTTGATTTCATTTTCTTAAGTGCAATCTCCACTTCAAAGTTCCTAATCCTCAATAGAACTTATAGTCTTGATTTATCGTATTACTAATTATTTTTTCCCTTATTGTCGTACCTCCATATTCCTCATTTAATAGTTTTTCAAAATAGTTCTTCCATCTTTCCTTAATCTCTTCATCCTTCAGTAATACTTTAGAATCCTCACTCTTGATGCACTTAACTTGATTAAAATCTCTTGTTTTCCTTTCTTGTATCTTAGCAAGTTTGTATACCTTCTTTTCTCCCTCCTTACTATCTAGTCTAGTGTATAGGTCATCACAAGTTTTCAACTTAGCCTGTCTCACTACTTTCTTGACCTCCTTGTTAGCCAATCTATAGCTCTTAAGGTTTTCTTTAGTTCTATCATTCTGCCACTTTCTAAAGCACTCTTTTTTTTGCCTAAACTATCGCTTGAAGCTCTTTCCTCTACCACCAAGTTTCCATAGAGCTGGGTCTCGTTCCTTTCGACTCTTGAAGTACTTCCCTTGAGATTCTCCTCATACAAGTGGCCATCGAGTTCCACATAGTGTTAGTATCATCTTCCAAGTCCCAAATACCTTCCTTATCCATTCTATTATTAAATATTTCTAATTTATCCGCTTTTAGGTTTCACCATCTCGTCCTACGACGCCCACCATCGTTCTTAGCTTAGTATTGCCCTCTAAAACATAAATCTAGTACCAAAATCCTATGTTGAGAGGCCAGGCTCTCTCTAAGAATCACCTTATAATCATTGCATTTTAGGCGGTCCACTTTTCTCACTAAGAAGTAATCTTTTTGGCTCTTAACTGACCTATACTTAAAGGTTATCAAATGCTCCTCCATCTTCTTATACATAGTATTGGCCACCATCAGGTCAAAAGCCAACGCAAAATCTAAGATACTCTCTCCAGTCTCATTTCTGTCACCAAAACCGACCATGCACACTTTCATAGCCTGGTTTGTCTATGCCTACATGGCCATTAAAATCTCCACCTATAACCAGGTTCTCTTCTATAGGTATCTCCAGTAAGATCTCATTCATTTGCTCCCCAAAATCCTTCTTAGTCTGATCATCTAATCCTACTTAAGGGGCGTATGCAGTAATAACGTTCACTATATTCCCTCCAATAACTAGTTTAACTAACATAATCCTATCCTCTTTCCTAATGACCGCCATTATATTTTCCACAAGACTCTTGGCAATTATAATTCCTGCCCCATTCCTGCGTCTATCCTTACCACTATAATACAGTTTAAAATCGGTATTCTCAATTTCCCAAGCTTTCTCACCGGCCACTTAGTTTCTTGTACGCAAGCTATACTAACTCGCCTCCTAATCATAACATCTACCAATTCCATCGTCTTACCAGTTAAGGTTTCTATATTCCAAGTAGCTACCTTAAACCTATAGTCTTGAACTAGCTTCTTTACCCGCGCTCGTCCAAAAAAAATACGGGAACCTTTGCCCATTTTTCACCGCACCCAGGCGTCGATGTGGCGTCCCTTGCTAACTTTTCGAAACACCCGGAGGCAAGCGCAACGCGTCACTTGAGGGGAACGACCTAGCATTTAAACGATTCAACGTAGGATTCATTGTCATAAGGGATTTGAGCAGCTTTTTTACGTGTTGGCTAGATGGAATGTGCTGACGTAGGCGGCAAATTGATTTTTAAGGCATAGTTTGGGAGATAAAATAAAATTTCAAATGAATTTTGGTGCCACGTCAGCAAATTCTATTCAATTGTAGACAAAATGTGATGGCAGGGGTCAAATTGATCAAAATTTCGAAAGTTTAGGTGTAAAATTGATATTAATCGAAGTTTGGGAGTCAAATTAAAAAACGCATGAAAGTTTGAGAGTTAAAATGATGTTTCCTCTTCAATTTAACCAGGCCTAGTAGATGTGTAGTACTATTTTGTAAGCAAAATTATGAATTCAAATTATATAGAGAGAAGATTGGTATCATTTTATGTGGTCTCATTTTCCTACTAACATACTAACACATTCTGATATATAGTGTGTGACAAAAAAAAAAAAAAATCATTGTCCAATTTGTTAACAAAAAAAACTCCACATGCGGTTTAAGTTTTTGTCACTTTGATCTTTGGCCCATGTTTGTTTGACAAATTTGATTGGATGAGATTGTTAGTGAGAGAGTGTTTAGTGAAGAGATTGTTAATGTGGAATTGTTAGTGAGGAGATTAAGTAAAAGTGTGTTTGTTTTGATGATAGTATAAGAGATGGTTAGTTATGGGATTGTTAAATTATTAAATAAATAAATTATTTTTATATTAAAAAAGTTAAAGCAAATATTAAAACAAACAAGTGCACTTGGTAAAAAATAATAAAAATAAATAAATAAATTAATACATTGACAAGAGTTTCAATTTTTCTTTTGGTTGCTTTTTGTAGTGATCTAAGGTTATGGAGTTAAATCTTATGGAAAAAAAAAAAAAAAAAAAAAAAAAACATATTTTATTTTTCTCTCATTATGAGGATTGTATTATGAGGATTGCTGAGTTAGGTAGTGGTTACTATGTGGTGATATCGTTGGATTGAGCTAGTGTTAGTAAACTTTTTTGTTAGGTTTCAATCTGACACAACCTTAATGCAAATTTTACCAACCAAACAATGATCGAGATATGTGTTCACGATTCAATTGTCCCATTAAAATTTAAAAAAATATTTTTTCATTTACTCATCTAAAATTTTGTTTTTGCTACTAAAGAATTTTCACCATGATTAATACAGTTACAAGAGCTTTCAATTTTCTTTTGGTAACTTTTCATTTGGCCTAGTGGTTATGTATTTTGTAATGCGACACTTTTCTTTATTTACAACATACCCAAGTTACAGAATAATGTTTATAACTTAAAAAATAATAATAATAATTCCAAGTAATTTAAGTAATTATTTGCTAAATAGTAGTTTACTTGAAAAATTATGCTTCTATAAACATTACATTATGCGCCATTTTAAAAAAATAAATCTTGTAATCAAGATCACAAAAGACTTATCAAATAGTTTTGGTGGAGGGTTAATTATTGATGTAGAACAAGTAATTAAAGAATTTTTGGAACAATTGGACGAGTAAAAAGTAAATAGAAAGTTAAATTGAGAGTAAAAACCTAACTTTTGTGATGAGTTTGGAATCTTCTCAAATTTTATATCTTGCTTGTGGGTGTTAAGTGTTTGTTATTATTAAAACGATATATACCCTTATGTAATATTTTTCAGTGCGTACACAACACATTTGCACTTAGTTCATTCACTTTAAATTGTAACAAGCAAATTCTTAAACTCTATGTTAAATTTCAATGTTACTCTTCCATCCACTGACATTAATAAAATTGACAAAAAATTGACATATGAGCTACACTTGATATTTTTCTTGTCAAACGTCTACACTTTCACCAAAAACTTATTTTGAACATTTCACTTTTAATTGTCCTAATGTTACATGTAAGTTAATTATAATATGTCTCATTAATATCAATGGTAAGGAAAAATATATAGAAACTTCATGAGGTTGAATGTCAAAAAAATGCATGAAAAACATAATTTGTAATTTCAATTCATCCCCCTACAATATAAAAATTGAATTTAAATTACAAATTTTTTTAAAAAAATTATATAAAAATTTCAGATGCATAATTTTAGTCATTGAAAATATTAAGTCAAAATTAAAGAAGATTTGCTTAAAACTCCTAGTCAATATTTGAGAAGACTTTCTATGCAAACTTTTGTAAAAGTTAGTGACAAATCTAAGCATGTGGGGCAGATTTTTTAAATACTGAAAGACACGTCACCAAAATTCTAATTATTGATGCTTCCAATTAAATTTCAAAATTTCTATGACTCTAAAAGTCACACATTTCTTTTTCCACATAATTGAATTTCATTTACAAAAATCCCTCTAAAGACTTTTCAATAATTCATTTTTTTCCACATAAAATACTTTTTAGGGTCACAAAATATTCTTATTTCGCCCAATCAAAAAAATATAATAATAATAATAATAATAATAATAATAATAATAATAATAATAATAATAATAATAATAGTGTTTTTTGGTACAACTTATTATAAATTAAAAGCTGATAATTTAAAAATAGAAGTTAAAAGAATCTTGTCACCTAGTTTTTAGAAATTTACTTTTTTTCAACTTATTTAAATTATTCTTGCCTAATAAAAAAAGCAAAAATTGAACCAAACATAAGCAAAAGCTATACCAACAATATGTGCCTACAAAAATTATAAGCAACTCGGATAAGCTGCACCAAATAGGCAAAAACTTTTTTTACCCAAAGCAGCTTTAATAAAAAAATTTGTCCTAAAAGTAAAAAAAAAAAAAAAAACAAACGATGACAACGATGACTATAACAGCAGCAGCAATAATAACAAAAATAAAACATTTACGTAACCTCATCAATTTATAACTATTCAAACCTCATCAATTTATAACTATTCAAAACTTGTAGTCCAGTTTAATAAAAGTGTAATAAGACGATTGCTAAAGACTTACGTAAGCATTATAGTAAACTTCTAAATTAATTTTACTGAAAAATCAAACTTATAACAAAAACATAAAGGCAAATTATATTGATAGTCCTTGTAATTTGATCCTTATGTCATTTTAGTTTCCGTAATTTCAATTGATTAGATTTTGATAATGAATTTATGATTTTGTCTCAATTCAGTCCAATTGATACAATTTTAGCATTTTATAATAAAAAATAAACACATGAGTGGTATGTGTCATGATTTAAAGGGAAATTTTTTAAATTTACTCAACTTAGTGAATTAACTTCAATTAATTCGGTGATAATATTTTGCCAAAAGCGTCAACGGTATTATTAATTTGACCAAATTGACATAAAATTTAAAATTGAGCCAATTAAAAATATAGGGATCAAAATGACACAATTGACAAAATATAAAAACTACCAGTGTAATTTATCCAGAACATAATTTTATGGTTATCCAATTAAAATTATTAAAGATTTACTTGTCACGCCCCCAAAATAATACAATATATCAACCAAGACAATATGTGAATGACAGTAAGATTCAGAGTATAAAGTCCTTCTATTACATGAGATCCAATTATACAAGAGAGTGACATGCAATTATACATTCATAAGTCGGTCCCTGAATCTACAGCATATATCACAACATGAGATAGAGCTGGAATCAAAATAAAGAATAAATGTCCTAAAGGTTTACATCTTTCCAAGATAGGTCTTGGTTACAACAAAAATAGACTTTTCGTCCAATACATTTAAAACCCCTTGGCCGTACAAAATTTAAGTACATAAATAATAAAATTGAGCTTTTAGCTTCACAATCCTCCCAAGGTAAGTTCTTGGTGGAGGCATATCACCAGCACCTGAAAATGATTTTCTCAAATAGGGTGAGCTCAAGCACAATAGAGATAATCTAACACAATATATGAATCTTAACAGAGATATAAGAGGTTGTTTAGGGTGTCCTAAATAAGTCCACTTTTTGACTTTTTGGATTAAAAAGTTGAAGAAAAAAATATGGTTGTTTGGGTTAATTTTTTGACTTTTTATGAAAAAAAATGTGTATTAAAAAATTGTATAAATTAGTGTGTAGTTAGAATGTAGGAGAAAATAGAGTGTGAGTTGTACAGCTGTCATGTCTGCAAAGGTGGAATAGATGGTAAGAAGTAATTGTCTACTTTTTGGGCATTACACTGGACGGTGCTGTTCGGCTCGTGGGGGCCATCACGGGTCCTGTTTTGATAATCTGAATGTGTGGAACTTGTCGAGTACTATATGCTTGTAAAAAATAACGTTAATTGGATATCGATAGCTATCTGATCAGATTTGTTTGTTTTTCAACCGTTAATTATAACACCTTTATTTTTTTTATACAAAACTGATTTGATCATGTAATTATCGATATCCGATCAATGTGATTTTTTGCAGACATATAATACTCGACGAGTTCTACACAACAGTTCAGATTATCAAAATGGGACCCGTGATGGGTCCCCATGGGCCGAACAACAGTGTGTTAAAATTGCACACCAACTGTGCAATTTTTGTTACACAACCGCAGCACAGATCTGATTTCATCAGATTGATGTGTTGGTGAATAGTGATGAAATTAATTTTTAAATATTTTTTTTTGATGAATAGTGATAACTTTTTAACTTTTTGAATAACTTTTTGTCTTTTTTGTATGATGCACATACACAATACCGGTGACAAAATCATTTACAACTCGTTTGCAAACCATGCCATGCTAAGTTTTTATATCACAAGTCATGCTATCTTTATCTCTTTTTTATCTCACTTCATGAGCTATTTCCATTTATCACAAACAAACAAACTAAGAGTACAACTCAAAGGTTCTTAAACGATATAGTCATCACACACACACACACACTTCAATTTGCTATTTTACAGAAATTTCGTCTGTGAGAATTGGCACCCATGTATACATAAGATTTTCAGGACTTTCACCATGTACACACAAGCCAACTTAATTCAATGGAGTCTATCTACTTTCTCCTCCCAAACAATAGAGTACATCACCTTTCTCCTTTCACACATCATACATATACAATGTATTAAAACGCATAGTCATATTCAATGACAATCTATAAGAGATTAGTTTCAATCCACCTAATTCTCATGTAATTTCTACAACAATCATAGCTATACTCCACCAATAGCCCAAAACAGATACTTCTAAATAGATATACAATCCCTTCAACAGATAAAATTATACAAAATTTCATAAGTGGGTGATAATGCAAATCCAGCTCCACCATTAACATAAACCCTCATCCAATTTCATATTCCCAATACTAAATTCATTAGTTTATACACAATAACAATTTGAACCATTTTAGGACAAAACTCCATTTTATTCCAAAATTCATTCCGAGTATCAAAATCAACAAATTTACCGCAACACAATTTCACATTTATTTCTATAACCATTTTTTTTACACATATTTGAAAACTCATTTTTTGATTTTAAACTAAAACCCTAGGTTTTTTCAAAATTACCTCATGTTCCAAAGTTCCTTACACATCAACAAATAACTAAATTAAAAACCATATGAAAGTGTAGAAAATCACTACTTCAAAGTTGGGAGATGAACAAATCAAGGTGGAACCTTCAACAACGCTGAAACCAAGTTTTAATCAGATCAAAACAGAGCTCTTGGAATGTTCTAACTTTTTCTCAAAGACACTAGGGTAGAAAACCTAATGGATCTAGGTTAAAATATATATATAGAGAGAGTGAGTGAGTTTTAGAGAGAGAGAGAGAGAGTCGATCTAGGGTTTTGAGAGAGAAAGAGGTGAAAAAGAAGGCTGTTGCGAACTGATATACGCACAGCCCGCTCGAGCGCAAGAGTTGACACTCGAGCGTTAGACACAATAAGTTGATCTGCTCGAGCGCATTAAGTGACGCTCGAGTGCAGAATGCATACTCTCAGTAGTTTTGCAAACAATAGACCAACGCTCGAGCACAAGAAATGCTGCTCGAGCGTAGAAAGATCCGCTCGAGCATAGAATACACTCTCCCAGTAGTTTTGCAAAGCCGCAAAAATACTGAGAGTTCACAAAGCCCTCTCGAGTGCAAGAAGTGCCGCTCGAGCATATGAGCAAAATTTTGGACAACAAGAGTTTGAAAAGTAGGCAACCAACCTGTCCCAAATGCAACGACAACAATCAAATAGTCAAATTTAAGTAAGAATCAGGGGGAAAGGACATGAACAACATTCAAAAACCATAAAACCCAAATTCAGAAATCAAATGGGTCAGGTCAAAACCCGAATCGCTATAATTTACTTAAAGCTTATAGACAATATTATGAAATTTATTAATAAAATCAAGCTAGTGACATTGAAGAAAGACTTGCACGCTATATTTTCTAATACTTAAAGATTTATGACAGAAATTCTAATTTGTGAAGCTTCCAATTAAATTGCAATAAATTTTTGCTAATTTGTGGAGTGAAAGCTAGATCAATACAAACAATATTCGAGGACTAAATCATCCACTACTATGTGACGAAATTTCAAAGGATCAAGCGTTAGTTGAAAATTATAAGATTAATACAGTGATAAGAGCTTTCAATTTTTCTTTGGATTTCTTTTCAATTATTAATTTACAAATTTTCTTAGGTTAGTCATCTAACTTGGTAGAACAATTTGGGTTTGGGGGATCCATTTTGGGATCGATCTTAATAATTCAAACCATTCACTTTTTAAGATTCAATGAATAGAAAATTCATATAAAATATTAAGGTGATTGCAGATCAATAGTAATATGTTTGAATAACATTTATTTTATAAAACAATAGATGTTATTCTTGAATATATATTTATTGCCCAATTTTTTTAAACAAATGTGATTAAAACATATAGTTACCGATATGCAATGATTTTAATTTTTTGTATTAATATTCTACTCAACAAGTTATAAAAAAGTAAACAGTTTAAATTTGTGAGGTTGACTCCAAAATGAGTTTACTAAGCCCAATTATTCTCTTAAGTTGAACCAACTTGAGAGAATCCAACCCAATTTATTTATTTATTATATTGATTGAAAAGGGTGGGTTTGCACCAATGAAACATCATATAAGAGACTTCCTCCTTCAATTCTCTCATTACTCATATGTCCATCCCTTTCTTCAATAATGATGTACAATATTTTGAAAGATTTTCACAAAGAATAATGCTATATATATATATATATATTTATATAATTTTTGTAGAAAGAATTCATACGAAATGATGATGTCAGTCCTTTTGTTTCAAGCAAAAACACCTAATGGTAGTTTATAATTGCAGAAGACTTGTAAATAGGTCTAAAGACTCCGATTTGGAAAATAATTTTTTTGGTTTTTTTTTTCTTCTTTCTTTTAAGTCATAAAAAACAATTTTATAACTTTTTTAGGATAAATTATAAATAAACTCTTTGAAATTTGATTAAAATATGAATTGTTCCCTATAATTTCAAAAATTACAAATACATTCTTTGTCATAATTCCTCATTGGATAAACTATATTTTGCCTATTTTATATTTGGCCATTTTCTTAATTTGACTCTTAAAGTTTTTCTTTTCTTTTCCTTTTGACCCTTCATGTTTCAAGTTTTTTCCAATTTATTTATAAAGCTAACTTATTTTCAAAATTAGACAAAAATTGCCACGATAACTGTCACATAATATAAAAATATATATTATTATATTAGGATTTAAGTTTGTATTGGTGTGAATTATGTAATAAAATATTTTATATTATGTGACTGTCAATATATTATTTTCTGTCTAATTTTTTACAGAAGTTTTCTTTAGGAATAAACTAGGCAAAACTTGAAACATAAAGGGTCAAAGTAGGAAAAAATAAATTTTAAGGGCCAAAGTGAGAAAGTGATCAAACATAAAAGGAGCAAAGTGGAATTCATCGTTCGTCATTTAAAAGAGTTAACAAAAAATATAAAATTTTGAATTTTCCTGCTATACAACAATGAAATTATCATAATTGTTAATTAAAATATATTTGTGATATCATTAAAAACTGTTAATTTTCTTAATAGTTAATTAATGAGATGTATCATTTTTTACATGATTAAAAAATTTAAAGAACATGATATAATTTTTGTAATCACAAGAAAAAATTTGTATTTCAGCAAATTTTAGAAATGTATTTATAATTTATCCTTTTTTTTAGGTGTTTATAAAAAAAACCCAATAAAAGGCAGTTTTTTTTTTTATTTACTTATGAAAACAACTGTTTGGCAAGGGTTCCCCCCCTAAAAGTCGAACAATAAAAAAAAAAAAATAATAATTACCAAACCTCATCAATTTATCACCATTTAAAACTTGAGTCCGTAATTTCATAGGATTTGAATCCGCAATCTCATAGAATTTATCAATAATATTTTTTCAATTACCCCTTTAAAATTATGAAAAATATTATTTTAAAAATTATTTTTCCATTATTGATTTTTATCTTCATAGTTATATAATTTTGATTGAAGAAAATCAAACTAATAACTTATGAGGTGCACAAGAAGGGCCTACTGATTAGTCAGTTGAACATCTATACAATAATACACCAATAATTGGTGAAATAAAAGCTAGACTAGGTCATTACGAACAATATTCGTGGACCAAATCATCCACAAAAGTTCCCACGTGGATCCTTTATTTAAGCTATATGTGAGGAAATTTCCAAGAACCAAGTATCATTAGTTGAAAATTCTAAGATTAATACATTCACAAGAGTTTCAATTTTTCTTTTGGTTGCTTTTTCATTTGGCTAATAGTTATGTAGTGATTTAAGGTTATGGATTCAAATCTTATAGAAAAAAAATTAACATATATTTTATTTTCTCTCATTATAAGAGTTGTATTATGTGATTGTTGAGTTAGGTGTGGTTACTATGTAGTGGTTACAAGAGCTTTCAATTTTCTTTTGGTAACTTTTCATTTGGCCTATGTATTTTGTAACGTGACACTTTTCTTTATTTACAAAAAAACTAGGTTACAGAATAATGTTTATAACTTAAAAAAAATAATAATTCCAAATAATTTAAGTAATTATTTGCTAAATAGTAGTTTACTTGAAAAATTATGCTTTTATAAACATTACATCATGTGCCATTTAAAAAAAATAAATATTGTAATCAAGATCACAAAAGACTTATCAAATAGTTTTAGTGGAGGGTTAATTATTTATGTAGAATAAGTAATCAAAGAATTTTTGGAACAATTTGACGAGTAAAAAGTAAATAAAAAGTTAAATTGAGAGTAAAAACGTAATTTTTGTGATGAGTTTGGAATCCTCCCAAATTTTGCATCTTGCTTGTGGATTTAAAGTATTTTTTGTTACTAAAACGATATGTAGCCTTATGTAATATTTTTCGGTGCGTACATAATACATTTGCACTTAGTTCATTCACTTTAAATTGTAACAAGCAAATTCTTAAATTTTAATTTAAGTTTCAATGTTACTCTTCCATCCACTAACATTAATAACATTGACAAAAAATTGACATATGAGCCACACAAGATATTTTTCTTGTCAAACGTCTACACTTTCACCAAAAACTTATTTTGAACATTTCACTTTTAATTGTGTCCTAATGTTACATGTAAGTTAATTATAATATGTGTCATCAATGGATGGAAAAATATATAGAAACTTAATGAGGTTGAATGCATAAAAAAATGTATGAAAAACGTAATTTGTAATTTCAATTCATTCCCCCTACAATATAAAAATTGAATTTAAATTACAAATTAAAAAAATATATATATAAAAATTCCAAATGCATTATTTTATGGTCATTGAGAATTTCAAGTCAAAATTACAGAAGATTTGCTTAAAACTCCTAATCAATATTTGAGAAGACTTTCTATGCAAACTTTTATGAAAGTTGGTGACAAATCTAAGCGTGTGGGGCTGATTTTTTAAATACTGAAAGACATATGTCACAAAAATTCTAATTTTTAGATGCTTCCAACTAAATTCCAAAATTTCTATGACTCTAAAAGTCATGCATTTCTTTTTCCACATAATTTAATTTCGTTTACAAAAATCCCTCTAAAGACTTTTCAACAATCCATTTTTTTCCACATAAAAGACTTTTCAGGGTCACAAAATATTCTTATTTGGCGCAATGAAAAATATAATAATAATAATAATAATAATAGTGTTGCTTGGTACAATTTATTATAAATTAAAAGCTGATAATTTAAAAATAGAAGTCAAAAGAATCATGTCACCTAGTTTTTAAAAAATTACTTTTTAAACTTATTTAAGTTATTTTCGCCTAATAAAAAAAGCAGAAATTGAACCAAACATAAGCAAAAGCTGTACCAACAATATGTGCCTACAAAAATTATAAGCGACTTAGATAGGCTGCACCAAATAGGCAAAAAAGAAATTTACCCAAAGCATCTTCAGCAAAAACAAGAAAAAAAAAAAAAAAAAAAACAAGAACAATAACAACAGCAGCAATAATAACAACAAAAATAAAACATTTACCAAACCTCATCAATTTATAACCATTCAAAGCTTATAGTCCAGTTTAATAAAAGTGTAATAAGAGGATTACTAAAGACTTACGTAAGCATTATAGTAGACTTCTAAATTAATTTTACTGAAAATCAAACTTAAAAGAAAAACAAAAGGGAAAATTATATTGATAGTCCTTATATTTTGATCCTTACGTCATTTTAGTCTCCGTAATTTTAATTGATTAGATTTTGACCATGAATTTATGATTTTGTCTCAATTTAGTCCAATTGATACAATTATTAGCATTTTTTAATAAAAAATAAACACATAAGTGGCATGTGTCATGATTTAAAGGGAAAAATTTTAAGTTTACTCAACTTAGTGAGTTAACATCAATTAATTCGGTGATAATATTTTGTCAAAAGCACTAACGGTATTATTAATTTGACCAAATTGATATAATATCTAAAATTGAGCCAATTAAAAGTATAGGGACCAAAATGACACAATTGACAAAACATAAAAACTACAGGTGTAATTTATCCAAAACATAATTTTATAGTTATCCAATCAAAATTATTAAAGATTTACTTAAATAAGCTTATTATGAAATTTATTAATAAAATCAAGCTAGTGACATTGAAGAAAGACTTGCACACCATATTTTCTAATACTTAAAGATTTATGACAAAAATTTTAATTTGTGAAGCTTCCAATTAAATTCCAATATATTTCCACTAATTTGTGGAGTGAAAGCTAGATCAATACAAACAATATTCGAGGACTAAACCATCCACTAATATGTGAAGAAATTTCAAAGGACCAAGTGTTAGTTGAAAATTATAAGATTAATACAGTGACAAGAGGTTTCAATTTTTCTTTGGATTTCTTTTCAATTATTAATTTACGGCTGGTTTGAATTTTCTTAGGTTGGTCATCTAACTTGATAGAACAATTTGGGTTTGGGGGATCCGTTTTGGGATCGATCTTGATAATTCAAACCACTCACTTTTTTAGATTCATTGAACAGAAAATTCATATAAAATATTAAGGTGATTGTGGATCAATAATTATATGTTTGAATAGCATTTATATTACAAAAAAAAATAGATGTTATTCTTGAATATATATTTATCGTCCATTTTTTTTTAAAACAAATGTGATTAAAACATATAGTTACCGATATTCAATGATCTTGATTTTTTACATTAATATTCTACTTAACAAATTCTAAAAAGTGAACAGTTTAAATTACTGAGGTTGACTCCAAAATGAGCTTCCTAAGCCTAATTATATATTCTCTTAAGTTGAATGACCAACTTGAGAGAATCCAATCCAATTAATTTATTTATTATATTGATTGAGAAGGGAGGGTTTGCACCAATGAAACATCTTATAAGAAACTTCCTTCTTCAATTCTCTCATTACTCATCTGTCCATCCCTTTCTTCAATAATGATGTACAATATTTTGAAAGATTTTCACAAAGAATTGTTGGAAAAAATGTTTTTTGGGGACTTTAATTTAATATTAAAGTATGGTGACTTTAATTAAATATTAAAGTGGGTCCTTATCACTTTTTGTGTTGGGTCCAAGTGAGCCAAAAACCATTGGGTTTTGAATAAGAAATTGCCAAGAAATTGCTTCATGATGTTAGATTCATGAATAGGAGTTTAAAGAGTATTTAAATCCTTTTTCTTGGCTAAAGGGTGTGAATCCTTTGGGCATCCATACTTTTCATTTTTGTGGAAAGGGGCTATGGATGCTTGGTGTTTTAATGACTAGCCTTAAAGGCTGGAGGCTCTTCCTCTCTCCCCTATACATGTATAAATTGAGACCCTCCTGTCCAGTTTCAATATAGAAATTTTTTGCTTCCATTTTACAAGTCAGTTTGCTTGATAGTTCCTATTGTGAGAGAGTGCTGCCATTGTTTTGTTCGCTAAGCTAGACAGATAGTGCTTCTGCCGTAGCTGGTTTTGACCGTCAGATCTCGGGAGACAGACGGGTTTCCTCAAGCACTCGACCCGTGAGGCGGCGAAATCTGTTTTAAGGAAACTGCTTCCGTGCAGGCTTCGGTTTCGTCTCTTTATCCTTTTATTGCTTTGTGTATTTCTGTTGAAATTTAATTGTAATTATTAGCATATGTTCTTGGTACATCATTTGTTTTCTTCATAATTCTATTTATTTAATTTCATAATTTTGAACAAACAAGCTTAAAACAGATTTCTTTGTATATATTTTCTAGGAAATTGATCGAATAGATTTATATCGAAAATTAGGTTAGCTTTGTATAATGTTACTAGGAATTGTTGCGGAATTACTCACTATTTCAATGATTATAAATCATGCAATGTTATTCTCTAATTGCTTAGTTTAATTAGAATGCTCTATTATAATTTGCATACTTAATTGAATTAGTATGATATTGTTTTATGCGTATGGTTCCTCATTTCTCTACCTTGATTTGCATGAATTTTAAGGTTATACAATATAATTTATGGATGTTGCAATTCTGACATGCTAATTCTATTCTAGTTTTAATTTGTTACATTCTTATTATGTTCTAGACTAGAGTACATAATTTAATGTTTTAGAATTATTTGCATATGTTAATTGCTAAATGGTTATTGGTTGTAACTCTTGCCTATTAATTTTAGTTTAATGTATTTGGAGTTATAATTGTGTACATGATTAATTTGCATTTAATTAGGTGCATTCATCTAAGTTATTTAATTGGGTGCATTAATCTAGATTATTCAATTGGGTGCATTAATCTAAATTATTTAATTAGGTGCATTAATCTAAGTTATCTAATTGGGTGCATTAAGGTGAATTATTTAATTGGGTGCATTAATCTAAATTATTTAATTGGATGCATTAACTTTGAATTGACTTAGCTATTTGGAGTTATTAATTTAAATGTTTATTATGAATTCATTTCATTCATGACTCATGAGCATTGAACCTTATTTTAAAGTTGTAATTTAATTTTAAAGTTACAAATTGTATTTTGTTGTGGTTTGCTACTAACTTTCTTTGTAGGGATACCAATGCGAAAAACAAATATAAAACCAAATGAATAGTATTTGGGATGTAAAAAGAAAATGTTTGGACTACTAACATTTGTGTTGAATAAGAATACCTAAGCGTGGAAAAGGTTTTTGGACTAAATAGAATCCTTATGGATTGGCTATTTTATTGAAATATTTGTAGCATGTTTTGCTTGAGATTTAGTTGGTTTGTTTACCAATTTGTGGTAGCAAGTTTTATTTGCTTATATTGTTGTAGCAATTGTTTTACATTACTTGTAAGTTTGGAACTTGGTTTGGTTTTCTGTGATAAAAACCAAAGTTTTAGCTTTGGCTAAAGAGTAGTTCTTATTTGTTCAGAAATGACAACTAAGACGGATTTGGTTTCAAACTTTTGGTGTTTGAGGAAGTCTTTGGGTTTAATCATTTTATTCCCAAAGTGTTGGAAAACCAAGTTTGGAAAAAGTCTTTGGTTATAATCTGATTATGTCCAAAGTGTTTTGGTTTTGAGAAAGGAAACCAAATTTTAGCATTAGCTAAAATATTTCTGATTTTATTCAGAAATAATGGGCTTAGTTCCGGGAGTACCGGTTAACTTTCATGGGCTCAATTCCGGGAGTACCGGTTAATTTTTATGAGTGGTGTAATTCTAGTAGCAAATTTTATTTGCTTGAGAATCGGTTTGTTATAACCTGGTTTATCCCCTAGAAATCTTAATTTTTTAAATTGTTTCCTATGGACTAGGAGTCAACATGCTCTTGAATGTTTTGTCAAAAGGTTAACTGGGTTTTAAGTGGGACCGATGTGACCCCTCCAGTCTTCCTGGGAACATTCCTGACCATGTTCGATTCTAGGTTTTGTGCTGAGACTAATTTTTGAATTAATTTTTCTTCTAAGGGATTTTCTAAGAGTTAAGTTTAATTTCTGGAATCACAGAAGTGAAATTCAGTTGTGATGTTTCAGAAATGGCTTCAAAAGGTGACAACAGAAATGTTGTTCCACCTGACAACCTTTGCCTCACGAGTTTCTTAAAGGAAATCATAAGATTGCATTAAAATATCTCTGAATTGATCAGAGGCAATTAGTATGGTATCCTTGTGTTATTTATAGCATTTATAATTGCTATGTGACTTTACTTGAAAGCAAAGTTGAGACAACCTGTTATTGTGGGTGAATATTTTTTGGATTTTTAAATTCCAAATATATTCTTAAATTGGTGGCTCCTAGTGAGTACAAGATCACTGATCACAGAGATAGAAAACTGGTGGTTCCTAGGTGGTGTTAGACCACTGGCTACACAGTTATGAGATTGTGGTTCCTAGTAGTGAATAGATTACTGATCACATGTCAAGACATCATGATTCCTAGTAGTGGAGAGGCTACTGGTCATATGTCAAAACATGATGATTCCTAGTAATGAGAGTCTATTGATCCTATGTCAGGACGTTGTGATTCCTAGTAGTAAAGTGACTACTGATCACAAGTTAAGACATTGTGATTCCTAGTAGTAGAAAGTCTACTGACCACATGCTGAGAAATTAGTGATTCCTAGTGATAAGACTACTGGCCATGTTATGAAGTTCCGAATAGTAGACTATTGAACACTGGATTTGTGTTTCCTAATAGTAAGACTATTGACTTCAGAGTGATAAGTCGGACCTAATATATTTGGGTGCCTAATTCGGTTGATGACATTCTGGGAATGTATTTACTGTGATATGATTTTGAGAGTTTCATAATCATTGTGACACAAGGATCTGTTTAAGACTTTGTATTTATTCTACAAAGTAGACTTAATTATCCGACTCTAAATTGAGGAGGATAATAAAAAGAAAGGAGGGAGTACCTCCTCAGTGAAGGCAAATGTCATTGAGCATGGCAACTTTTTCTGGGATAAGGAAGAAGCCCCCCCGTGAACAAGGGCTCTAAGCTGGGACTAAGGGGTGGTGTTGTAAAGAAGCTGGCATACAAGCCGCGGGAACCTGGTTATCGGTTCTTTGGGAAGTGCTACAACTATGGTAGCAAGAGGCTTTTAGTTTTACTAAGGCTACACGCCACATCTGCTCCGAGAAGGAGCTGTTTACAATTTTCGAACCGGTTACAAACGGTGAGAAGTTGTTTATGAGAAAGGTGGTCCTGAAGTTAACCTCAGGAAAGAGCTAATGAAGTCCTGTATGTTCTGGACTTTCGTAAGAATCTTGTCTCAAGGACTCTTCTCAGTAAACATGTTTTCGCATGGTTTTTGAGTCCGACAAGGTCGTTTCGATGAAACACAAGTGTGAAACTTGTGTTGAAGTGAAGTGGACAAGATCCCGTATGAGTTATAGAAAGGCGTTAAGCCTTCTTATAAATTCTTACAAATGTGGGGGTATCTTGCTATTGTGGTGTTTCCTACACCCTAACGGGTTAGGATAGGCCTGAAATCCATGGATTGTGTATTCATTGGTTATGCACATAATAGTAGTGCATATCGGTTTCCTGTACATAAGTCTGAAATTCCAGACATACACAGGAATACCATCATGGAGTTAAGGAATGCATGTTTCTTTGAAGACATTTTTCCTTGTCGAACCTGAGAAGGGGTTATGAGGTTTTGAAGCAATTTGATGAGCTTGCTAGTGAGGATGATCATGTTGATGATCCAGGTGATGATCAAATTGAGGTTTTAGATGAGCCCAGAAGGAGTAAAAGGGCTTGGACATCCAAATCGTTTGGTCCAGACTTCTTGACTTATATGGTTGAGAACGAACCTCAAACTTTCCACGAAGCTATGACTTCTCCTAAGAGTCCTTTATGAAAAGAAGCGATCAAAAGTGAGATTGACTCCATCTTACAGAACCACACCTGGGTGTTGGTAGATTTACCTGCAGGTTGTAAGCCTTTAGGCTGCAAAAGGATTTTGAAACGAAAGATGAAGGCCGATGGGTCTATTGACAAGTATAAGGCGAGGCTCGTTATCAAATGGTACAGGCAACGAGAAGGCCTGGATTACTTTGATACGTACTCACCTGTAACTAGGATAACATCCATTCGCATAGTGATTGCGATTGCAGCTTTGCGCAATCTGGAGATACACCAAATGGATGTAAAGACAGCTTTCTTAAATGGGGATTTGAATGAAGAAATCTACATGGAGCAACCTGAAGGGTTTTCAGCTCCAGGACAAAGCAAGAAAGTCTGTAAACTTGTCAAATCTTTGTATGGTTTGAAGCAAGCGCCTAAACAATGGCATGAGAAGTTTGACAATGTAATGTTGTCAAATGGGTTTCAAATCAACGAATGTGACAAGTGTATTTATGTCAAAGACAGCCCAGAGGTTATGTCATTTTGTGTCTATATGTTGATGATATGCTCATTATAGGTAGTGACGATGAAATGATCAAAACTACCAAGAAGTTGTTAAACTCTAAATTTGACATGAAGGATATGGGCATAGCAGCTGTTATTCTGGGAATTAAGATTACCAGAATCTCTGGCGGAATTGTACTTTCTCAGTCTCATTATGTTGATAAGATACTTGAGAAGTTTAGTGGATCAGATACGAGTGTGTCATCGACACCTGTAGACTTAAGTCTACACTTTACCTAGAATAATAAAGAGAGTGTCTCTCAGTTAGAATATTCTCGGGTATTGGAAGTTTAATGTATCTGATGAGTTGTACTAGGCCAGATATAGCTTACTCGGTTAGCAGGCTTAGTAGATACACGAGTAATCCTGATGCTTCTCATTGGCAGGGCATTGTGCGGGTGTTAAGGTATTTACGCTACACTCGGGATTATGGGCTGCATTATACTCGATATCCAGCGGTACATGAAGGATATAGTGACGCGAATTGGATATCAGATATAAAGGACTCAAAGTCCACTAGTGGATATGTGTTCATTCTTGGTGGGGCAGCCGTGTCTTGGAAATCTTCCAAGCAAACGTGTATATCTAGATCAACGATGGAATCTGAGTTTATTGCTTTGGATAAAGCAACGGAAGAAGCAGAATGGCTTCGCCATTTCATTGAAGATATTCCACGTTGGTCTAAACTGCGCATTTATTTGTATTCATTGTGATTGTCAATCTGCAATTGGTAAGGCACAGCGTATTATGTATAATGGAAAGTCTAGACATATCTGTCGTAGACGTAATTCCATACGACAACTACTCTCGAATGGAGTTGTCTCTTTAGACTATGTAAAGTCTAAGGACAACATTGCGGATCCGCTAACCAAAAGGTTAAGTCGAGTGTTAGTCGAAACGTCGTCAAAAGGAATGGGGTTAAGGCCTTTGGAAGTTACCGGAATGGAAACCCAACCTAGTTGACTGGAGATCCCAAGATCTAGGTTCAATGGGACAACCTAATTGCGTGTAACGGTAGTATGTCACTGAGGAGGTTAAACCTCCAGCCATTCCTTCTATCAGTGATACCTGCAAGTGTAGAGGATAAGCTGAGCTTTTAATGACTCTTATCTGTTAAGCTGTTGAGCTAAGTATTGCAGGATACTTTAGTAGAGTCACCTATGTGAGTGTGAAGTGGGGCCGCTTCTAGAAGAATTGGATAGGCCAAGATTCTTTGAAACCACTCGCTGAACCAGGCTAGTGTCCAGGGCCACACAGGGCACACCAGTGAGAACATTATGGTGGTAGGAGTAATTCCCGTGTGAGATCTATTGTTTTAGTTTACACAAACGGCAGAGCAGTTCAAGATGTCTTATTCACTGATCAGCCAGTAAACTCGATAGGTTTTCACTGGGAGAGGTTCAAAGCCAAAAGCTACCTTCTCTGATGTCGGGGTTAGTCCGTTGTACTCTCTCTCAGAGTCTTTATTGTTGAACGTTGTCCGTTTGTTGAGTCATTCGGTCAATTTTTTATTCATGTGGGGGATTGTTGGAAAAAATGTTTTTTGGGGACTTTAATTTAATATTAAAGTATGGTGACTTTAATTAAATATTAAAGTGGGTCCTTATCACTTTTTGTGTTGGGTCCAAGTGAGCCAAAAACCATTGGGTTTTGAATAAGAAATTGCCAAGAAATTGCTTCATGATGTTAGATTCATGAATAGGAGTTTAAAGAGTATTTAAATCCTTTTTCTTGGCTAAAGGGTGTGAATCCTTTGGGCATCCATACTTTTCATTTTTGTGGAAAGGGGCTATGGATGCTTGGTGTTTTAATGACTAGCCTTAAAGGCTGGAGGCTCTTCCTCTCTCCCCTATACATGTATAAATTGAGACCCTCCTGTCCAGTTTCAATATAGAAATTTTTTGCTTCCATTTTACAAGTCAGTTTGCTTGATAGTTCCTATTGTGAGAGAGTGCTGCCATTGTTTTGTTCGCTAAGCTAGACAGATAGTGCTTCTGCCGTAGCTGGTTTTGACCGTCGTATCCTGGGAGACAGACGCCGGGTTTCCTCAAGCACTCGACCCGTGAGGCGGCGAAATCTGTTTTAAGGAAACTGCTCGCGAGTTTTTTTCTCTTTATCCTTTTATTGCTTTGTGTATTTCTGTTGAAATTTAATTGTAATTATTAGCATATGTTCTTGGTACATCATTTGTTTTCTTCATAAATCTATTTATTTAATTTCATAATTTAAACAACAAGAATAATGTTATATATATATATATATATATAAATTTTTGTAGAAAGAATTCATACGAAATGATGATGTCATTTTGTAGTCCTTTTGCTTCAAGCAAAAACACCTAATGGTTGTTTACAATTAGAAAAAAATATCATATTATATTATTTTTTAGTTTTATCTATAAAAATTAAGTTTTTATATCATTTTTGTTTTTAATAATATAGTTAAAGCTTATATAGGTTATTATTTTTTGTCTGAAGAAGGCCCAATCTGTTAAGAAATTTGATCCAAAATATCATTTTGCCAATGTGTTATTATGGGTAATAATATTAAATCTACTAATTTTAGAAAATCAAAAAATCGTATGAAAAATAAATGGAAAATGAGGAATCACTCATGATGAGTAAGAATGATTTACTAGGACTTGAAATATCTAAAACCCTTAATAGTATATTAAACTATTAATTATTTTTTATGCATTAGATTATTTCTTCATTTCACAATTTTTCAAAATAAAAATAATTTTATAACCTTTTCTTACTACTAATCTAATCTTATCTTTCATCGTTAAAGGCAAACAAGACATTATATATGTTAATCAAATAGGGCCTTAGTTAGTCATTTCACTCTCTAATGTTAGTATACTGACATAATTAACGAAAGGAAAAAAAAATGTGGAGATATAAATAGGACAATCTAATAATTCTAAGTTCAAAGTACCGGTTTTGGATCACCTGTACTCATTTCCTCTTCAATCCCATTTGTTGATGACATGGCAGCTTGAGATGAATGAGACAGAAGATGGGTACAAAAAAATAGATACAAGAGATCGGAAGCCCATAGTAGCAAAGAATCAACACCAATTTTTTTATTTAGTCAAGCTTGCTATTGACATAAAACACCAAATAAGAATAGTATTGTGGGTCCTTTATTTAGGCACTGTTTGGAAAATGGTCAAATCATTTATAAATTTTTTTAAAAAAAAAAATCTTTTTAAATCATATTTGATTATGAATTTAAATAGTGATTTGAAAAAGAAAACGAAAATGTGAGAAAGTGGATAAAAAATTTAGCTTATATTTTATTTATATTTGTCTTTCTTTTTCAAATTTCTTTACCAATTCATGATTCAAATACAATTTTATTCATAATATAATAATGATTACATTTATTTACTAAAAATTATACATCACCTCAAATGTTAGCATTATATTATTAGTAATAAAAATGAGCCAATGTTGGGACTCATTACTTTTAATAATGCTTTGCTGAATACTACTTACATTTATTTACTAAAAGTAATTTATCATCTTATATATTATCTTTATATTAGTAATAAAATTGACCGAGTGATGGAGTCCATTAAATTAATACAATGATAATATGTGAGACTATCGTTCTCAAAAAAAAAAAATAATAATAATAATAATATTATATGAGACTATACAATGACAATTTTCAGTTTATATTTTTTGATTATTGAATTATTTATTAAGTTATAAATAGGAGAGTGCATATAGAAGAAGCATCATATCCAATTCCCTCTCTACCACCCAATACTGGTGTAAGAATGGGTTTCTTACTATCCAATTATCAACTCACAATATGTATCCTCCTGTATTCCCTAATTTTCTGCTTCTCTTCTTCTTCTGCACATCTTTGCCATAATCACGAGAGCACTGCTTTGCTCCAATTTAAGCAATCCTTTTCCTTCAATTGCTCTGTTTCTGTTGTTGGTTGCTACAGAACTCCTCCATTCACTGATAATTGGAAAGAGGGTACAGATTGTTGTGCATGGGATGGGGTCACATGTGATAACACCACTGCTCATGTCATTGGCCTCGACCTCAATTGTAACTGCCTATATGGTACCATCCATCCAAACAGCAGCCTCTTCAATCTTGTTCACCTTCAACACCTCGACCTTTCTGAAAACAACTTCAATCACTCTCAAATTTTACCTTCATTTGGCCGTTTCACAAATTTGACCCATCTTGACCTCTATTCCTCCAATCTTTCTGGCCCAAGTTTTATTAATGGAACTCTCCGGCACCTTAGGTCGTTGGATCTCTCTTTTATAGATTTCACCGGAGAGCTACTTAATTCCATCGGCCAACTTGAGTCCTTGGAGGAGCTATTCCTCGATTCTTGCAATCTGCTCGGCACCATTCCGACATCGCTTGGAAACCTCACGCGATTAATTGGGCTTGATCTTGGAGGAACAAATTGATCAATGATCAATTCACATCTTCAATCGGCCATCTTAAAAACTTGGAGGTGCTATACCTCAATGACGCAATTTCTCCGCAGTGCGATTAGAGATAAACACAAACCTCACGCGATTAATTACGCTTGATCTTTCATACAACAATTTTGAAGGCCCAATTCCTCAACTTTTTCCCAACTTCTCGCAACTTAGTTTTATAGATTTCTCAAACAATCAACTAACAGGTCCCATTCCATCATCAATAACTGGCCTTCCAAATCTACACTATCTAAATTTAGGCAGTAACTCAATCAATGGGACAATACCTCCTTCCTTGTTTCATCTTGTGAACCTTACCCATCTTGATCTTTCGTCAAATAATTTAAGCGACACTGTTGAGCTGGACACGTTTGCAAAGCTTGAATATTTGTATTATTTGGATCTTTCAAACAGTGGTCTATCATTGACCACCACCAACTCCACTCCCTCCTCTTTCCGAAACATTACGACATTACAATTGTCGTCTTGCAACATAAGTAAAATTCCTGAATTTTTGAAAACCCGAAACGAATTATTGCACATGCTAGACCTTTCGAAAAACCACCTAAATGAAGAACTCAATCCACTCTGCAATCTTCATTCTCTTCGATATCTCAATCTGTCCAATAACCAATTTGCCGGATTAATTCCTACCTGTTTGGGGAACTTCAGTGGAAATTTAACCTTGTTAAGTTTGCAAAGAAACAATTTCAATGGTACCATCCCTCAAACATTTGGATATGCAAGCATGTTACAGGAACTTGACATTAGCCACAATAGATTGCAAGGGGTGCTGCCAAGATCATTGGCGAATTGCATGAACCTAGAAATTTTGAATCTGGGTCATAATTTCATAGAAGATATTTTTCCATTTTGGTTGGAGAATCTGCCCCAATTGAAGGTTATTGTCTTGCAAGATAATAAATTCCATGGTCCCATAGAGCAACCAAGGAAGAGATTAGCCTTCACCAATTTACATATCATTGACATGTCTCACAATGAATTTACAGGCACTTTGCCATCAGAACACTTTGAGAGCATGCATTCAATGATGATGGATGATGAAAAGAAATCCTCCTTAAATTATATGTTTAATGGTTATGGTTATTATTCGGTAACCATAATGAATAAAGGACTGGAAATGACATTCGTAAGGATCATCACCACCTTGAAAGCTATTGATTTCTCGCACAACAAGTTTGATGGAAAGATTCCCATATCTATTGGAAGACTCAGAGGCCTCCGTGTCCTAAATTTTTCAAGAAATGGCTTCACAAGTTCGATTCCATTGTCCTTGGCGAATCTAACTAAGCTTGAGTCCTTGGATCTATCCCAAAACAAGCTCTCTGGTGAGATACCTCAACAACTAACAAGCTTGACATTCCTTGCATTTTTTGATGTCTCGCAAAATAATCTAACTGGGATTATACCACGAGGCCAGTTTGAAACATTTTCAAACACTTCATATGAGGGAAATCTAGGCTTGTGCGGGTTTCCATTGTCAAAGAATTGTGGGAATGTCCAGATAGCAGAATCACCAACTTTACCATCCTCATTTAGTCACAATTTTAAGTTCAAATTTGATGGCTTTGGTTGGGAAGCAGTGTTGATGGGATATGGAAGTGGAGCAGTATTTGGTTTGGTGATAGGAAGTTGCATCATTCAAAGGAAAGAAGAATGGCTTGCGAGAATTTTTAGAGTGAAAATGCATCATCAGAAGAACAGATCGAATGAGGTTAGGTACCAACATGGAGCAAGATGACATGTTAAGAACTAAGTGGAGCTTGTATTCATTAAAGCTGTTTGTTTTTAATTTGATTGTGAACCATGATATCCCTTTTCATTTCCTACTTCTATGTTTCAAATTTTACACTCACGATTGACTGCTAGAATATATAGTTAGTTACATGCATGTATGTAAGTAGAAAGATAATATATTACATGAAAAAAAAAAAAAACCCCCTTTTGGAGAAACTGAATTCACAACTTTGTAATTCCAATCGCCTAAAATAACAAATTTAGATCCAAGTCGATGAGAAGAAAACAAAATGGTAAAATAATTCATGCTGACATTAGAAATGATGAACAACATGTTTTCAATACGAATTTATATACATGTTTTCAAGTCAAGTTAAATTTTCACAAATAGGTGTTCATTTTTTCTTTGTTGATTTTAGTTTTTCTTTGATTTATATACAGGTTTTTTTTTTTCAAAAATTTAATTCTTTCTAGATTAGAAGCACTTGAAAATAAATTTTTTTTTTATAAAAATTCTAATAATTTTTTTTAAAGATTCACTAAAAATAAAATTTCAAAAAATGTTATTTTTTTAGCATTTGCCAAATATGGATGGATTTTTTTTTTTTTTTTTAATATTTATTGTCAGCTAAATAAGTTGTAACTAAGGTGGGCGTCGTGTGTAGTGTTAGGTCGTAATTGTGTCATGTTATTTCGAGTTTGTGTCAAAATTAACTCAACACTAACACATTCCAGCTGTTTGTTATATAATATTATTGTGTCATGTCATTTTCAGTCTGCGTTCGATTCTGCTGTGTGAACACGTCATGTCAAAAAAATTATCCTTAATTAAAAGTATCAAGTGTATGAAAAAATTACAAGTTTTCTTTACAAATTAAAATTAATGAAAATAATCTCTACTTGATGAAAAAATAAATAAAATAAAATATCTATAGATGAAATATTTAATTTTAACTCAATTCTATTTCCCTAATTTACAAATTTAAATCTATGTTATATTTGCTTTACTTGATTACTTCTAAAATAGTTGACAAAAAAAATACATTATCTATATTTTTTTATTTTTTTAAAAATATTAGCCTCAAAATTTTAATTTAGGTTGGATGGAGTTGCATAAGGATTCAATAATATCATGATAATCCTTAGGGCCTGTTTGGGAAGGGTTATTTGGGCTAAAATAGCCAATAAAAATAAAATAGGCTAAAAACACTAATAAGACAAAATGTCAAATTCAACCTATAATCATCTCACTTTTTTTCTTACAACTATCAAATCAACTACAAAAAAAACCCACTATTTTTTCAAACACAACATTTTTAGCTACACTAAAATAGCAAAAAAGACAACTAAAATAGCCAATTTCCCAAATGAGACCTAGTAGAAATAACATTACAATAAAATGAATTTGTACTATACATAAAAAATTTCATTGCCAATGACACATGTATTTTTGTATTTTAAAAAAAGAAAAAATTGAATAAATTGTCCATGTTATGCATAATATTTTTCATAATAAGAGCTTATTTCTATAAAAATAAAAATAAACATGAGTTAATTTTTAGTATAAAGAATTCAAAAATATCATGATGTGATTTATCCATGTGTATACAAACATTGATTTTTTTTTTTAATATTCTAAATTTTTTTTTTTAGAGAATTGACCTACTTTTCAAATTATTTAGAAAACTAACCTGATTTTTAAAATTGCATTTAGAAAATGCGATTTTGAAATTGAAATTGCATTTCCAACATGCAATTTCACATTTAAATCACATGTTGAAAATGCAATTTCAAAAAGTGAAGTCCATGTTATCATCAATTGCATTTTCAACATGCGATTTCATGAAATTGCATGTTGAAAATGCAATTTTAATTTCAAAATCGCATATTTAAAATGCGATTTCAAAAAGTAGGTTAGTTTTTCAAATAGTTTAAAAAGTGGGTCAATTTTCGAAATTATTATTTTTTAAAGTATTTAAAAAAAAAAACTCTACAAACATTACCATATTGATAATAAATTATTAAATATAAATGTGTTTTGAAATTAATAATTATTGAAGCCTAGACAGTTTCTTAAGTGCTTATGAAGAGGATACTTAGGTGCTAAGTTGAGTAAGATTTTAGGTTCGAATCTATGAAAAGATGCTGACCTATATTATAATCTAACTACTAACATATTTAACCGTTATCTCAAAAATAATAATTAATAACAACTCAAAAATAAATTTACTTTTCAAATTGTAGAGATATGATAATTATTACATATGAATCAAATAATCAATTATTAATTACATTTGAAATGCAATAAACCAATGATTGAATGACATGTGTATTTATGAGTTATAAGTAATAATCAATTATTAGTTACAAAATTCGTAGTTCTTAGTTATAGTCATTATAGTGTTGGTTATGATTTAATTATAACATATTATTGTTATTTTAGTTATGTCTGAAACGATATTTGGTTATGACTCATTTTAGTATTGATCATAACTTGTTGTGATATTAGTTATGATCTATTATGATTAGTATTTTAGTTATGAACAAAAAAATTTCTTATTACACCTTAAGTGATATTTGATTATGATCATTTTTTTTAGTTCGGGTATTTGTTACACTACCATCACAATTATTATAAATTATATTTAATACACACTCCAAATAGTGGTGTGCATGGTAGAGGAGCCCATACGAAGCCCATCTTAAGAGTTCTCTTCGAAGCCCAGCATTGCACCCAATCTTATTACCCAAAGCCAATATCTCTCCTGATAAAAGAAAAATAGAAAAATAACTAACAAATATAAGTTTTCTTACAGAAAAATCATTAAGACCTATTAATTTTGTATTAAGATAATTCATTCATATTTTAAATAAATTATTTTGAAACAGTAATACTATAATTTTTCTCACTTTTAACTTTTTCCATGGATATTAATTACATTTGTACTCATAATTTAATGGTCAACTTTAGTAAAAAATCATAAATAGGGTCTCAAAAATTATAATTAAGATTATTCACTCTATTTGGTTCTGAATTTTTAAAAATAACTTTTTAAGTTTTTAATTCTGTTGTTTTAGTGAATTTGTTTAATATTTTAGTCAATTTTATTTTTTTATTTTTAGATGCACCTAATAGATGTACTTGAAAAGTAAAATATTTGTAAAAAAATCATAAAAATTTCAAAATATACAAAAAAAAAAAATACAAAAATATACTGAATTTTTGTGTTCTTTTATATTTTTTTAGTATATAGTGAATTTTTCTTGAAAAAAAAATCAGAAATTTTGTATTTTTTACATGTATCTAAATTAAATTGATATAAAAAAATTTAAAATGACTAAAATATTACTAAAATTCACCAAAAAAATAAAAATAAAAAAGCGGATGAAAAAATAAAAAAAAAAAAAAAATTAACAAATAAAATAATGAACATGTCAATTCTAGATCAATACTTAATACACCAAAAATTAATAGTTACATGGAAAAAAATAATAATAATTCAGCTGAAATTGCATAGAGTTTGGTATTATTCTATAACAATATTTGGCTTTAGCAATCACCTCATTATGGAAAAATTGAAAAGAAAAAAAATCTAACAGGATCAGCAAGAGGAATATTTTTCTAAATATTGACTCTCTTCAATATTGTGAGTATAAGAGGAATATTTGATAAATAAGACTTTGTGGAAGTGTTTTATGCAAAATACGACTGAATTCTTCTAATAAAAAATTGATAAAGGTTGAATAATTTTTTTAAAGAAAAGTAAGACTAATTTGTTATTTTTCCAAAAAAAAAAACAAAAAAAAAACAATTTACCAACAAAAATAAGACCATAATCTAGAGTTTGTTTATTGTTTTGTTTTATTAAAAAAAAAAAAAAGAAGAGTTTTGTTTGGTGTTATTTTCTTCTTTGATGTTTTCATTTCTAATTTTTTACTTTTAAAAAATTTCAAAAAAACTTTACGAAAATTAAAGGGAAAATAACAATTAAGTGGTAAATTTAAAAAATAATTTCAGATATATGATAACGTTTATAAAATCACCGGTGGAAATTCCAGATTTAGTGGCGTTTAAAAAACGCCGCTAATTCTTTTGTGACATTTAGTATCAAACATGGCAATCATTTTGGTGACCAATTTAATATTCATGAATCACTTTATAAATCTCTCACTAAAGGCTACCAGTAATTGATCATTGTATGTGACACCAGCAATACAACAACCATCTGCACTCACCAGAAATTTTCAATGCTACGTAACTCAAATTTTGTGACTCAAAAGTGGCTCAAATGACCAAAACGACGTCGTTTTGAGTACAAAACAACATAAAAATGGCCAAAACGACGTCGTTTTGGCCATTTGAGCCACTTTTGAGCCATAAAATTTGAGTTACGAGACATTTTCCAGAAAGAAAATATCAGATTGTGGCTGTGATTGGTTTCTCCGTTGTTCCTTCTAAAAATGGAAGAATTTTGGGAGTAGCAGCTGTTTCTCCCCTTTTAGAATATAATGCTTGGTTACAGAAGTATAAACCTGCCAAAAGAAAAAAAAAAAAAGAAAAAAAAAAGGCTGACAAATTAAGCCCTAAAAGCAACAGGAATCAACAAATTGTGATGATAATAAACATAGGAGCACAATTGGGCACAATAGAAAATCAAAATTAGTTTCTATTGCTTCCTAGATTCAGCTTTTTAATTTAGTTCACTCATCATTCCTAACCATAGAGTTAAACTTGGATTTTCAGCCATCACAAATATAGTCGATATCCACATATCACCTCCCATGCAGTAAACATATTTAGAATCACAGAGAAAAAAATGGAGCATGCCTCCATTACAAGAGATGGCCCTATAATCCTCAAGTACCTTAGTCAGGTACAGCAGTTCCCTCTGTCAAGGTTATTCTTCATCTCCAGCGTGTATCTCCCAAAGGCTCGCTCAATCTTCTTATTGAAATGTTCATTACGGTCACTGATCAAATCAGTATCTTTCTCATCATGAAACCTTCTCCTCCTGCTTCTCATCTCTGTCCTTGAGTTCCTTCACCATCCTTTCAATCTTGTCCTCGGCAACTTTTGGTGCCTGTCAAATATGAGTAGAATTCTTTTGTTCTGTTCAAATTTCTCTAAATTGAACCATTTTAGCCAGAAACACATAATTTCCTCAATTAAAACACTTACCTTTCCATATTGGAGGCTTGAAGCTTCTCTGTAGAATTTTGGATCAGCTTCTTTCATTTTATTGTACTCTTCGATGTCAATCTCAATGTTCTTTGACCGTTTCTTGTATGCATTGTACAATGTTTTCTGATTAAAAACTGTTCAAGCAAGGCAATGTATTTCAGTACATACATATAAGGTATCAAATGTCAATGTTGAATGGTTCAAAGAAGGTGGGGAAAAAAAAAAGAAGGTAACTTAAGCTTATCTTTATATTGGAGAATTAAAGAAGTTTTCAACAAAATATCTATTTCCAGCCTTCCAAGCACAATATATGTAAAATAGCTTGAACCCATGAGAATGCAGACATATACTAAGATATGTACTATACCAATAATTCAACACTGTATTATGCTGTTTATTTGACCATGTAACAACAATTATTCTTTCATTTTATCCAACCAAGTAAAAAGTTCTCTTCCAAGAAGATATGGTTCGCTATAGTGCTCGTGCAAGTAACCGATGAGTTAATCAAAGTTCATGCAGTTCCGGGAAGAATGACATTCTGTTCCCAATCTCCCAGATACAAATTGATAGGACTGCAAATAGAAGCAATTGGTGGAAATGGATCCCTATAGTTAACCCCAAGTAGTTGGGACAAAGACTTTTGTTGAATTTAGCTGCATTCCAAAGTTGAAAATGTATGTGAAAATAATATTTAAGAAAATGAATTAAGTTACGCACAACACACAACGTGAAATATATAATTACATAACCAAAAAGAACTAATCATACCATCCCCACCAAACAAGAAGCCAATGTCCCCATTGCCAAAGGAGTATCAAGAGTACTCTGACAGAAAATAAGAATAAAAAATTTAGAAACAATATACAATTCTGAGAGTAGGAAGAAATTGCAGGAATGCAAAGCAAATTGCACACTGATTTCCGTTTGGTCCAGAGATTTGCAAGTGGAGCATTATCACACTATTTATTAACATGAACAAAATAGCCACCTGGAAGATAAATGTGGCTGCAATGATGTGCATGGCCCATTTCACAAATTGAGCTGCGCCAACATCCACACTTCCATCTTCTAAAATAACAAATTTCCGCACCATCCAATACCCTAGGGCAGCTCCTGCAACGACAATCCCCAGTAGTACAAAAATAGAAACCTGTAACCAAACAAGGTGAATAGTTTAAACAAATAAAGGAGGACATAGTTGAAAACTGAATCTGTAATAAAAAATAAAAAAATAAAACGATAATTCTATGGTCTTGCAGTTATGAAGCTATTTGGTCTTGATTATGAATCATGTAATTACTTGTGAGGCTTTGTGGTGGTCAAACTTGGGGTGATTGGTTATGAATTTGGTTATGAGGCTTTGTGGCTATGAACAGAAGTGGCCTAGGTTACGAAGCTTTGTGGTGGTTTTTGGTTATGAATCACTGTGACTAAAATTTTGTGTATGCCATATGCACCACTTTTCCTTTTCAAAAAACAATAAAAATGAGATTCAAGTCGTAGTAGAAGAAAATAAATAAATGCTTTAAAAAGTGGCCAAAAAAAATTAAGAAATTTTTAATAGATGTAAGTGGGCTAACACGGAGGTAATAAGGACAGTTAAAGGTACTAGATGATTGCTCTTTATACAAGATTAGACATAATCAATTTCTATATTATTGATTTTTATTAGATAAAAGAAATGCACTAAATTGAGAGAAGCGATGAAGGTTTCAGCAAGGAGAGTCACTCCTCAGCTACGTTACATGAACTCGGGTACAAGTGTTGGGTGTAGATATGTATCTAGGGGTCGGACTTGACAAACCTCTAAATGAGGGATATGCGGGTACGTCTAAAAGTACCCAAAAATTAGACACAGATACGTGGATACGGCCAAACATGGATGTGTTAAAAAAATATCAAGTATTTCTCTGATAAAGTTACAATAATTTATGGCTCAGAATGATTACATATTTTTATGATGATGCTACACATTTGTAATTAAAAAATATTGAATATTAATATATACAACATTATTAAAAAAAAATGAATAATTGATTTTCCATGGATATAAGTTAAATTCCAACTTAATTAGTATTAGGCCAAACATGAGAAGCTCATGTAAAAGCCAGCCAGCCCAATAACCTTATAATTTTTATTATAAGGCCCATTTTATTAACAAACCAAAGTGTATCCTAAATAAGCCCAAATGCACCAAACCCTTCAATATAACCCTAGCAACCATCAACAAAGATGAACACAGAAGACGAAGATGACGAACAACGATGATGATGAGGTCGCGAGCCATGTTTCTCTCCTTTGTTGCTGCCGTGAAAAATAGAAAAGAAAATCAACCATATCCATCTGTATTTAGCCATATTCACCACCCGCACTCATGTCGTGTCGTGTCGACACGGGTACCTCTCAAAATATAAAGAGTCCGTGTAATATAGCTCTTTAGTTGGGATGGTCTAAGATTTTCCTTGAAGAGGAAGATGATAGAGATGGAGACGGTGACTTCCCGATGCTCAGAGAGAGAAGCCGAAACTTGAATCACTAGGTCAAAATGAAGCATGAGAAGTTAGATTGGTTGTGTGAAGTCTTTAACCAACTGATTGTAGTGAAGGTGAGAAGGATTTTTACGGAAGGATTTTGTGACAAGGTAGTCATATGTATGTTAGTTCCTTCATATTGAAGGGGGAGGTTCCTTTGCAATTTGGTTCGTAAAGGTAGGAAATAGTGGTCTTCTTGCCAAAGAATAAAGGGCATCCTCTTTGAGGGATGTGGCTAAGAAGTTGTCAAAACTCAAGGTGCAGAAGGAACCAGCCAAGGTGAAAGAGGTTGATCCTTTATACAGGTGCCTAAAATGGTGTATTGGCCACCAAATCAAAGCCCTTATAGACTAAGGTTACAAGGGGAAAAGAAAGTAGTGAATTGTATCAAGAAAACCATACATTTCTTGGAAAGAGGTTTGATGGGGAGGGTAGTGGACTAGCATAGGGGCATCCCCTCTACAATGAATAAGATAATCATCCATGGAAGGTCTCGACCAAAGTTGGGTTTGATGTTAAAGATTTTTTTTATCTATTTTGTTGCCATCAAAAGAGGAGGCAAAAAAGGGCTTTGAATGAAAAAAGTTGAGTTCTTCTGAGACTAGTGGTCTCTGGTGGGAGAGTGTTATTGTCATGGAAATGGTGGTCCAAACGCGATTTGGTTTCACTTCCTAGGCTGTCACTACACCTATAGAATGAGTTCTGCTGTGATAGCAAAGTATGGACTTCTATTCCATGCGCACACCAGTCATGTGCTTCTATTGTGTCGTATTCAGCGATTTCCAGCAGTCATAGACGCCATATTGCATGTTCTTATAAACTCCGATTATGTGTAAAATTCCATGTCCGTTCTTATTTCAACTGTGTGCGAAATAGTAATTTGTATGTGCAAACATATGTAAATACCAGAAAATGTGCACACATTGCGAGTGATACAACTTTTGGTGACAATTATTTTGGACTTACAGCTCCTATTTGTCCTGTATGTGCGTCACGTTCGTGTAACACTTACAGAGCCGAAAGGATATTGGGGAAAGGTGGAAGGAACTCCCCTGTGATGAGAAGAAGAGGTTTCAGGACATGGCTAAGGCAAGTGCCAAGGAACTGGGCGAAGAAGTTGCAAAGAAATCTGCAAAGGTACTTAGGTGCTTAGTGTTTTCGTAACTGCATTTGGGGAGGACCTGCTATCGACACAATGTTGGTTAATTTTTTGTATTAATGTTCACGTTAATAACATTGCAGAGTAAAATGCAAGTCCGCATATCATTGAAGTCAATTGTTGATATCGTGAATCGCTATAACGAAGCACAAAAGCAGGCAGTCATTGATATTGGGTTCGGTGGCCTCCTCGGGTTAAAGTGTACCCGTATAGATCACAACATGTGCCAATGGTTGGTACAGAACTTCGATCCCGACACGTGTTCGTTGACTGTTCATGGCCGTCACCTGAGGCTCACCTGTGAGGAAGTGCATGTCTTATTGGGTATACGGTCAGAAGGCAATGACGTGCAGTTCACTGGTTCAATAGATGCATATCCCAATATCTACGAAGAGGTTGGAGCTGTTAAGGGAATCATTCCTTTGAACCGGTTGAGAGTTTATCTGACTGAGAGTGATGGTGCGGATGACGAGTTTCGGCGGAAGTTTGCCCTGTACGTGTTGGGGGCCATGTTGTGTCCTACCACAATGACCGGCTTGAGCCTGTCGTTCGTTCATGCCGTGAAGGACGTGACCGGTATGGGGGCATGTAATTGGGCAAAAGTGACCTTTGCAATACCTTGTCAAAGGTGTTCGGAAGTATAAGATGAAAGTTCAGCGCGAGGCAACTGGATATGTTTTCCTTTTAATGGTAACGTAATCGACCGTTGTTTGTTTGTAACATGCCGATTACATATTTCATCCATTGCTGTGCATATGGTTCAATAAAATGGCAGTCGTTGCGAACTACAAACTTACCTGTTATTGAACAGCATGACAAATATACCTGTACGGGCCACATTTTTTTTAACCACGAAAAGCTTATCTTTTTAACCGGAAAGCTGCATGGGGATTCTGCCATCGAGACACATAAACACATACATATGATTGTGTTGTAAGTTGTATGCATTGTTAACGAATACGGATTATTTTGCTCGGAAGTGTATAGTAAATATGTTTTCCCCCTTATAATGCAGCTATTTTACTTGGATCGTTTTGCCCCTCCCTGTAAGAGTACGTCGGCTACTACACGCTCCATCCCTCGGCTAAATGATTGGGGTGATGCCGAAATACGGGAGACGAGGCGACGTATGGGAAGGAAGCAAATGTTGCAGCAACATGAGGTAATCAACCCATTCGTTCTGCACATTTGACAGCATTGCCCCACCTGTGTTATGGATAACGGTGACAGACAGAATTTGTGTTCCTATGACTAGGTGACAAGCAGTGACAAACAGTGACCCATTCCTTAGCGTATGTCATATTTTCAGTTTGTCCCTCCCTATTTACTCTGAAATACTCGAACTTTTGGGGCGAAAACATTAAGTTCCCATGTGGACGATGTTGTAGCCTTACAAATTCAATTTTATGTACTACTTCCGTTATGAAATGAATTTTGGTGAAGCCCTGAAGTCAGATTTTTGGAAAAGCTTGAAGATTTTGGTTTTTTAACCTTGTAAAAAGGTCAAAACATTGTCGTTCAGTTATTGTTAGTTCGTAATTGAAAATTTCTCTTTGTTTATGTAATTGGGAAAAGGTAAAGTGGTAAACATGAGATCGACTAAAGTTTTTATCCACACCAGATGAGCATCATTTACAACAAAATTTTTTTTTTCATTTCAGACGAATGGAGTAATTAATTTTTATTAGATATATTTAATATGTAAAGTGTGTACACATACGTTGTGTGCAACTTAAGAAAGCAGACCGAAACTTTACGATTCACAGTTGAGATCGATTAACAATTCAGTGCATTACCATTTTCATTTATGATTTGAATCCCGATTTGACAACTATGTCAGGTGGAGTTTCCTCCAACAAAAGCGGAAAGCAACGACATTGATGACGCAATTGACACACACCATGTCAATAACAAACAGAAACCACGGATTGATGATGTTCGTTTGAGCAAGGTTGAGACCGACATTGGTGAACTCAAGGAAACCATGAAGCAAGTGCTTCACAGCGATGCGGAAATAAGGGACATGTTGCTCAATTTCCGAGGGAAGGAAGCTGTTGACAATGCAAAGGTAAGCAAAAGCAATCAGTACACATGCTTCGCACAGTTCACAGAGGTTACTTGGGGATGAAATATGGTAGTAACTTAATGTATGTGTTTGTGTGATTAGGTGGAGTCGAATGAAAGAAATTGTAACATTAACATATCCTCTAGCATTCTTTGAGCGAAAGGAATCTTTGAGCAGTGGTTCTTGACTATATTGTCTGGCAAACAACCGTTTAATGAACAGACACATATTGCTGAAATGAAGCAAATGATGCAGCAAGTGCTGGCAGGTTTATTGGAAACAGCACAATTGCCTCGCGCAGAGGAAAAGGGTTTTGACCCTACCGTGGGAGTCGAGTTGCATGATGGCGGCGTGGTCTTCCCAAATTATTATGGTAGCCCAAATGAGGGTAATGTTCAAGATTTACAGGGGGTGGATTGGGAGGACAATTATGTGAATGGAATGTTGTCGAATGAGATAATTGATATGCACGATGGACAGTTGTGTACCGTCCAAGAAGTTGGGGACATGCACAACAACCGTGGCCTTGCGTTGGAGGAAACATACGCAAGCGAAGAAAGCAAATCTCTTTCGGTTCAGATTCTGGCCATCAAGAACGTTGCACAACAGAGTTTATCTTCCTTTGATGATTTGCAAACCTTGCCACCAATGCGAGGAGAAGCAGACAATGTGCATCCTTCTGCTGGTAAGGTTGCCCAAACATTGGGAGCGGGACAAATTGTAACAGGCACACGAAAGGGAAGAGGAAGAGGTGTTGAAGCGACAGACGTAGGGGATATGCATTCGTGCAGCGATAGCAAAATGAGTACTCGACTTACTGCCGAAAAATTCCCAAGTCGCCACATCACTTCACCTTTCGTATGTTTCATTACCAATTGATGCCGACAGCATTACTGATCATAATTGAACCATTATTTCTGTTGTATTTTAATATTTGTGATTCTACTGCAAGCTTGCAGTAACAAATGTTGTACACTTGTGTTGCAGATTTCGGACAAAGTCCTGTCCAAACTGCACAGGTTGGACAAGCGGTTCCGTTCACGGGTTAGACATCGCTGCACCAATTTTAGATGCATAAGGATGTGTTATGTACTTTGCAAATTAAATTTCTGAACAGTGCTGAGTTAGTTAATTGTTTATATTAATAGGAGTTGATGTTACTTGATTGTTTATATTGATAGGACTTGATGACACTGGAGAGCATAGAGGTTTTATCAGCGGCCGAAAACGAATTTGTTGTCTCTGTACTTGACGATAGGAAAAATGAAAGGTACGGATGAGTTTAGTACTCGCAATTAACCTGTTCCATAGTATTTGTGAAATAAGTTTGATTTCCACAATTTTCATGTGTCGTGCTATGTTTATTTGATTTTTGTAGGTATCAGTTTTTTAATTTTTCATTCTCTATGATTTGATGGGTTTATGATGGGTTTATCGATGTCGCATGTAGGATTTTCTTTGAATTTAATGCAGTGGGCTAGGGAAAGATCAGTGGCTAAATTTCCTCTCTGAAGTTTTCTTCTTTTGGTCTTATCCTGCACACATCTACCTATTGGGAAAATTGCAAACCACTGATATTTTCACAAAAATATTTACAAATTCATGGAAACCTTTATAATTTTAAATATGAAACTTAATAAAGTTTACCCATGAATTGCAAATTTTTTTGAAAACTTATAATGAAGTGCAATTTTTCGTAGCTATTTTCTTCTACTCTGCTTACATTTTCCATTTTGATCATTTTGGGATATTGTTGGCTCCGGTTTGTAAAAACATGTGTTTTTTTTTTTAACTGGCGACTGTAAATGAGCATTTCAATTTTCAGATATTATTTTAGCAAATACTATTGGACATGTCATAAGTTGTAATATCTAAAACTTTGTCTTTTCATTTTGTTCTTTTAAAACTGAAAACTAATCTTCATTGGATTGGAGACTAGTAGAATCAGGAATATCTGCCATAGTTATACAACAGAAAAAACTAATCTTATGTTGTACAGTTAAGCCAGATACGTTTAAGTTTTACTAGGCTGTAGGTTGCTTCTTACTGGTTGATGTATACGTTTAATGTAGGGACATTGTCGTGTCTATGAATCTGTATGAAATGCCTTGCGAATGTGCTACGCGACGTGACATGTGCACGCTCAAACCAGGGGCATGGCTATCCGACACTGTAAGTCGTGCCATCTGATAATGTTATTTCCACTATATTCGTATGATGGACATCCATGTAGGGACATTGTTATTTCGTATTACGTTTAAACAAATGGCAAACCTTATTTCGCAAGTTGCACAGATGCATTACAATGTTCCAGCCAATCAACTTGGTCGCGGTTCAATTGACTAACGGACAGCGGCAAGTACACAAAGACAGGAGGCATACTGCATGGTACTTTCCAGTATATGTGTCGGTAAGTAAGTGTTTTAGGTCGGTTGTGTATTGCAGAAGACATATTTTTAGAAAACTTTGGCTGACTGAACTTTACACACTAAACATGCAGACTTTGATACTAAATCAAAAAACTCAACCTCTGAACCATGATAATATCGTCAAATCATATTTTGGACATAGCGGATATCTTTGGGGTGCTTGATGCATATCAGAAGGTAATATGAATGTCCATCCCATTGAAGCTAGTAGATTTAATATGAACGTCGGTAATATGAATGTCGATCCCATTTACATGAATGTCAATGTAAATATGAAAGTTCGTACATGTTCACATGCCCTCTAAACAATGTCTTCACTTGTGTTTATGTGCAGATTTACATGCCTTTCAATTATAGAGGAGTACATTGGTTGTGCCTAAAAATAGATATGGTAGACCGTGTGGCGTACCTATTTGGCTCATTGGAATCCGCCACACTGGACACCAACAAAATTTGAACGACAAATATGTTGGTATGTCGTGCTGGATTTCACAAATCTACTTCAACACTGTCACATCCTTCACATAAACTAACCCTCTCATTCTGCAACAAGTTCAAACAATGCATGCCTTACTGCAACTACAGTTTGGAAATGAATATGCTGTAGACATGCGTACCTTTGACGTCCGCATGTTAGAACAAAGGCCATTACAACAGCTGGACGAGTAATGCACAAACCCTGCGTCACGTTGACTTCACTCCTAAATCACTCATTTAACAAACCTGCTTATATTTTACGAGAAACTGAATGTTACATTTCATTTGTAGCACTTTCGACCGTGGGATGTTTGTGATAAAGTACATGCAGCAGCCTGATATACCCAGCGGTCCACACAAGGTACATAGTACCGCTTAATTTCCAATTGCGAAATAAATCCGTTTATTTCCTACATTTATGTATTCGATTTGTGTTATTAAACTTTACGTACATAGTTTCATCATTTTGTGCGCCGGAAGTTGCTGCTTGACTTCATTATGGATGTGAACAATACAAAGATGGGCGAGTATCATTCGTGCATGTGATTGATTGCAATTACAACAAATACGGTAGCGATTTTATCATGGCCGATCTGACGATAATTTCGATGCCGAACCACAACTGGATTACTGCATCAGCTTGTCGTGACAACTTTTTAGGTCGCAGCTGTGATAATACTAATTTCCCACATGTATTGATTGTACACATAATTCCAATGTTTGGGACTGGAACAAATGAGGGGAGGTATAGTAATGTTTGTTTGCTTTTATCGTGGCACATGCGTAATGTCATACACATAATTCCAATGTTATGGGTACATAACAAACAATGCAATGTCATATTTGCCCAGATGAATATAGTAATTTTTGTCAACCGCAATGTGATATTTGTCCAACAAACAATCCAAGTTCAAAGTAGTAATGTTTGTTCGCTTTTACAACATCAATTATGTTTGTTTGATTTTTGTCAATGCCATGATTTTGTCCAAAACAAAGCAAAAAAAGGCCACAGAACAAACAAATAGCGGTGACTATAATGCACTTTGAAGGGGAATTGATTACTTCATAACAATGCACAAACGGTGAAATATTGCACAAAAATAAAAACAACCATACAAGCAGACCATTAAAAACACAGTATTGATATTCAATTTTTTTTGTTCGAAAACAAAAAGCTGTATTCATGAAAAGCACATACAAGGTGTCAATGCTACATCAAGAAAGAGGAGGTTGGAGCTAAAAAGGTCCAACCTCCTAGTTAATGAAGACCAATGAAGAGAAACAAAAACAGAAGGAAAACAATAAGAATGTAACTCCAAGCCCATCCTCAGAAAACCGCATAATAGGGCAACCAGATGAAACTCCAAGGCAGCATGAACAAACTTCAGACCATACAGCCGCCATTGAGACTTGAGCGTGAACCTTCAACCTCCATTCAGACTTGAGCCTGATCCTTCAACCTCCAAAAAAAGAAAATAACTACAGCAGCAGACCAACAATTACAACAAGGCCAGCAGCAGTCCTCTAATAACTTTCCCCAATCCAGCAGCAGACTTCCAATACAGCACACCAAAACATCATTCAAACAATTAGAAAAAGGCCAATATGCAGCAGCAGACTTAAGGCTATTCGTTGATCCCATATAGCAGCAGCAGAGTACATATATAGCGAGCGAGTTGAAGCACGTGAGCAGCAACCAGAAATGAGCATGCTTGACCCCATAAACTAGCCTACGATTTGGGGAACAGAACGGCTAGAACACCCCACTCTGATTGAGCATCTGCCAGCATAGCTTGGGCTTGGTCCAACTCAGCTTTAGTTGTCTGAATGGATGCAGAACGATGTCTAATTTAGGAGAGCATCATCCTTGCTTCTTCATTAAAATTTGGTCATGTTCTTTCTGCAGATGAGCCTTTCTTTGCCGGACAGAGGCAAGTTCTGCCATGAGTTTGGCTTCCTCAAGTTCAAGTGCTGAGTGTTGCTGAAGAATGCCTGCAGAGGTTTGCTGGCTTAGTTTGAGTGAAGTAGATATGGTGTGGGTTTCGTTTAGGAAATCCTTTTTGGTTTGAATATCCTTCGAGCAAGTCTACACCATCTCTGAAAGGGTTGGCCATTCCGTGATGATCTTGGCCAATTGCTTTAGTTGAACAGGGTTAAAAGGATTAGGGGAAAGGTTTACAACAGCAGAAAGACAGGCTAAGGTTTCATAAGGTTTGTGGAGAATGATTTCTTCAATTGGGGTGTTAATGAGGTTGATGAAGGTGGTTAAGGTTTGTTGAGTTTCAGCATCAAACAGATGTAGCCTTTGAGGCAATGGGGATATTTCGTCTAGATCTTGTTGAAGAATAGAAACTTCGGCCCAAATATCCTGCGATGGACCGATGGCCTTTGAACATTAATGGTTTGGTGAGAATATATGCTTGCAAGTAATAAAGAGTAAATAGGATGAGGTTGGAAATGGTAGTACTGTCACGATAACGTCTTGTATGACGGTTGGCCTTGTTCAGCTGTGGTTGTGGCATCAGGACGAGTTGTTTCTGGTACTGATGAAATGGCAGCATCAGCGCCTTCAGGCTCTTTCTCTGGTACTGCTAACAGGGGATAGTCATGAGGACCTTCAAGTTCTGTCTCGCCCATTGGTCGTGGAGATGAGTCCTGTATTATGTCCATCCCTGTAAATTGGAGAACAATACCAGTTACTTAAAGAGAAGTTTTTTTCCCCCAAACAAACAGTAACATTTGTAATTCTATTTACCTTCGTTGTGGTGAACTTCTGGTTGAGGGGATTTTGTGTTGTCATCTGTTGGAGAGGATTGGGTGTTGATTGAAATGTCAAATTCAATCCTCTGTGATTCTTTGTTTGAAGTTTGGGAATTGGAGGGGTTGGATGGTGATGGTTGAGGGCTAGAGACAGAAGGGACAATGTGTTGAGGAGAAGTGGAATGATGTTGTGATGCAGATTGTGTAGATTGCTGTGGCGAAGACTGTGAAGCAGGTTGTAAGGAAGTTTGTTGCGATGCTTTAGGTGGTGGTGGAGTTGGTTGTACAATGGGTTCTGTGGGTACATTGTTGATGGGACTGGGAATTTGATGAATGTGTTGAGAAGAAGTGGAAGCATCGTCATCATCATCAGCAGCAAGGAGTAATCTCCTTCTTTTTCTCTACACAAAAGTAAGTGATCAGTTGGGCATGAATGGAAATTGAGATGATGTAAAAATGTAAAGTGAAGGCTTACTTGGTAGAGCTACCCTGAAGGATTTGATGTAGTTTGGCCAACCATTTGGCTGAGAGGGATATCCCACTCACTTAGGTCTGTGCTTAGGCGAGGCGGTGGAAGGCTCTTCTCTCTTCTTGTTGTGACCTCTGTCTCGGCGAGTGCGGTGGTAGTTCCTCTCATTATACATGCTGTGGTACAAAAGAGTCTGGCATTAATTTCGGAACTGAAGGGGTGTTTGTCTGAGTAGTTGCATCCATTGGAGCCTTGCTTTTATGTTGGTCCCTAACCAATGGTTCAGCAGCAGGCCCAATTTTGGCTGTCAAAGGTTAAACAAGTTAGTGTTTTAGAGAAAAAAACAAAACAAATTGCATGACACAGTCAGGGATCTGAAGTATATGAAGGAAGGATACATGTAGCCTTAAGCTTGGAAGGCGAGGATATGCGGCCTTGAATATGACAAGTATCGTTAAGGCAGCTTTCAAGTGGCTTGTAGAAAATAATAGCAGACATAAGTCCCCACCAATGGTCAAAAGCAGCCGAGTAGTCCGAAGCAGGTTTAAAGAAGAAGGGGCCAAAATCTTGGAAAAGTTTGGTGTTCTCTGTGAGAATGGATTCAGCTTGTGTAGGATCTTTGAAGTGGATTCTGGACCCAATCTCCTCATGGATGGTTGGGTGGAAATAAGGATAAGGGATAGCCTGGGAAAGACCAAATTGCCTGGACCATTGATTGGACGATATGTCTCAAAAGCTGCAATTTGGATAGCTTGGCGGAGGATCTGAATGACCAACCAAGACATGTCTAGAGGTGAGAATGTGTCTCCAACTCTCATTTTGTTCTTGGACTTGGTCATTGTGTAAATCAGATGGGTCTGTGAAGAGGAAGCGAAGTCTACTAGAGGAGAATTCAAAGTTTTGAAATGGCATGTACAGGTGGGAAGGTCTCTGCGAAGGAAGGTTGTAAAACATGGTCAGATGATTTGTGAAAGTGAGGATGGGTTGGCTGTTATAAGTGAGCAGTTGCTCAGCATAGGAGTAGCAAACAGGTTTCAAGGTGTTAGGTGGTGGGGGTCGTGCCTCAGGGAAATAGGCATACAACCAGGCCTGGAAGAGCCAGAAGGGGCCACCACAGTTGCCAGAAATCTTCTTGTCGACAAAGGAAAATAGGGCCTTGTAAAGGGTGGCAAGAAGATAAGGGGCTAAAGCCATAAGTTGGCCATCTTGCATACACAAGGCAAGGGGGAGGTATTCTTTCGTGATCCTGTACCCAGGGACACAAAAAAGAAACTCACAAAGCCAAAGTAAGTAAAAAGCAGTTCTTTCTTTGTCATCGACAGGGGAACCAGGCTTGCCTTGGTATTTTTTGGCAAAATCTGTATAGCACATGTCAGTGTTTAAAGTAAATGTCACTTTTGGAGGCTCAAGGAGAGCATGAATTGATTGCCCAAGATTGGGAGACCAGTCAAGTGAGCTACATCTAAGATGGTAGGGGAAATCATACCAAAATTGAGGAGTAGGGAGTTACTAGACTGCGACCAAAAGCATGCAGCAACAGCAATCAGCCCCTTGTCCACGTCATAAATTTTAGTCGACAGTCTAATTGCTTCACCAATGCCCTGGTGCTTCCATACTTCAGCGTCGTGACCTTCAATTCTCCTGGCCCAGCTTCGCCAATCAGAGTCTGGTGACCTCCACCCTCTGAGTGGGTTTTTGCTGACATTCCAGTTAGTCCACTTTAGTCCAGGTTGGTTGAGAAGAAGGTTCTCACCATTACCAAGGGGATAGTATGGAGCTAGCTCGTCTGGGAAGTAAGACGCGAAGGTAGGGCCTTGAGTGGCCTTAGCGACAGAGCTTGTGCTGGGCAATAGGGTTGCACCAAATTTTAGAGGAGCGATACATGCTCTGATAGGGTCTGGGAAGCGGAGTAGGTCTTCACTGTTCTCCTCAGATGGAGATGGTTGAGATTTTTTCGGGGCCATGGCTTAGGGTTTTGTGGTGCTCTGGTTTTGAATGGCAATGGTTGAGAAGGAGGAGTACAGTCTGGGGAGTTCGAATCAGAGGGAAACGAAGTGGTTTGAAGTTGAAAGGGTGGGTCTTTTATAACTTATGATGGGGCCAGTATATTTAAAAGCTCTTATATTGGGCTCTAGTTTATGTTTGTTTTGGGCCCGTATTAACAAATTTGCTATTGGGCCCAAACAATGGCCCCCTTGTTGAAGTTAAATATCATATGACTTGGACCCCCACAAGGGGGGACCCCCATGACCCCCTCTCTCTCTGATTGGCCACTTTTTTTTAAAAAAAAAAAAATTTCTTCTTTTTTTTTCCTTCTCCAATCAGCAGCCCCCACGTGTGTGTGTGTGGGGGGGGGAATTGGTGGTGGTGCAGGTGGTGATTGGAGGGGGTGTCAATCACTTCTGCAATATTTAACTTGAACATGGGGGCTATTGTTTGCACCAAGTTTTGCCAGTCTCTGTCGACAGATGGTCCATTTAATCGAGGGCATGTGGCCAAGAATGTCCACCACCTGAAAGTGGGCTCTCTGCATGTGGGTCACCTAGAAGTGATAGGGGAAGTTTTTACCACCAATCATGGAGTTAGTGGGCACACTTTCAGGAGGAAGCATGAGACAAAGCAGGAGCCTTGCTCTGTCGTAAGTTTAAAAGCAGTTGGTGGCCATGAAATAAACACAAGAAAAGGGAGCTCCAGATAGAAGTGGAGGTTTAGTATTGATATCCAGATATCTTTGTTTTGTGGCCCATCATTGCATGATCCCACACGTCTACACCATAACTGCCACCCCCTGACTTCGAATCTTCAAGTCCCCTCTGCCAAATATTGACTGTTCCTCGTCGACCTTCCTTTTCACCATTGTGGGGCATGTCCCTCATCATTATGAGTTAGTGGGCATACTTTCAGGAGGAAGCATGAGACAAAGCAGGAGCCTTGCTCTGTCGACAGAAGTTTCAAATAGTTGGTGGCCATGAAATAAACACAAGAAAAGGGAGATCGACAGACAGAAGTGGAGGTTTAGTATACTTGGAATGCCTAGAACGGAGATCGTTTGTTTCGCTATTTGTATACTGTTTTTGTGGCCCAGCATTGCATGATCCCATACGTCTACACCATAACTGCGACTGTAACTGCCCCCTGACTTCGAATCTTCAAGTCCACTCTGCCAAATGTTGACGTTTCCCTGTCGACCTTCCTTTTCACCATTGTGGGCCATATCCCTCATCATTATGAGACAAAAATCGACAGAATATTGTCCACTAAACACAACCACAATCCTTGCAAACTGGGCCACTGAACCACAACACTAGGCCACTCACTGTTACTGCCCCTGACTATGAATCATCACACTCTGCCAAATATTGAATTTTCCTTGTAATTTAATAAAAATATGTTCAATGTTTTGTATTGTAATGACTTAAACACAATTGTTGTCCTACATTTTACGTAACGAAAATACACAACTTATTTATATCAAAAACAAAATATACATCTCGGGTTTATAATAAAAAAAATGGGAACTACTTTTTTTTTAAAAAAAGTTCGCTCATATTTTCAGCTAAATTATGATTGGATATTAGATTAAAAATTCCACTTTGCACCTATTTTTCCCTCATCCTCCCAACAGCTGCTCCATTCAACTAACATTGAATCTTGTATGCCACCTGACTTACATTTGGAAGCGATTACTAGCGATGCTCATGGATTTAGTGGCCACCCTCAAGAGGAAACATGAGCGAATTGGGAGTCTCATGTCATCGAGGAAAGGCTAAAAGGATCTGGGCACAGGTGGCAACTTCAATTATATGCACTTCGACAGGTACAAGTGAAGCTTTTATGTGGTTTCAATACATAGAAATGACCGTGCAGTTACAGAAGTTACACAGAAGCAGTTGCAGAATTGGCAGATCATGGGGTCGTGGGAATTTTATAGCTATAAAGGGCAGAATGTTTGCAGAGAGAGAGGACATGAACAACAACACAACTTACTTTCTACATTGTAACTTCTGTGTAGTTTTTTCCCTTCTACTTTCTACTTTGTTACAGACAACATAACAACACAACAACTTTCTACTTTCTACTTTCTACTTTGTTACCATCAGTTTATCGAAAAAAGTCTTCATCCTTTTCAGGCATTCAAACCAATACCACAATTGCTTGATTTTCTTCTTCAACTTGTCAACTTAAAATTATTGCGTCGTTGCTGTCGATATAGGCCCACCATAATTTTGCTAACAATAAACCCATACTTCCATAGTAAACATGAAATAATTTCACAACTCCTGTTCGTAACTCGTAATTCATATACCAATCGGCATGGAGATAAAGTAACGAGTTCGTTGGGTTACTTTCTCCAAATTATACAATTACCTGATTCACCTCATCAATTGTGTTCGAATCATTTTTCCACACTGCTGCTTCAACACTACCGTATTGCCCCACAGGCTGCTTGGAATCAGGAGAAACATCGAAAAATAGTCGCCGTTGCTTAATGTGCGGTGTACTTGGATCCACCAACCCAGTTTTGCAGCGAACGGGCGATGACTCCGCATTGTACTCACGGTCAGTTATGTGGGGTGTATCTGCATCTGAGTTAGTACCCACTGTTCGTCTAAACCGAACCTTAGGACACGTTCGCTTTGTGTGCCCAATGCATTTGCAATTCCCACATTTTCTTGGTCTTCGACAGTTGGACGATGCCCGTCCTGGGTTCCCTTTTGTCTTCACAACATCAGGATCTTCTACTTCAAATTGTCGACGGAATGAATGTTTCCCTCTATCTCCATTCCCACCGTTCAAATTCCTCTCATATAACTCCTTCATCCGGCTCGTCATCGGAAGACATGCATCCCTAGCCTCTTTGAAACCTTCCGTTGATTGCGAGGCATAGAAACACATTTCGTTGTAGGAAGAACTCAATATCCCATACCGGGTCCTATGTGTTGTAGTGCTACCAATTGAGGGTTGAGGCCATTCTTTGGCCATCCTTGCTTTGACCCTTGTCCATCTATGCAGCACACAAGTTGGGGGAATTTGCGTGAAATTTTCGGCTTTCATAACACATATCATGTGGCAGCAAGGTAGCCCCAACGACTCAAACTTCATGCAAGAACATCTCATTGCAGCATCCACTGGACTGTGTGTTACTATCCATGATATGTCCTTCACTTTGTACTTATGAATATAGTAGCATTTCTGACCATCCGGCAAAGGGAACACGTCCTTCACATTTAACTTCCCCTCTTCTAAGATTTCATCACGGAACATTCTAAATATATTTCGGGTGAATAGCTCGCAATGGAGTAATCAATATCGGAAAAGTGTTATTTGTTTCAACATCATCTCCAGCCTCGTTATACCTTATCCTTGCAAGAGCCCGATCATAGTGCCTGACAAATTCATATAGCTTTAATTTGTGTTGGAGGAAGGGATTGAAATAAGCATTCATACACTCCGAGCGCTGAGTGCTCTTCATCCCAGCAAAGAAATGTCCACGCATATATGCCTCAGCCCACATATGACGCTTCTCATATGTCTCCAACACCCAACTGTTGGTTTGAAGTCCAAATTTTTCGACCATTGTCGTCCAGCCATGCTCAAACTTTGTCTCATCCGTTTCCATGTCCATGCACTGCTTGAAAGCATGTGCAAAGCCACTTATGTGAACATTTGAAACAGCATTTTTCCCAAGATGCCAATTACATAATCGATGTCTTGCGTCTGGAAATACTCTTCTGATTGCCTCTCGCATTGCCTTATCCCCATCTGTTAGTACGGACACAGGTGCTTTATTGCCCATCGCCTCCATAAATGTTTCCAAAACCCATGTGTATGTCTCAGTTGTCTCATTAGCTAGCAAAACACATGCAAATATCGTGGTCCTAAAGTGGCTAGTCACACCAGCCAACATGACAAAAGGTTTCTTGTATGCATTGGTTCTGTAAGTTGAGTCAAATATCAACACATCACCAAACTTTGCGTAGTTGGCCCGCGATTTCGAATCTGCCCAGAACAGATTTTGTAACTTGTTATCGTTTCACACATCATACTTGTAAAAAAAACGTGCATCAACATCAAGTTTTGCACATAGGTAAACCAACGCACCCTGCGCATCACCATCCTCAACTTCTGCTCTACGTTTGGCTTGAATATGGTTGTGCAGATCCGTACGGATGAAACCAACATTCTCATAAGACCTGGATTGATTTACCATATAGTCCATGATTTGGCTAGTCTTCACACCGACATTGCGCATAGCCATTGCTTGAGCTTTGTCGTTATTTAAAGCTGCGATGTGACCTCGAATACATCACACGTGTTGTTCGCCAATTCATGGTTGTGATGCGTGACGAAGTGAGTCACAACATACTTTCCCCTTCACCGGCATCCGCATCGTGCCATTATCACGAAATTGGGCCTTGCAACCTACTCTTGTTAGTGCCTTGGGAGCTCTACTCTTCTCAGCAACACGGTCCAAGTATTTTGGTAATCTCTGACCCTCCCTTGAACACAACCACAGCCTACTAACGACCTTTCCCTCTTTATTTGTGTTAAATCTGGATTTTCGTATACTAAATCCATTCGCTTTAGCATACACATTGTAGAAATCTTCTTCATCTTCGACCGAATCAAATTTCTGTTCCAGAATAGCACGTTCAACATCACCAACCATGTCATTGCGATGAGCATCGTCAACCATTTCTTTTTTCACGTCGGCTCCGCCATGTTCACCGTTCATGTTGGTTGCTTCTTCATTGCTCGGACCACCTTCGCAACCATGATCAGGTTCTGCCCGACTTTCATTCATCAAACGAATGTCATCTACTTCATTTGGAATGTCATAATCATCACCTTCCCTTTTAACTTCCGCTGGGGCCATACTGCACATGACATTACTACAAACAATTACTTGATGACCGAAAATTGTTAACACAAACACAAACATGACATTTTCACGGTTTAAGTGTTTGTGCAAACACAAACACTCGCTGAGAAAGAAAGAAAGGTTAGTTGCCAATGGAGGGTTTCCGTTGGAGAAGCGTAAGCGGTTGAAGTTAGGATGGGGGTTTAGTTGAGGAAAATAGTTGAAGTGAACGGGCGAAAAAGGCGAGAGAGAGAGGAGAGAGCTCCATACCTCATATCTAGTTCGAGAGAAGGGCTTCACTTGACAATGGAACCAACACGACCTTGTAGTTACGTTGTTGTTGGAAATCGCCCGTTATCTTGTTCCCTCTGAGCTTCATCAATGGAGCGAACCCAACAGGGCTTCTCCTGTTAATGGAAATCAACAATTACACCGACTCAACCTTACGAGAGAGGAGAGCAGAGAGATAGAGACGAAATACAGAGAGTGAGTGGGATGCAATCATGCAAATACAAGCATTAACCGGCTGCCCCGGTTTCAACTTTTTCACGATTAAACAATTCAATGGTCTTGATCAATTATTGTAATCTAACGGCTAACAATTGGGTTGCATATGGTGTGCAACCTTAAGGGGGTTGCACACTTAAGCATCACCCTATATATATATATATATATTTTTGTAAAATTAAATAGACTAAAACTAATACAAATGCTCTGAAGACACACAGATCCACAAAGTAAAATATATATTTCAATGTAAAAGAGATGACAATATTATTTTTTCATTTATACGTCTAACTAATATTGATAAAAAAAAGGAGGCTAATTATTATATGAAATAAAATCTTAAAGAAGTTAAGTGTAATTTGACCAAATTTGTGGGACTTATTATATTTTCTTCAAATATCAAGGGATGTTAATGCAATTTATCCAAAAAAAAAAATAGTAAATCCATTTATAAATAGAATTAACAATTTTTAAAGGTGCACTTATCAATAAGTCTCATACACAAAATTCAAAACTTATCTTATCCCAAAACAAAATATTTGTACTAATTAGTCCTATATATTTTTAAGGAAAAATTATTTATAAGTCCTATTAGGGAGACTTGTGCTACATATGGTCCTACTAAAAAACTTATGTTTCCATAAGTTCTGTGTGAAGTTTGTTGACACATTTACCATCAATATTAGTTGTTAATATCATAAATAATGGTAAAACCATATATAGGAAATTGAATGTTACCATAGATTAAGTTTGCGAAACGTAACGTGACACCTACATAAACGTAACGTAACGTGACCATATCAGATGGGACATTACATAAACATAACGCGACACCATAACGTGACACCTACATAAACGTAACGTAACGTGTCACGTTCCGTTTCGCAAACTTACTAGGTTTTTCATTTTTTAAATTGAATGTGAAAATGTTATTTGTTTGTGTATTTTGAAATTCACATTCATATAGATATGATCTATGGTAACATTCAATTTCCTATATAGGAAATTGAATGTTACCATAGATTAAGTTTGCGAAACGTAATGTGACACTTACATAAATGTAACGTAACATGACCACAGTAGATGGGACATTACATAAATGTAACGTGACGTGACACCTACATAAACGTAACGTAACGTAACGTGACACCTTCATAAATGTAACGTGACATCTACATAAACGTAACGTAACGTGTCACGTTACGTTTCGCAAATAGGATCTTGTGGAATACATTCTTATCTAAATAGGACTTGAGACTCTATAAGAAATTACACAGGACTTAACATAGCATAAGTATCCGAAATAGGACTTATAAATAAGTCTCCATATTTTTAATTGTTACCAAAAATATTTTATTTTTATTTTTTTTGTAAACTTAAAAACACTACTACATTCTACCACCATCAAATTTCCTTCAGATGATCACTGGAAACTCGTCAAAATGTTCAACATCATCGGGAAGTCACCGAAGTATCATCGAAAGTTCACTATAATGTTCTAAATGTCACTAGAAGTCGCCAAAATGTCTAAAATATTCGCTGAACGTCAAGAATATCATCAGAGACTTACAAAAATGTCCAGAATATTACCTGAAAAAATAAATAAATGTAGAAATTAGAGTGAAAAAATATAACAAATTGTGTTAAATATTGATAAATTGAAAGGAAAAAAAAATAACAACAAACAACAACAGCGAAAAAAAAAACATATATTATTTTTCAATTATTGTAGAATTTAAGCAAATAATCTCCAATATTGATCAAACTAAAAAGCAAGTTTGAAATAGTAAAATGTTATAGTTTCAGAGTATGATTCTATTAAGCATTTTTCTTTATTAATCAAATTAGAAAACATGTTAGGAAACTACAAAATTTTAAAGTATGATTCATTTCAGCACCAAAAAAATTGAAACTGTAAAATCTTACAGTTTTCACCCCTTGTAATTAAAACTCGAAAACAATTGTTTAGAAATTGAAAATTTTCTCCATTAAAACATGAAAATAGAAGTGTGTAGTAGAGAAAAGGTAGAAAAATTAAGGGAACGAATGAGAGAAACAAAAATATGGAGAAAATTGTACTCTAGCAACTATTTTTGGTGTAGATCTACTTGGACCTGAGGTATTCACCGGAAACTTTTCTCCTTCGCCGTCGATGAAGGTGAAGTAAGGAGTTGGGGATCGGTAGTTGCCAGTGAACCCCAATCAATGGTGGTCGTCGATTGCCGGTGACTATATATCACAAAGAAAAAGAGAAGAAATAAGGCGTGGTCGCTAGTTGCCAGAAATCAAGAAGAGAAAGATGCGGAGAAGAACGAATGCGTAGAGAAGTACAAAGAAGAAAAATACATAGTGGACTTTTGAGAGTATTCAAATAGGACTTCCAAGTAATTTGTCCATTTTTAAAACAAATTATTTTGTAATTGCAAAATAAATTCTTGAATCAAAATAAGTGCCTACTGATTTGTTTGATTAAGGGATTGTTTGGAAAGACCTACCGTAATAAACTTTTTTATCTTTTTATTTTTTTTGGGTCACATCACCTCTTTATTTTTCTGTACATATTTTTCATAAAAAGTCAAAAAGTATACTTATTTAATACTTCCCAAACGACCCCTAAGTTTTTAGAAACAGTTTTTGAAAAAAAATTCAAAAATTAGTTTGGTGAAAAAATAAATTAAAAAAAAACTCATTATTTTCATATAGTTTTTTCTTTTTTGGGATGAAAACCATTATAAAAAATTCACAAATAAATCTTTTAGTATTTAAATTTGTTAAACTAGTGTAAAATTTTTAAAATAGTTTCAGAAGAAAATTTTTAAAACTCAACAAAACATTTAAATTTGGATTGCTTTTTAGAGAATTTTCGTTTGTATCAATTGTCTTGCCTTTGAAAATAAGAAACAATTGGAAATACTTGCATGTGGCACCTGAAAACTGAACCTTTTTTTTTTTTTTTTTTTTATGGAGGAAAAGAAACTTAAACTTGAAAGTTGGAAATTTTGGAGGAAAAATAAAGCAAAATTTCACTTTATTTCTTTATGATTTATTTTATATGCGGTTTGTCTATAACTTTTTCTGATTTGTATACTAACATGTATTGTTAGATATTCTGTTAAGTTAATTGTAAGTGTGAATTATGTGTTTGAATATGAAGGGAGTTATGTGAAAAAAAGGGTAAAGTATATTTGAATCTCAAGAAAATGATAAAAATGGTTATAATTTATGCAATAAGATTATTTATACGCAAAATTATTTTAATCTTGTTGTTTAAGTGGTTAAAGATATTAGGGCGGTTTAAAAATCCGTTCAAACTGGTAATTCGAACCGAATCAGATCAAATCGTACAGTTTGGTTCGGTTTTATTAAGAACTGGTTCGGTTTCGGTTTAAAAAATATGAGAACCGTAAAAACGGTTTATTTAATGGATTTTATGAAAAAACCATGGTTCGAACCGAACCGAACCGAACCGAACCGAACCGAACCGAACCGAACCGAACCGAACCGAATTTTAAAAGATATATATAATATCAAATTTTATTTTTATTAATTGATTTTTTGTAATTTTAATGATATTAGGATGATATAGATATGTAATGTTGAGTAATGTCTTAATATTATTAGTTTTTATCATGAGTTAAATGTAATTAGTTTGAGTAATTATTTTACTAATATTAACAATTTATTCTTATGTTTGAAACCGTGAACCAAACCGAAACTGAACCGTTATTTCGGTTTGGTTCTGGTCCGCTTTTACAAGTGGAATGGTCCGGTCTGGTTTTTAAAATCACAGAACCGTTAGGATCACTTCGGTTCTTGAATTTTCTCAAAACCGAACCAATCCGGACCCTAAAAGATATAGATGGTGCACCTTATAACATATAAGAGTTTTAGAGACCAAATATTTTGGACTATAAAAGTGAAAATTTTGTTACGAAAGACATTTAGGGACTAATTTCTATCGTCATGAGAATAATCGCTAAAAGGTCATTCCAAAAAGTCAAAAACAAGGCTTTTAGCGACAAAATTTTGAAAATGTCACTAATAAATAGACTTTTAGGAACAAAATAATTTGGTTTCAAAATGGTTTATTTTTTGAGACAAAAAATTTGGTCCCAAAAGGACAATAATTCATCACTAATGTCTAATTTTCGTTACTAAAAATATAATAACGATACTTTTCACAACAAAAATATTTGGTTCTTAAAAAATAACTTTATTCCTAAATTTTGGTCTCTAAAATCTTAATTTTTTGTAGTGTTAATTAACAAATCACATGAAATTATGAGATTATTTTCAAATTTTAAAAATAAACCACACAAAGTAAACGACATGGATGTGATGTAAAATTTACCCAAAAAACAATAATTTTAAAAAGTTTAGATGAAATTTTTTATTTTGGAGATTACCCAACTTATTAAAGGTTATAAATATATTTATTTATAATATCTGTTGTAGAGAAGTGGTTTGGAAATACCTTTCTGATCCTGGGAAACGCTCGTGATCCTTTTCTAGTCACCTGAAGAGGAGTAAACACTCCGGTCGGGGGTGCCAGAATTAGCACTCCAACAGACAAGTCAGTCTCAACGTACAAAAATGCTTATATTCTAAGTTTAGCACAACAATTCTCACATACCTTTCTTAGTCTGTTGTTCCTTTATTTATACTTGTTTCCTGGGCCTCGTGGCCAGGCCCACTTGTCACTCATTATCCTCTTATTTACTCGGCTCTATAGTTCAGTATCTATTCAGCCTATCTGTTATATTCGGCATCCTTATCTTGCAGGGTAAAGCCGTGTAATATCTGTCTTCTAGAGTACGCTTCTGATTATTCCAATTATCCGGCTCCCACAATTGCCCCCCAAACACCTCGCTAGTATCAGTTAGTCGGCGTGTTTGGCTAGAAGTAAAAAATTCAATGGTTAATCCTCTTCCCGATGCGTGTCAGAACACGTACGTGTTTTTGGGTCATTGCAACGCTTTCCCGCTCCATTCGTGCTTCTCTCACATTTATTACGATTTGAAACTTAAGTCCCTTCGAAAACATCCTTTTTCGAATATTTGAATCTCCTGGACTGCCAGTCGGTATCTCTTCTTCGACGCGTTTTCTGCAACTCCTATCCGTTCTCTCCTTGTCTCCTTTGCCTTTCGTAAGTTCTCTTCTCTTCTCCTTGCAATCCTATTTTCCGTTCTTATTTTTGATTTAGAATATCCTTGAGTCCTCACTAGAATGACTAAGCATTTGAAAGACCTCCTTTCCGAGGGTCGAATTTTTGGGTTCCGAAGACATTTTTCTATCCCTGAGGATGTCCATCTTTCTCTGGTAACGAACAATACCCTTGATATGGAGAGGGACGACCCAAATACAATCGTCTTCCCTCTCCTGTCTATTGCGGAGGGCAGAGTTCGCTTTCCCCTACACCTCTTTCTCAGGGCCGTCCTTCGCTATTGAAGTCTGATTCCTTCGCAACCCAATGTGAACTTTTTTCGAATCATAATGGGAATCGTAGAGTTGAACCGGCGTCTTAGGATTAACCTTGGCATTCCTGCGATTCGGCACTGCTATGCTTTAGCCAAATCCTCCAGTCAGCTCGGGCGCTACTTTCTCAGGGCCAAGGACACCAACCATCACTTGGTAACGATGCTTGCCAGCTCTGGCAAACGAGTTGACGATGTAATGGTCAATGTCCGAGGCAACTGGGAGTTCGGCGAAGGCGAAGATCGCTTAGACCCTATTCCCAGACGGAGGGGTGAATCAGGTTGCCGTGTAACTCCTTGTTTGTTGATCTTTCTTTTATGCGGCTTTTTCTCCAAGCCTTACCCTTTGTTCTTGCAGGCAATAAGTTGAAGAGGATTTTGACCTCGGCTGATGACGCAGTCCTTGCGGAGATTAAAACTGCACTAAAGTACTTTGGCCGTCTAAACGTACAAAAGCAAGGGAGGGCTGCCCATATTCTCCTGCGGTACGAGCCTACTTACACTACGTTCTCGGCCCCGGACAACATCCCGATCCCAACTGGCGAACAACACCTTACGGCTCTTGTCTTCCCCAATTTCAAGATCCTTAGGCAAATTGGTCTCGAAGCTTCTGATTCGGAGCAAGGCTTAGAGCCGGTTGTTGAGGTAGATGTCGAATCAACGAGGGAGTTCGCTGCCGAGGCCGAAGAGGTCGACGAAGCTCTGAAATCAGCGTTTGAGGCAGCCGGTCTTAACCAGCCTAACTCACCGTCTACTTCGGGTCGGGCGGAGTTTTCCTTCGGAGATATTTTTACAAACTTGGGAGACCTTCCCGGCACTTTTTAAGAAGGCATGGCTGGGGAGAATCTCACGCAGATGGCGAGAAAGAGAAATGTCGAGTGAATGGCCGCTCGAAAGAAAGCTGAGGCCGCTCGTTCTGAGCCTGCCCTGGTTGAATCTTTACAACCGGTTACTGGAGAAGAAATGGCTCAAGTTGTTGTGGCCGAGACGGAGGGGGCTGAACAGCAGGTTACGGAAGAACGACTAGTTTCAGAAGAGTGGGGCGAAAAACATTCCGCCGAGGGAGAGGCCGGCTCAGAGGATAGCCCTGCTGACAAATGGCCTCGCTTGGAAGAGTCCGGCGTGGTTGTCCCCTTCGTCGTTCAACCAAAGATCAAAGATACGCCAATCTCCTCTGAAGCATCTGCCATGAAGGATCTAGCCGTGGCGTTGAGCTTGGCTGCCTCAGTTTCGCTATCGGCTGACAAGGCCACATTTCGAGAAGAGCCGGATTTGGTAGCTATAGCGTTCGTTGCCCAGTCGGCCCTTCTGGTATGTATACGATACTTTCTTTTTTGCTCGTTTGGTTTGGTTTGCATACGATGTTGCTTGATGTGGTGATCCAAACTTGTTTTGTAGACGGTTGGAAGGATAGCCGAACTAGGCCGCCGGCAGCGTGATGCCATTGAAAGAATCGGCCGCTTAAAGTCTGAAGCTGAAGGTGAAAGAAGCAGGGCTGAGTTCGAGGCGATGAGAGCCACAATGGAAAGTGCTCGAGCTGAAGTTGAAAATGAGAGGGCTCGGACTGCTGACCAACTCAGATCCGAAGCCGAGGATAGGGCGAACGTGAGTGAGGAGTTGCTCAAGTTAGCCCAGGAGGCGCTTTCCAAGGCAGAGGCCGAGTTAGAAACATTGAAGGCGGCCAAGGAAAAAGCCAAATTTGTAGCTTCTACGGCGCTAGAAGCTAGGAAAAGCGCCACATTGAAGGAATACGTAGATGAGGTCCCCAAATTCGAGAATCGGAGATTCAAACATGGGTGGCTCAAAGCCCTTGCTGCTGCTGGAGTTATATTGGCCTTGCCAATTCTATACGAGCAAGTGGACGTTGAGCCACTTGAGTCTGATCCCGAGGATTGATCTGGGAGACATTCTAGTTTTATTAGGTATCTTTAATTTCAATGTACGTTTTTGTTTAGTGGATTCAAGGTAATTTTCATGTATAAATTAGTTACTATCTGCGCTCAATTTATTAATGAAAATTTCCATCCCGTTTCACTGTTACTTGTACGCAGTTTTTGATATTAATGAAGGGTTTTGCCTTCCACTACTTTGGATAAAATGATTACTGTCTGATGTGCCTTCTAACTATCGATCGGATAACAGTGTAATCTTGGCCATTATATTAGTTTAATTTCAATTTATCCAAATAAGTAAATCGACTCTTGGTGCCGAATAGGACTAGTAAATCGATTCATGAAGCGGCACTCAAGCTGAATATATTAATGAATCTGCCCTTGCCCCAGCTGCTTCATGAATGTGAAACGCCGAATAATACAATATTGATGAGTGTATTCGTGAAGCGACTGCGGCACTCAAGCCAAATAGATTGATGAATCTGCCCTTGCCCCAGCTACTTCATGAATGTGAAACGCCGAATAACACCATATTGATGAGTGTATTCGTGAAGCGGCTGCGGCACTCAAGCCGAATAGATTGATGAATCTGCCCTTGCCTCAACTACTTCATGAATTTGAAACGCCGAATAACACAATATTGATGAGTGTATTCATGAAGCGGCTGCGGCACTCAAGCTGAATAGATTGATGAATCTGCCCTTACCCAAGATGCTTTATGAATTTGAAATGCCGAATAACACAATATTGATGAGTGTATTCGTGAAGCGGCTGCGGCAGTCAAGCCGAATAGATTGATGACTCTACCCTTGCCCCAGCTGCTTCATGAATGTGAAACGCCGAATAACACAATATTGATGAGTGTATTCGTGAAGCGGCTGCGGCACTCAAGCCGAATAGATTGAAGAATCTGCCCTTGCCCCAGCTGAATCATGAATTTGAAATGCCGAATAACACAAGATTGATGAGTGTATTCGTGAAGTGGCTGCGGCACTCAAGCTGAATAGATTGATGAATCTGCCCTTACGGAAGTTAAGACTGCCTAATAACAGTATTTAATGAGATTGCCTTGGAAGCGCTGCCCTTGTAGAGAATAAATGAATGAAGGTCCTATTTAAGTGCTCAGCGAGCAACTCAGTCCAGGTCTTTGATGAACGATAAACAAGCGTGAATGTCGAATAGACTCTTTTTTAACAACAAAGGGGAAGCGAGGACGCTAGCCGAGCTAGGAGGAAACATGAATCGAAGTGGCAAACCTTCGCGCTCGGGAGGTAGGATTTCAAGGGATCGGGAGAGACGTCAATCTCCTCGTCGTCGAAGTAGGTCGCCCAGGAGGGACAAAGAGCCACAGGGCAAATCCCCGCAACCTCGTTCTGGAAGGGAGCCCGGTGAGAACCCACGCCCATTGAGTTTTGCAGTCTTCGTGGGGAATAGGCCCATGACAGATGCGGACTCGATCGTTCTAGATTCAAGTGTGGTAGTCGAACTTGCTTGACAGATTTTTCCTCCCGAGGTCCACTAGTCGATGGTCGGTCGGCAGGACTTCGAAGTGTTTCGTGAAGGCATTCACGGTACAATGAAGGGGCTCTATACCGCCTACGAAATCGGCATGCGTTTCCGTGCTTCCCGCCGAGAAATAGAGAAGAGGGATGAACGCATCCGAAGTTTGGAGGCTTGCGCGGAAGCGGCTGAGCGTGAGCTAAGGAAGGTCAAGGTCGTTCAGGCACAACCCGTCGGACAGGCTAACCCAATCGTGGAAGAAAGGGACACCCAGCGGCTTATCAGTACCACGCTCGCCGATCGCGATACGACGAGCATGTTCGCGATGGAATCCGCGAAAGGGAGGGCCTATGAAAAAGGCTTCCACGAAGGCCGGAAAGTAGGGATACAGAAGGCCAAGGAAAAGCTCATCGAGGAAGTTTGCCGATGCAAAAATCGTGGATTTAAGCATGGTTGGATCAAGGCGCTTCAGGCCGAGGAAGCTCTTCGAGCAGTGGGCGTCGATTCGGTATTGCCACTGTACCAACGTAACCATTTTCCGTTTTCCGCCTTTGAAGTCGAGCAGAGTGAGGATGAGGGCGACGTTGTATAAAAATACACAATGTAACGTTCGAACGCAGATCGTGTTGGTAACTATGTAATTATTGCCTAATTGAATAAAACGTTCTATTTTAAATGTTTCATTGTAATTTTCATTCGGCACACACGTGTTTGTATGTGTTTCATTGTATATACATTGACCGACTTGAATCAACTAGGCATTTTAATTCCGAATGGTTATAGGCCGGCTTGTCATGAGCATTCTTCATTAAATATATTTTTGGCGTGTCACGCAAGGTCAATTGCGCCGATAAGGTTCCGAATTCGGAGGCTTAACCGGCCCAAAGGTGTCATGCACCAGGGGCTCCGAATCCGAAGACAGTCAGTGTCACGACTCAAACCCGCCCCTATAGGTTTAGCATCGCAACCGGCCAGTAATCCTTGGATTACCGAAGGCCTCTGAACAGATAAGCATATGATAAGGGGCTAGCGGAAGCAATATACAAAAATAATAATTGTCCAATGAGCTGTGTTGACTTACATGAAACAGTATATTTTAAAACTTTAATTACATAACCAGTAGTCAACCAGATATTATATTATACCCACACACGTACAAGTTCTTAAGTACAGCCAACATGATAAAAATAAGTCTCATGCATAAACAGACTAAATAAACTTGATCCCAAGACACTTCGAGAACCTCCTCGTGAGGCACAAAGGTTGGCTGACAACAGAACACAGTCCCCCACAAAACCTTCGGGCTTGCACTCCAGAATGCTCACCTATATACATATATATACAAACAGTGAGCTAAAGCCCAGTGAATAACATTAAGGTAAAGGGGTTAGTAAACGAAATCCGAACATTTTATACGTACAAAACAGATCATAGCATAATCATAGTCATCTCATATCAGAACATAATAATGGCATATTCCATAGAACACATCACATATCACATAACGTCTTCCGACTAGAGTAACCGGTCCCGGACACCGATTAAACAAACACCACAATGAAGTGGCTAGCGAGATCTCGTAAATGTCATGGACCCGCATTTTCATGCCGTCCCCCATGACTTGGGACTATCTATGGATGCCATAATAGATTTCAAACATGGATCTTCGTTCACAGAAACATATCTCATTTCAGAATTCATAGCTTGATATATCACATTTCGAACATAATTTCATATCAACGTATCTTTACGATAACGTTACTCACAGTGGTTCCGGAGATGGTCAATCACTTCTCGGACGTTGACCTACAATCACAAAGGCACATAACATAATGTATCTCATCATTACACATGTACTTGGCCAACACGGCTTAGCTTTCATTACGTTGGTTCATGTTCATTCTTAACACATGGCTTAGAACACACACACCCTTGCAATCTCTTAGTGTGATTCATTCTTATTACAATGCTCAAGTCACATACACACTTGCCATTCTTTATCTTAGTATGCGTTTCTAGCCCATAACCTCATTACTATAGCTTAATTAAGGTTTAGGAATGCCTAAGATGCAATGAGGTTGTCAAAACATGCCTTGGAACACTCAGGCAAAATTTCAAAATTTTAAGCCCTCGCTCGAGTGAGCATGCAAAAATGTATTTGGCGCATTCATTCGCCGAGCGATCTGTAAATGATGCAAACTCGAGCTTGAAATTTACGCCGAACTCTTGACTTGGTCGCTCGAGCGAAGAGCACGATCTCAGAGTGGTCGCTCGAGCGAGAATTCCTTCGCTTGAGCGAGGTTGCAGAATCTGGAATTTCCAGGTTGCACCTCCAAGTTCAAATTCGACATTCAACCTTTCAAAACTCATCTCTTGGGCCGTAAAACTTGAGATAACCCGGAAAACTTGTAGAATATGAAAGTTTAAAGATCAATTTATAAAATCACGGCCCAAGGTTTGTCAAAACTCACAATTTCAACTTGAATTTCAAGAAGTAAGACATGCATGTGAATTCTTTAAAACTCTTGTCTTTAAAACTCATGAAACTTGCAATTTGAGCTTCTAAGCCCCATGCATGCAAGAAATCCTTTCCAAAACATGAATTTAAGCTTTAAAACATGATGATTCAAACATGTATGCACCAAATAACTCCCAAAACAAGTTAGATGCTCAAAATCAAACTCAATGACAACCTACTATGTAAATGTATACATGCATGAATTAAAACAACAACCAAGCTCCAAATACATGCTCTAATGAGCCCATCTTTTCAAAAACATGATGAATCCATGGCCTTGAACATAATTATAAACATGCATGTAGATTTTTATGAAATTAACTACAAAATGCAAGAATTTATGCATGCATGCATGATTTGAAACTCAACTCCTCATTCTAAGCTCCATTACATGACTAAACCTATAATCTTCATGAATTCAACAATTAAACATAAAATCTACAAGCATTATAGCTTAGGTTCTTACCTAGAGCCCTCAAATTCTCTTGTTCTAGCACAATCCTTGTTTAATTCAAACTCTAGCCTTCAATCTCTCTTGAATTCTCCTTCCTCTCTATAAAATTGCACACACACTCTCTCTCTCTCTAAGATGTTATCTCAGAATTTTCCACTAAGGAGATGAAAAATGAGCTCAAAATGAGCTAAAGGGGGCTAAAATATGTTTTGTATGGATTTGGCCACTAGGTGGCAAAACGGTAAATAAGTCCAACTCTTTAATTAGCTTATTTAATCTAATTTAATCATACCAAATCACATTTTAATTAAATATACCATAAGGTTCTAAAAATTCCAATTAACATATTGGTGTAACCAATTTCGTTTTCGGATGCCGATAAGGCCTTCAATTTACAGTTTAACCATTAAACATGAACCGATTATTTAACGATCAACAAATAGACGACCAATTATGATGCAGATTACATATTAATCCCGTATTTAATCTTATTCACTTAATTAGCATCATTAATTACCGATTAATAGCTAATTACGGGTCGGGGTTATTACAGTCAGCCCATCTATAATTGTTGTTTATATAATTAGGCCATTTTAACTCCAACAAAGCCAAAAATTAATACATGGAGTGGCTATGGCCAATATCGCTCGGCGTCCGTCTTTTGGTGTTCAACATTAATGAAATTGCCTCGGGGCTACTGCAAGGATTTTAGAAATAACTCGCCTCGGACTTTTCGCTCTAATGGCTTCACTTACTGTGCTCAGACTCGATATAAAACGATTTTGTTGCGTGGGGTTAGATAAGTGTGAATGTCGAATGGAGTTTCTCTTCAGCAGCAGAGGAGAAGCTCGGACTCTGGCTGAGCTTGACATTGCAATGAATCGCAGCAGAGAACCCACTCGCGCGGGAGGTAGGGCGTTCAAAAAACGAGAAAAATGTCAGCCTCTAAGTTGTCAAAGCAGATCACCTCGAAGAGAGAAATAGCAATGGCAAAGTTCTTTGCAACCGTGACTGAGAAATGAGGCCAACGTAATGCCGCGATCGTTGAGTATTACTGTTTTCGTGGGGAGTTCCTTTCTTGTCTTGGATCTTGGCCTTGACATTGTCTATGGTGTCAAAGGTCCCCACCTCAAGGGTGATTATATCGTCGTTGTGAATCGTGGATTCAAGCGCGGTCAAATCAAAACATTTCAAGTTGCGGGTGCTCTCTGATCAACGGGCATTGATTCGGCGCTACTGCTTGTACAACGCGACACCGTATGAGAATAGATATTGTAATGCTTTGAACGCGGATTGCATTTTTTGTAATTACTGTTTAATCGAATAAAATGTTTCATTCTAAAAGTTTATCTCATTCTAAATTTTTGTATGCTTAATTAAGCATCTTATTTTGAATGCTGGAACGTCTTGTCTTGTTCATGCTGTTGTACTGGTTCAACCTACATATCCCTGCTTCGATGTGTAAATGTTTTCATTCTGGAGGGTGCTCCGAATTCGAAATATTACTCGGCCCTTGAGCGTCGCTCGGTGGCACTATTTGGTCAACCGAATTTGGAGGCTTTATCGGCCTGAAGACGTCGTGCGCCGATGGGGTTCCAAATCTAGAGTCTATTTGGCCAATCGTGACATCCACGAAGGGCACTCCGAATCCGGAGGCTTTGTCGGCCCAAAGACGTCATGCGCCGATGGGGCTCCGAATCCGAGACTTTATTTGGCCAATCGTGACATCCACGAAGGGCGCTCCGAATCCGGAGGCTTTATTGGCCCAAAGACGTCATGCGCCGGTGGGGCTCCGAATCCGAAGACTTTATTTGGCCAATCGTGACATCCACGAAGGGCGCTTCGAATCCGGAGGCTTTGTCGGCCCAAAGACGTCATGCGCCGGTGGGGCTCCGAATTCGGAGACTTTATTTGGCCAATCGTGACATCTACGAAGGGCGCTCCGAATCCGGAGGCTTTGTCGGCCCAAAGACGTCATGCGCTGGTGGGGCTCCGAATTCGGAGACTTTATTTGGCCAATCGTGACATCCACGAAAGGCGCTCTGAATCCGGAGGCTTTGTCGGCCCAAAGACGTCATGCGCCGATGGGGCTCCGAATCTGGAGACTTTATTTGGCCAATCATGACATCCACGAAGGGCGCTCCGAATCCAGAGGCTTTATCGGCCCAAAGACGTCATGCGCCAGTGGGGCTCTGAATCCGGAGACTTTATTTTAGAACACTTTTGAGCTGGATTGCACAATAAGTAAACAGAAATCTTTGCATTACAGAAATGGAAAGTGTACATGGTGAGCCATTCAGAACCAATATCATTCTCCACAGGTCGGGTTTAATGATAGAATTTGTGCAAGTGCGTTGGGAGCAAGGCCGCGTGCCTAATTTGCCATCAACCGGCCTTCTATCATCTGGAAATACCTTCAGCAGCAACTTTCCCGACGTGCAGCGGCGCAGCTGGACGCGTTGAGTATACGTCTTGGAAAGCTGCTGCTGGTATCGCCTAGAGCTTCCGTGGCTTTTCGTCAGGGAGCCTGTCACGACCCGAACCCGCCCCCATGGGTTAAGGACGTAACCGGCCAGTAACCCAGGGATTACCTACGGCCTCAAACCAATCTAGACGTAACTCAACAGAGTGAAGGGGCCAAACGGAAGCAATAATTAAAAACTTTGTCCATAGAGCTGTGCTTATATGCACATCAAAATATTCCAGACATACATATGTTAATAACTCACAACAGAAAGCATAGCAACATAAATTTGTGTACAGACAGGATCATTCAAAACTGAGTCAACCAACAAACTATATGCAAATGTACTCGAACTTCGCCGACATGACAACATAGAACAAAGACGACACAAAGGCGAAGGCAAGTCTCAGACGTGAGACGCAAGGGTCGACTCTCCAAAACCTTTGTTGTTCCAATACGACTTCATCGAGGTTGGGTTTGTGTTTCCTTGGCTCACCTACAAACACATGAATGAGCGAAAAAAGCCCAAAGTGAATAATATCAAATAAAAGATACAACAATATGTAGAACAACATAATCCGAACGGCCTTGGGCCCAATTCATATTTCTAATTAACATATATATGCACAATGTAAGTCAAGTGATCGTGGTTCTAAACATACCGCCTTTTGGCCTCTTTATCTTTCATTTATGTCAAAAGCCTCTCGCCCACTCATTCATTTTCATCATCGGCCTTTGGCCCAATCGTTCATTTCCATCGCCTTTGGCCCAATCATTCATTTCCATCGCCTTTGGCCCAATCATTCATTTCCATCGCCTTTGGCCCAATCATTCATTTCCATCGCCTTCGCCCAATCATTCATTTCCGCCGGCCTTGACCCATTATCCATTCCGCCGACCATTCCGCGCCTTCGGCCCAATTATCCATTTCCGTCGGCCTTCGGCCCAATTATCCATTTCCATCGGCCTTCGGCCCAATTATCCATTTCCATCGGCCTTTGGCCCAATTATCCATTTCCGTCGGCCTTTGGCCCAATTATCCTTTTCCATCGGTCATCGTTAGCCATTCAAATTTATGGACATACAAAGCTTACATATAAGTAAACAATGGAACGACGATATACTTCAATTATCTTGTCAAGATATTACTCACAGTGATCGGTTGATTTGTTCGCCCTGGAACTCGACCCTACACATGCCATGAACATAAAAGGGTCACTAGCAATTCAATCCGTTCTTTAATTCACATATTCCTCTTTAGGCTTTATTCATATCTCTTTAAATCATTCACGATGTTTAACATATGCCTAAGAGTGCTTACAAGTGAAAGAGAACAGAAAAATACAACACAATATGCATTTTCAGAATTCCAAAGCAGGTCCGCCGGCGTAGACTTCCCGCTCGGCGGACCCTTAGGTCTCAATCTTGGTTGCCTCCAATCCCGCCGAAGGCATTCTTCTTCCGCTCGAGCGGACTTCATGTCACATAGCTTCCCGCTCGAGCGCCAACTTCCCCGGGCATCATCGAATATGAGCTCGTTTTCTCCGCCCGAGCGGACATTACCCTTCGGCTGAAGGAACCAAAATTCTGGGTTTCCCAGATTTTGTTCTTGAGCTTCATTTCAATTTCCCAGCTACCATTCTTGCATGCAAAGGCTCAAATCTCAAATATAGTCATACTAACATGGTTCCCTTGCAAGATTATAGCATTATGAAGTTCAATTTCTTGATTTGCTTACATGCATGTCCCAAAACATAACAAACCCATCACCAATATAACAAGTTCATGCATTCAAGCTCATATCTTTAATTAATCAAACATGCAAGGCCATCTTAACTTCATTTCCATCCCAAATAATGCAAATGGTGTTCATTCTCATGGAACACAACAAAAACATGCTTGCATGTAGGATTTAACACTCATATTTCCACATTCAACTTAATACATGCTTGTTTATGTAAAATCATGGTGATCCTATACATGCATGTGAATTTCAATTTCAAATTCATCAATCATAACACAACTTACAAGTTCAATCTCATGAATTTACTCACCTAGGAGTTTAATCTTCCAAACTCTAGTCAATTCTTGGACTTAATCTTCAAGATTCCCAAGTCTTGAGCCAAAACCACACAACTCTCTCCCTCCTCTCTCTAAGGCCGACCCTCTCTCTCTCTATTCTTGAGTTCAATATCAGCCAAATGAATTAAAGAGGGGAGTTAGGTGTATAAAGCCTTGACAATAAAACCCACTAAGGCCATTTTAATAATAATAGAGTAGTTGGGCTCTAATTCATCAATTTAATCTATTTAATCTGACCAGAGTCAATTTCTAATTAAATTTCACCGTAGGCTCTAAAAATTATGCCAATTACAATGGCGTAATCAATTTCGGGTCTTGTGGCCGATAAGGCTCTCAATTTAATTTCCGAATCGGGTTATCAAACAGATATTCCTACGGTGAACAGATAAAAACTCAAAATCACATACATTCACATAATGACACATAAAATCATGCTAAACACATAATCATACTTAAATTAAGGACCAATTAGCATAATACGGAGCAGGGGTGTCACAGTCTTCCCCCCTTTAGGAAGTTTGGTCCTCCAAACTTAATTTACCTTCAGTCGAAAACAATTCGGAACACTTTCCATTTAACGGTTCCAAGCCTTTCTGATAGTTATTCACCTGGTCCCAAATCAAGCAACACTCTATTTTCAATCGGTCAGAGACTTACCTTTTATGCCATACAAGGCTTGTATGGTGCCATACCGAAACTAGGGTGTAAGCTGTTGTTGTAAACAAAGTTTGCCAACGGTGGACAGATCTTTCCAATTCCCCGGAAATCTAGCACATACATTTGGAGCATTCTTTCCAAAAATCTAAAAAGTTCTTTCTGATCATACATCAATTGCGAATAGAAAACAGCGCCGAAGCATAATTCAGTTCATATCAAATTCATAATTTGTCCAGACCATAAACAGAAATCATAAGTCATGATTAAGTTTACGTGATACATCCTTTAGCATTAACAGGCAGAACAGAACGGAACAGAACAGAACATATGCTCGTGAGGTTACGAATAACTAGTTCCATAAAGGAACCTCCGGATCCGGGTAGCATAACAAAACAGAAGCTGAGCCCCATTGCCTCTTGAAACACCTTTTTGAATTTCTGCCTAAAACAATAGATACTGGGACCCCATGCAACCAAACAATCTTGACGATGTGACCAGTGGCTAGTCAACTAGCATCATACAAAAATTTTACAGGGAGGCAATGAGCTAACTTAGTAATTCTACATACAATAACCCAAATGGGACTTATACTTTGGTGCTCAAGGTAGCCCCACAATGAACTTCGTAGTCACATATCCCCATTTCCATTCCGAAATAGAGAAAGATTGAAGTAGCTCTACCAATACCCGATATTCAACTTTGACTTGTTGGCACTAAACCATCCGGACACTAATTCAACAATTTCTTCTTCATGATAGTTTGCCAATGTATTTATTTCAAACGTCAACTACTTTACCACAGAAGTTTGGTCCATTTCCCTATCACAGAAGTTCAATTCATTCTCCAACAATCCCGCAATTCACAATCCAACTCGATATTTAATTCAGCGATTTATCACAGTTATCCAAGGTCAATCAAAAGTCTTCAGGAATACAAGGTGGATCCAAATACTGACTCCCGAATTGACAAAGGTAACGTCGAAGCAATTACCCACACAATGCATATAGTCCAGATCTCCCCACAGTACTGATTGTAAAGTATAATATTATCGAAGCATGCAATTTCTGACACACTATACGTGTTTCTCAATTCATTCAACAGTTTACAGTTACAATTCAGTTCAATATTCAATCCCATGTTCTATCGATCCTTTCCACATTATTTGACAGTCATCAAAAGCATAAGGCAATCCATATATAAACCTCTGTAATGTCGAAGGCAATATCACGGAGTCAATCACATGTTAAGCACAATTTACACATCCTCAGAGCCCCAATTTCAGAATATAATGGCACTGGGCAGGTATTCACAAGGCATACTGAATTCACATACTTACGGAAAATCAGGATTTTTCAAAGCTTCTTAGATGTCTATAACATCTACATAACACCAAAAGATGACATTCCGGACAAAACAAAGGAATAGTCGTCTCGGAATCAAAGCACACCCGTTCACGACCGTCGGTGGCCGACCCGAGATCGATTAGACAAACCCACCCGTACAAGACCGTCGGTGGCAAAAGATAACTCAATCCGAGGCGCTACATAGGCTTAACGTCCCCTAGCACGAAAGGACGCTCCCAGAACGTCATCAAAACAAACATAATACCATTCACTATAACCTGATTTCCTCAAAATCTGATAACATTGAAGCAACTACTCTCCCTTACAAAACATATTCTGATCAGTCAAAGACAATGTTCAGTACTGCTTACAATCAAATCAACCTGCCATCATCAGTCCTCATATCGCCAAACCAACCAGGATGGGACAATACACGAGCATCGTTCCTTAAGGCACCCAATCACGGGATTTGTACAATTCGGCTCATTTTCGACACATATGTCCTCGATAGCTGGGGGTTGGTTCTCAACGGTGTTCATAGTTAGGTCAATCTGTCATAGCCCACAAAAGGTCTTTCAAATAGGTCAAGTACTCTAAACATATTCAAGTTTTGGGTCCATCAGTTTTTCTGCCAAGACTAATCTGGCTATTTATTTATAGGCAATCCTCAATCCCTTTCTACAAAATTAAATCAGACAGAGGGTCTTATCAACCAATCCCGACACAGGTCTTGCCAATTTAAATCAAACAAGGTTTCCATCAAATTATATCAAATGAGGGTCCCATCGAAACAGTACCGGGCAAAGGTTCTATCGGATCGAATCAAATAAAATTTTCTCAAATAGGGCACATTTGGTTCTGTAAGGCATACTTTGTTTGCTTAGGTACATGGTTGATAGTTTCTCGACTGCCCTAAGTTCATCAGTTCTCAAAGTCATATCAGAATCATTCATCACAATAGTTCATATCAATATGTTTCAAATCATGTACAATACGGTATTGTCTACATAAATTCGGGTGTAGTTGCATATGCGTCGATTGTTCATGTCGTGAAATGCGATCATAATCAATATAGCAGTTTCCAAATAAGTCTTATAGGCAAGAACATGGTGCACAGTAACATATTAAACGAAGTTCCCCGGTTGTACATAAGATAGGGTCTGTTATGTAAAAGTTCTAAATCAATCACAAAAGCGTAGGGTTACGAGTCGAGCTCAATATGATCACATAGTCCAGTCAACTTCCCACTAATCAAGATGCATGATCTCACAATTCATAGAGTTCATTATTTGGGGTGCTCAACTCGGTCACACAATCACAAAGTCATTAAAGACAGTAGTATAACAAATCACCTTAAGCACAGATTCAGCTGTACATGCGCATGTGCAGAGTTAATCGATATCCCAATACATATTTCACAATTTCTCGAATGGAGTATATACATTTAAGGGATATGGTCCCGATCTTGTGGGTCTAACCAATCTAAATACACATGCAGCAGATACGAAATAACATGCCAATCCGAATCAATTAATATCCCAAGCAAGATGTGCACATGTACTAATTCAGAATCAATCAACACATAAGCATTCATTTATAACAGTACAGATACCTGGGATAACGGTCGCAGTATTTTGAGCGCTTTCTGAGAGGAGTGTGATTACTCTATCCTGATTGGCAATTCCTGCCATTTGTACGAATCTCGCTGAGGCAGAAGATTTATTCACATTTGTTCAGTCCGGGGACAGTTCCTCACCATGCGGCCCATTTCACCACACCTATAGCAAACCCCAGAAATTCGATGATAACTCCCCGATGTTCCTTACACTGGTGATGGCAAAGGTTCTCGCCGTAGCGGCAACTGACGTTACTGTCTTAAGATCTCTATCATTTCCTATACCATTCCTTCCAGTCTATCAAGTCAGCTGTGAAAGAGCCTTCCAGCACGCATGCCCTTACTCAATCCATACTCTACACAATCTCTTATTAAACCTTGCCAGTTACTGGGATGTCCCATACAAAAATAAACACGGATACACATGGGTACATTCACACATAGACACATCTTTATATTCTCATTTCACATATTGTACGCAACTAATCATACGCATAACAGATAATTGCATACCTATCAGATATAGCATGCCGAACATTTACTAAGTAACTATATACTCAAATCATGTTCATATTTCACACAGACACCCGTAGGCAAAATTGAATGCACATAAACACCTTTCCATGGTTCATATATTCATGTATGTGCATTATAGCAAAACAAACTTGTTGCACACATTAGTGTAACAATTCATATCTCATTTTCGAATCATGTGTGGTACTTCCTTTAGCGTGTCATATCATGTTGGTCAAGCATATCAACATATCTCATACATAGGCCACGGTATTATCTCCCCCGAGCGAGGGCCTGTGCCACGGTACTATTTCCCCCGGGCTAGGGCCTCATGACCATAAGCCACAGTATTATGTCCCCTGGGCGAGGGCCTCCGCTAAGGATACCACGATTACATTCAAGGAGAATTTAGATAATCATTCATTTATGCCAAACATAGTATTATACTTTATACAAGGTTCACAAGTATGCATGTACTAGAGAGCATTCATATCCCAAAGGTTTACCACGCAAGCAATTTGCAAATTGTAGCACGTAACTGTTCATATCGAAACACTTAAGCATATTCTTGATGCTTCCAAAGTTCATATAAAAATAGTTAAGCATATTATCCATGTCTCCAAATTCATATTTATCACATGAATGCATCCTAGATCTCATCTAGACGCTTATTGCTCTTTTTGGACAAGTGTGTGAGTTATTAACTCGTGCTCTGATACCACTCTGTCACGACCCGAACCCGCCCCCATGGGTTAAGGACGTAACCGGCCAGTAACCCTGGGATTACCTACGGCCTCAAACCAATCTAGACGTAACTCAACAGAGTGAAGGGGCCAAACGGAAGCAATAATTAAAAACTTTGTCCATAGAGCTGTGCTTATATGCACATCAAAATATTCGCATATACATATGTTAATAACTCACAGAAAAGCATAGCAACATAAATTTGTGTACAGACAGGATCATTCAAAACTGAGTCAACCAACAAACTATATGCAAATGTACTCGAACTTCGCCGACATGACAACATAGAACAGCACGACACAAAGGCGAAGGCAAGTCTCGTACGTGAGACGCAAGGGCTGACTCTCCAAAACCTTTGTTGTTCCACACAGACTTCACTGAGGCTGGGTTTGTGTTTCCCTTGGCTCACCTACAAACACATGAATGAGCGTGAGCGAAAGCCCAGTGAATAATATCAAATAAAAAGATACAACAATATGTAGAACAACATAATCCGAACGGCCTTGGGCCCAATTCATATTTCTAATTAACATATATATACACAATGTAAGTCAAGTGACTGTGGTTCTAAACATACTGGCCTTTTGGCCTCTTTATCTTTCATTTATGTCAAAACGGCCTCTGGCCCACTCATTCATTTCCATCGGCCTTTGGCCCAATCGTTCATTTCCATCGGCCTTTGGCCCAATCATTCATTTCCATCGGCCTTTGGCCCAATCATTCATTTCCGTCGGCCTTCGGCCCAATCATTCATTTCCGTCGGCCTTACCACCATCCATTTCCGTCGACGCCCAATTATCCATTTCCGCTCGCCCACCATCCATTTCGGCCTTCGGCCCAATTATCCATTTCCATCGGCCTTCGGCCCAATTATCCATTTCCATCGGCCTTTGGCCCAATTATCCATTTCCGTCGGCCTTTGGCCCAATTATCCATTTCCGTCGGCCTTTGGCCCAATTATCCTTTTCCATCGGTCATCGTTAGCCATTCAAATTTATGGACATACAAAGCTTACATATAAGTAAACAATGGAACGACGATATACTTCAATTATCTTGTCAAGATATTACTCACAGTGATCGGTTGATTTGTTCGCCCTGGAACTCGACCCTACACATGCCATGAACATAAAAGGGTCACTAGCAATTCAATCCGTTCTTTAATTCACATATTCCTCTTTAGGCTTTATTCATATCTCTTTAAATCATTCACGATGTTTAACATATGCCTAAGAGTGCTTACAAGTGAAAGAGAACAGAAAAATACAACACAATATGCATTTTCAGAATTCAGAAGCAGGTCCCCGCCGGCGTAGACTTCCCCGCTCGAGCGGACCCTTAGGTCTGCATAATCTTGGTTGCCTCAATCCCGCCGGCGTGCATTCTCCCCCTCGAGCGAACTTCATGTCACATAGCTTCCCGCTCGAGCGCCAACTTCCCCGCTCGAGCGGGCATCATGTCTGCAGAAATATGCTGGGAGCTCGTTTTCTCCGCTCGAGCGGACATTACCCCGCTCGAGCGGGAACCAAAATTCTGGGTTTCCCAGATTTTGTTCTTGAGCTTCATTTCAATTTCCCAGCTACCATTCTTGCATGCAAAGGCTCAAATCTCAAATATAGTCATACTAACATGGTTCCCTTGCAAGATTATAGCATTATGAAGTTCAATTTCTTGATTTGCTTACATGCATGTCCCAAAACATAACAAACCCATCACCAATATAACAAGTTCATGCATTCAAGCTCATATCTTTAATTAATCAAACATGCAAGGCCATCTTAACTTCATTTCCATCCCAAATAATGCAAATGGTGTTCATTCTCATGGAACACAACAAAAACATGCTTGCATGTAGGATTTAACACTCATATTTCCACATTCAACTTAATACATGCTTGTTTATGTAAAATCATGGTGATCCTATACATGCATGTGAATTTCAATTTCAAATTCATCAATCATAACACAACTTACAAGTTCAATCTCATGAATTTACTCACCTAGGAGTTTAATCTTCCAAACTCTAGTCAATTCTTGGACTTAATCTTCAAGATTCCCAAGTCTTGAGCCAAAACCACACAACTCTCTCCCTCCTCTCTCTAAGGCCGACCCTCTCTCTCTCTATTCTTGAGTTCAATATCAGCCAAATGAATTAAAGAGGGGAGTTAGGTGTATAAAGCCTTGACAATAAAACCCACTAAGGCCATTTTAATAATAATAGAGTAGTTGGGCTCTAATTCATCAATTTAATCCATTTAATCTGACCAGAGTCAATTTCTAATTAAATTTCACCGTAGGCTCTAAAAATTATGCCAATTACAATGGCGTAATCAATTTCGGGTCTTGTGGCCGATAAGGCTCTCAATTTAATTTCCGAATCGGGTTATCAAACAGATATTCCTACGGTGAACAGATAAAAACTCAAAATCACATACATTCACATAATGACACATAAAATCATGCTAAACACATAATCATACTTAAATTAAGGACCAATTAGCATAATACGGAGCAGGGGTGTCACAGAGCCGTCCGAGATCGTCGAGACTCTCTCGATTCGACAATTCAGTGGAGTTGACCTGCGTCTCCGTTGGTGTTTTTCCAGAAAGGAGATAGCATGCTTTTGCGGATTGTCGGGAACCACGGATTTGCTTAACGCCGTGTTCGGTCGGAAAGCATAGCAGTTGATGATAGGTGCTTGGCACGGCCTGAATAGTATGCAACCAAGCTCGCCCCATGATGAGGTTATACGGAGAAGGGAGCTTGACGACCAAGAATTCCACATCCACTGTTTGGGAGCCCGCCCGAACGGGTAATGTGATTTTCCCCAACGGGTACTCTGGATTTGCGTTGAATCCGAATAATGGATGAGGAGCCGGAGACAAGTCTGATTCGTTGAAGCCGAGTTTGATGAAGGTCTCGTAATACATGATCTCCGAAGTGCTCCCCTGGTCTATGAGGATGCGTTCAACGGTAAATCGGTTCACGTGTAGCTCAATGACCAATGGATCAATATGGGGGAGTGTTATGCCGATAAGATCGGAATCGTCGAAGATAATACTCGGAGCTTCGTGGGGCTGTTTTGTTTGTGTGTTGCTTCTGGGGGGCTGTATGAATTGCGTGTATGGTACGTGGCGTTGGAAGGCTGTATATCATATGTATAACGCCGAGGGCAGGTGACTCCTGTCGAAGGGCAACAGTTTTGATTGTGCTCTTCCGGACGTGTTGCTGGAGCCGACCATCTTGCACCAATTCTTCAAGGTGGTCTTTCAAGGCATAGCAACTGTCCGTATCATGACCGTGATCTTTGTGATATTCACAATGCCTGTCCCGCCTTCTCATGTCAGAAGGTTCCACCATCTTGGACTGCCATTTGAAGAACGGAAGATGTTGGATTTTGGACATAATCGAGCTGATTGGCTTTGACAGCTCTGCATATTTCTTGTCGGCGCGCTTTGTGCGCCTGCTATTGACCTGCAGTTGCTCATTTGCTTGGTGTGAGCATTGATCGCTGGAACGGCAAGAATCTCGTCTCTTGTCTCGTTTAACCCGCTGTCATGGTTCAGGGCTCTAAGGTGGTACGGAACTTATTGGCTGAGCGATTTCGAGAGGGGCCATTTTGTTGGCCACGTGTCCGGCTTTAACCTGCAAGGCGTCATCTTCCACTTTGCAGTATTCCTCTACTTTCTTCATCAACCCCGCATCGCTTTTGGGGTCTTCTAGTCAAGGAACTGCGGAGGGCGCTATCTGGGTGTAATCCCATTTTGAAGGCGGTGATGGCCATGGAGTCGTTGCAAGCGTCATCAACAATATTAAAGCATTCCCAATATCGCGCCGAATATGCTCTTAGTGTTTCTCCTGGCAGGATTTGCATTGCCCAGAGAGAGTCAGCTTGCTTCGGCTAGACTTCGTTGGTGATGAGTCTGGCCCTAAAGGATTTCTATAGTTGGTGGAAGGTTTTGATTGAAGCTGGCTCTAGTTTATAATACCACCTGACTGCCAATGGTCCCAAACTGCTGGGAAATATTCGGCACATGAGGGCCTCGTCGTCTGCATGCAATGTCATGGCCTGCTTGTAGTAGCGGATGTGGTCGGTGGGGTCTAATTTGCCGTCGTACATGGTGAACGATGGTTCTTTGAATTTCTTGGGTAGCGCAGCCTTTGCAATCCGTCATACGAAGGGATCGTGTTGGTCTTCGTCCGAACTGTTCCTTCTTCGCCAGCGTTGTCTGAGGACATTTTTCTAAGAACCGTGGTTTTATGTTGTCCCTTCTTCCTGGGCTCTGGAGATAATGAGTCGGAGTCGCTATCAGTGTCGTGTCGTGCTCAAGGTTGTCGACTACCCACATTCAAAGATCATTTCGGATTTAGGCGCGCAACTTGCTTTGACTTCGTCATTTCCAAGGCCAAATCTTTATGAAGACGTTCGTTCTCAGCGATCATGTTCTCTAACCTCTATTCATTTTGCTTTGCTTGTTCTATGATCGCTTGCATTGTCTTGTGCTCCGAAGTCGAGGGTGAGGCGAAATTCAAGGCATGTCTTGCGGCGATAGTCTCTGTTCCAAGCAAGTTTGTTGGAGTGGTTTCATCTTGTGGTATAGGGTCGACAGTGGCTGTCGGAGGATCTTCCGTCACGCTCGCCATGGATGTGTTTGAGTATTCCCACAGATGGCGCCAATTGTGGAGAAGTGGTTTGGAAATACCCTTCTGATCCTGGGGAACGCTCGTGATCCTCTTCTAGTCACCTGAAAAGGAGTAAACACTCCGGTCGGGGGTGTCGGAATTAGCACTCCAACGGACAAGTCAGTCTCAACGTACAAAAATGCTTATATTCTAAGTTTAGCACAACAATTCTCACATACCTTTCTTAGTCTGTTGTTCCTTTATTTATACTTGTTTCCTGGGCCTCGTGGCCAGGCCCACTTGTCACTCATTATCCTCTTATTTACTTGGCTCCATAGTTCAGTATCTATTCGGCCTATCTATTATATTCGGCATCCTTATCTTGCAGGGTAAAGTTGTGTAATATCTGTCTTCTAGAGTACGCTTCTGATTATTCCAATTATCTGGCTCCCATATCTGTGAATCTTAATAATATTTCCATGAATATTTTATAATTTTATTTATGGCAAGCAACATTTTAAAGGCAATGTCACTTTCTTTTGTAGGAAAAATCTAAAATATTCAACTAGTCAAACACAAAATGGTCAGACCTTGAATAGTTGGGCTACCCTAATCAATTAATACTTTCTAATTTTAGCTAATTCACGTGCATATTCTTTTCTTGAAAACATTTGAGAAATGACCATTAATGTATTGGTATAACAAAACTGTTCAAGTGTTGCATCTCTAGATTTTTGAACGGAGGTTTTGTGTTCGAATTTATTCAGAAATATCGAACTTTGTATTGTGTTAGCTTAATGTATTAACTTGCTAATATCATATATTGTGTAAAAAATAAAAAGAGCTAATTATTGTTAGTACCATATATTTGTAATTTTATTATTTATTATTTATATAATTGCAGGACATGTGGCACTCTCCTACTCATTTGGAGGTTATGAGAAGTTATGAAATGTGAAAAGAGGATGAAGAACAAAGTGAAGAACATGAAGCATGAAGTGGATGTTGAAGGAAGTTATGGAAGATCATGGAGTATGAAATGGAAGAGGTGGAAGAGTGTGTAATTTTAGGTTGTTTTTTCCTACAAATGTTTGCCTATAAATAGCCATTCATGGCTACATTGTAAAAGGCCTCATCAAATTCAAATCAAAGACAATTAATTTCTATTTTTCCGGTCATTTATATTTTCTGCACTTAATTTTCTATACTTTATTTTATGCACTTTATTTTCGAAGCATAGGAGTAGAGGTAAATTTTCTGTACTTTATTTTATGCAGTTAATTTTCGAACCATAGGAGTAAAGGTAAATTAATGGTTAGTTTGATTATTAACTCGATCATCTTTCTCTGTCTCCTTCCTTTTTTTAATTTTTTTTCTCTACACTTGGCAATTTTGAAGTCCTCTTCATTCAGGTAAAAAAACCGTCAACGCAATTGCTTGATAATTGACTTGAACTTAATCTATAAGAATTTTCAATCCTTACTGACACGCTAGCATTTATGATATTTTTCTTCGTAGAAAAAATAAACTAATAGTTTTTTTTTTTTTTCCATTAAGGCCTTTTCAATGCCTACCAAAATTGACTTTTCTTTAGTTTTTAGTTCAATATGAACCTTATCCCACTGGGAGTGCCAAAAAACTGTTGAATAAATTAGCCAAAATAATCTTAAATCAAACGAGAGATAAGAAACTGTGGGGACATAATTTTTAAATGACAACACATGGCCGAGGTGTCACCGAAGTGCCAGCCAAGGTACCACGTGTCCTGGTCATGATGCCGAGATGATCTCGGCTATGCCGAGGTTATCACTGAGAATACCGGAATCCGAGATAAGCGGATAAAGAACAATAGTCTTAGAATGGGAGGAGACTTCAGTTTGGGTAGAGATGAGACTCTTAGAGAGCTTATCCTGATCCTATTGGGAGTCCAAGATTAGCAGTAATCCTGAGTCCATTGGAGTTAGGCTTCCATTGGGACTAGGATTGAGTTGGCTATAAAAGAGAGGCACCCCTATGGGTCTAAGGTATGTCTTTTGATGCTCAAGCTAGTGAGTTTAGCACTATTGATTATCTTTGAGAGATATTGAGTACTGACTTGATCGTCGGAGTACCCCCGGGTGGCGAACCATCACCGGAGTCTTCTCTTCAAGGTGTTAGCCAGTGCCATCTATTCTCGCCGGTTTCCAAATTTGGATACTAAGATTGCAGTGTGGTTAGATTTTCACCCACATAGAAACAAAAAGCATGTCAAATTGTATTGTTCTTCTCTTCTACTCTAAAGCCCGCATAGATAAATTAGTTAGTCAAACGATGGCCACCAATGTTTAACCTTACAATTTAATGATGGTTGCATTTGGTTCATAAATTTGGGAAGGGAAATTAAATGTAAGTGAAATGTGAATGAAATATAAACTAAATTTTACCTATGTTTCACACGCATTTTTCTTTTTTTCCAAATCATTCCTTAAATATATGAACCAAACACAACCTAAAAAAATAAACAAATAAAAGAAAATAAGCTTCTGAACAAAAAAATAAAAAGTAAAAAAAGTAAAAGAGCTAGTTAACAAATTTTTAAAGAAGAAAAAAAATACTCCAAAGTTTGATCTTAATGACAAACTAGATCTTGAAATTTTAATTTCTTTCAGTTTATAACAACTCTCCCTCTAAAAAGTGGTTGAATTCACAATTATTATTATTATTTTTTTTTTGTTGATTTGGAAATTTTAAAAACAGTTTTTTTGAGTTTTCAATCAATATTTTTTTTAAAAATTTCGTGACTTTTTTTTAGTATTTTAATATATATATTTTTTGGTTTTAAATTAGGAAATTTATTAGAAAGTCCTATTTTGGAAATTTTTGTGCCATTTGGTTCCACGTTTTAAATGGTTGATTGAGGAGCCCTTATTAGGTATAGTGTGTGACCAGCAAGTCATTTTTCAAACGTGGATGAGTATTGGATAGACAAATATATCCTCACTAGTTAATTGGGAAAGTTTTTTTTTTTCGAAATGTCTGACAAGTATGGTGTGATACTCCAATGTGGCAAGTATTAATGTGACACTTTAACGATGAGATACTCCAAAAAAATTAAAAACTCTTTAGTATACTTTTTCCAAATGTGACAACGTGACAAGTATGATGTGACACTTCAAAATTTTTACTCATCCTTAGTGTAGTTTTTTCAAATGTGACAACGTGATAGGAATGATGTGACCCACAGAAAAAAAAAAAAAAAAACTCCTTAATATATTTTTTTCAAATGTAACAACGTGATGGGTATGTTGTGACACTCTAAAAAAATTAAAAACTCCTTGGTGTACTTTTCCTAAACGTGACATGTTGTAATGCCCTCAAAATATAACCATAGATATAATCTCATAAGTACATATAAATGACAGCATAAATCAAAATATAGGGTTCTTTAATTACATGAAGTTAATAATACAAAGAGTTTAACATAAATAAATGCCCTTCGAGCTTACACCTTTCCAAGTCTTAGCTTGGTTACAATAAAAGGAGACTAATTCATACAAATTTAGCCCTAGGCTATACAAAAATAAAACAAAACAAGAAGCTCTTGCTTCCCAAAGATCCCTCCAATGCTATTGCCTTGGTGGATGCATATCATCATTACCTGAAAATGTTTTTCCCAAATAGGGTGAACCACAGCCCAGTAGGAATAATCTAACATAATATATGAGATTTAACAAAGGTATAAGTGCATGTGCATATACAATGCCCAAGATAAAACATCCACGATTTATATAGTCATAAGATACTAGATTCAATTCTTAATTCATTCCCATTCGATTCATTTCATTACATAAGCCAATTTCATCACTCCTCAATAACCCAAATGAGACTACAACTCATTAGTTCTCTGATCACATCATCAACATATAAACACTTCAAACTTTCCTTTCACAAATATTTCGTCTGCGGGAAATCGTCAAACGAGACCCATGTAAACGTAGGCTATACAAGCACTACAATTGCCATTTGACGGATATTTCGTCCGCGGGATTGGCACCTATGTATGATTTCGAGACTTTCACCCAGGACACTCTGACCAACTTAATTATAATTGAGTCCATCACATTTCTCCTCCCAAACAATCATTCATACATATGCAATGTATTTAAACACATAAATACATATGGAGTACATCACATTTCTTCTCCCAAATAATCATACATATGCAATGTATATAAACATAGTCATATTCAATGACAACTCACAAGAGATTAGTTTTAATTCACCTAATCCACATGTAATTTCTACAACAATCAAAGCTATCCTCCACCGATAGCCCAATATAAATATTTCTAGACAGATATATAATCTCAAAACAGATAATTTAATCAACATTTCCAAGGATATGAAACATTTCATATTCAATTCCACCATCCATTCCAATATTCGCTCAATTCCATGTTTACAACATCAATTTCAACTATTTATACAAAATAGAAATGATAGTCATTTTTGGGTAAAATCCCCCCTTTTCAAAATATCATCCCAAATACCAAAATCACCCATTTTGACATAACAAGGCTCCATTTTCAAACCCCATGTTCATTTATTTCATTTCCACTAAAAACCTCTTTTTTACATAATATAACCAAATCCTAGGTTTGTTCACATTATCCCCAAATTCCACTATTGTTACACAATCAAAAAATAACTAAGTTAAAAACCATAACAAAATGTAGACAATCCCTACCTCAAAGAGAAAAGACGAGCCAAGTAAGAGTGAAACTCCGAGAATACCGAAACCCACTTCTAATCGGATTAAAATCAAGATCTTGATGCACTCTACCTTTTTCCCAAAGGCACTAGGGTGAAGAGATCAACAGATCTAGATAAAATCTAAGAGAGAAGGTGAGTTTTAGAGAGAGAATGTCAAGATCTAGGGTTTTGGAGAGTTTTAGAGAGAGAGGGAGATATGAAAAAGTGATTTAAAATGTCACTTTCACGGACTGATATACACGCAGTCCGCTCAAGCGTGGAAAGTCTCGCTCGAGCGTCAGACACAAAGTTCCACTCGAGCATGAAAAGTGGCACTCGAGCGTGGAATACGCATTTCGCAATTTGCATTTAATGGCCCCGCTGGCGTGAGATCGACGCCGGCGTCAATGCACTCTTCCAGTATTTGCAGGTTTGTAAAAATACTGAGAGTTAACAAATCTCGCTCGAGCACAAGAATGATCGCTCGAGCGGAGGAGCAAAATTTGTGAAGCCCACTTGAGTACAAGAATTCTCGCTCGAACGGAAGAGCCAAAATCTGGGCATCACAGGTTTTAAAAAACAAGTAACCAACCTGTTCCAAACACACAATTACAACTCGATAACCAAAAATAGAAGGGAGATAAAGGAAACAAGATATGAAACACCAGTCAAAACCATACAACCCGAGTGCGGAATACAATAACAGACGGGTCAAAACCAGAATCGCTATACATGCGACACTCTAACGTGGCGAACCTAATTTGATTGAATTAGTGCATGTCTTCACGTCACGCGCCAAAAAACAATCAATAAGGAATTCACGTCTCACACTACGCGTATTAAAAACAACCAAACTTTAAAAAGCTACTAGTGCGCTTTTCGAACAACGTGTCCCCCATCACCTTCCCCGTACATAACCACGCCACTTGTCTCCTAACTGTACTAATAATGGCAAAACAGTCAACAAATAATTTAAGGAACCACTCAGTCACCCAAAAAACATTTAAGATCTTATGAATTACAAGTTTACAAAAAGGGATTTACTGGTCAATTTCCTTTTTAAATTTTCTTAATCTAGATACACTTTAAAAGTAAAAAAAAAAATTTACAAAAATATTTTAAAAATTCATTAAATATAACAAAATAAGAAAATATATTGAATTTTGTATTTTTTGTATTCAATGAATTTTTCAAAGATGTTTGCACAAATTTCTTACTTTTTAAGTGGTATCTAGATTAAGTGAATCTAAAAATTAAAAAAAAAATTTAAAATATTAAAAAAAAACTAAAAATTAAAAGAAAAATACAAATTCAAAATTCAAAAAAATATTTTTAAAAATTCCAAACTAAACAGAGTGTCACACTAAATTAGCCTCTTCTCTTAGTTTATTAAACAACATTGGACGGATGTTGGGGGGTATTAATTTGATTTTTTCAAATGTACGATTTATGTTAAGAAATTAAGGGTAATTACATCAACACCCCTTGAGGTTTATGAATAACACAGATTCCCCTCATATTCTAAAAATTACACAGACCCCCTATCTCAATTTGCCTTCTAATAAACCTAACAGAAAAGGTAAAAGTACCTAATTATCCCTACAATACAAAATTAAAATTACGTGCATGCCCTCTTCTTTTTCCTTTTTCCAATCAACACTCCTTCACCAATGTAAATATCAAACATCTTGCTGCATCAGTACCCACCTTTGTTGAAGAAAGACAAAGAGCAACCCATCATTACATTGTCCTCCACCTTCACTTCCATACTAGTCCCCCTTTGTCATTTTGTGTATATAATTATTAGTAACCAATACTACAAGTTAATAATAGTAATTCAAGCATCACTACAACCCCATTAATGCACCAGTAGTAATTCAAGAATCATCATTACTGGACCACCACTAATCAAACAACCATAACCATCACAGCTCCATTGATTCAAGGGAAAAAAACAAACAAAAAATCATCATAGCCCCATTAATTCAAGAATCAATTAGTTCTTTGAAGCAATTAATCAAATATGCAACATGCATACATCTTCTAGAGTCATTCATCCAAAAAAAAAAAAAAAAATGCATGCAAATTAGTTACCTTTAACTTCCTCGATCAGCCATAACCACCAAAACCGCTGACCACCAAAATCAAAACCCACAAGATAAAAAAGAAACACCCCCAAGTCAATCACCAAACTTTTTACAAACAGAAGAAAAAATTAAGCAAAAGAACACAATTGATAAGCAAATACTCTACATATAGAGCTTCCCTTTCTCCCAACACCTCTGTCGTCATTATCTAAAAGCTCGTAGACGTCTCCTACAATAACGGGAAAGACAACCGCATCTCGAAGTCCATCATATCACCATTTCAATTTGTTCGAAGTATCTCATCTTACCATTTCAATAGGTGTCGAAGTCCTTCATCTCATTGCTTTGATCTATCCGATAATCATTTCATCATTTTGATTTATCCAGTAAGCTCAGCACTTGGGCTTCGTTGCTTTCACCTACAAGCTCTGACAGTGGGGTCTCGTTGTTGACCTCTTATTCCTCTCTTTTTCTCCCTCGCTTGCTTCTTCCATTTTTATTTACTGGTGATGTTGTTCAATTTGAAGATGTGTTGTGCAATTACATAAGGTAGGCTGAGAAAAGGGAACAACTCTCAGAGAGATTTTTTTTTTTTTTTTTTTTTGATCTTCAAAAGGATAAAATTGGTATTTTAAAAAAATAATTGATGATGTTAGCAAAATGCATTAGTTGACTTGAAGGTTTGTTGACAGACGGGGTAAATTGTAACGTAATAAAATACTTCAAGGAGGGAAATGTAATTTTTAAAACATTAAGGAAAAAATTGTATTAAAGACAAATCTCAAGAGGTATACATGTAATTTATCCAAAAATGAAAAATTTATTTATTTATCAGAGGTGTAAACATACCTTGTTTTGTTTTGAGTGTTCAAAAAATGTTTTTGATTTTTTATGTTTTGTTTTTTATTTTTTGTGTTTTGTTGTCTTTGGTGAATAAATTCAAAACGAATTTAATAATACAAAAAATATAAAAATATATTGAATTTATATGAAAAAATTAGTGAAACATTCATCTCTAACTTTAGGTAGAAAGAGAGGTCCAATATATAATTTTTTATTGGTTAAGGTTCCTCAATAATACTCAATAACACTAACCCAACCAACTTTTTTTTTTCTCCCTCTCTTTCTCTCTCCACCCATTGAACCTGTAACATCCCAAATTTTTAGCCCAAATGATAATACAACAATCATGGCTCTTTCAAGAAAAACCGAATATAAATCTCCAAACTTACATTACATGATACAATAATTCTTCATGCAACAATACATTAATCCATCAACAAGTAAATAAACAAATAAATACCTCCAAGGGTTTACAAGTTTCCAATGTTTGAGCCTGGTTACACAAAACGGTTATTCAAACTCACACAAATACAGCCCTTGGCTTACACACAGAGTTACAGCAAAATGAGAGTCTCGTACTCTCAACACACATTTCCTCGTCTTTAGTTAGGCGGCATCACCACATCTTTTCCTGCACAAAAATCCCATAGGGTGAGTATAAAGCCCAATAGGAAATCCTTAACAAAGTATATACATTTTATACAAGTCTTAAGAGATGAAATGCACAAGCCATGCTATGCCCTTTTTGAAGATAAATCACATTTTCATCTTTTGAAAACCATCATGCTCAATGATGTCATGCAATTTCAATTATTCAAAACTTCACAATTTTTTCCAAGAGTGGTAAATACGACTCTGGTAATCCCTAGGTCGGTGTTTACAAGTAGACTATACAGATACTACCAAATCGTCATTTTTACTGGTATTAACTGGAAGGCTCAACACTTATCCGCGCGGGTTTTTGGTCTTTCACCCCGGACTCTCAGGCCAACTTATTCAATATCATCTACACCACCTTTCGAGACTTACCAACGTATTTACCCTAAAACCGTTTCATGAAAACTTGTTTCTCAACATTCTTTTCTCAATGCAAGTTTTCAAATCAGCTTTCAAAATTTAATGTAATCAAATGAATTGTTATGCCAATAACACAAGATGAATATAAATACTTTTATTCCAATTCATCATCCAAGGGATAACACAATTCTCTCTTCTCAAGTATCCTTAACAATTAGTCATTTCAAGACTATTTCAACGTTTTGAACAATAATTTTCAAAATGAACAACAATTCTTATATTCTCTGAAATTCATCATTTATATAAATATAAATAAGAAATTTTCCAAACATCCATTTATTTTGACACATAAAATAAATATAACAATATCATTCATAGATTTTCAATCTCTTTAAAAAAAATTCCCAAATTGTAGGTTTTCTCACAAAAACTATACTACTCAAATCTTTTGAAAGAAAACTTTCCAAAATCATCTTTTCTTCAATCAACGAAAATCAAAACCCATAAGATCATTTTAAAAGAATAAGAGACAAACCCACTTTCAAAATCACTCAACTTCTTGAATCAACAATTAATTTTCAAAACTATCGAAAGATGATTTCGAAAATCATATATATAGATCTTGCAAATATATATATATATATATATAACTCTAAGAAAGTCTCTACCTCAAGTTTTGAAGAAGAAATGAGATGAAACCCCTAAAATCAACAGTGTCGAAACACGATCTTCACTGCACACAACGCAGCCCTCGAGATGATAACCCACTTTGATGAAGAAGCAATGGCAAAACTCAAATGGATCTTGAGAAATCAAGGTTTTTGATCTAGTTTGTGTAGAGAAATGTAGAGAGAAGGGAGAGGAAATATTTTTAGAGAGATATACAAAAGTGATCTGAAATTTCAGATTCATGAACTGATATAACATGGTCCGCTCGAGCGTGGAAAGCCCCGCTCTAGCGTTTAATACACTTTTCCAGTATTTTTGCAGACAGGTCAAACTTCTGGAACCAAACATTCTCCGCTAGAGCACATAAACGGCCGCTCAAGCGAACAAGCTCGACCCCCGTAAGCTGTATAGGGTGACTCGACCCCCAACATACTCAGCGAAGTGGCAAAACATGAAAGAATTAACTTCTGATACAACTCTACAAGGCACAATTCAGGTTGGATTCGCATCTAAAGATTTGGAGACATTACTTGTTCTAAACACACCACTATAACTTGATAACCAAAAATAAGGAGAACACAAGGGAAACTAAGATACGTAACACCATTCAAAACCATACCAACCCGAGCCCGGAACACCACAAGAGACAGGTCAAAATCAGGATCGCTACAGAATCACCAACCATTTCCACTCCTGTGCCACCGTAGTACCACCGACTGCTGTCCGCACCACTGTCCCTAGTCCGACGACCACTCCTCGCCACTGATCTTCCTTTCTCTTCTCACTCTTTTCCTCTTTCCTTTCCACTATTTACCATCTATTTCCTTTTTCTTCTCTCCCTCCCTTTCTTCTTCTCTCATCTCTTCTCCTCCCCTTCACACGATCACCCTACCATCAACTTCCTACCATCATTTGCGGACCTTACTTGCAAAATGAAGAAAAATAGAGAAGAACTGTGATTTCTATTTTGCTGATCTTTACTTTTTTTTTTCTTGTTTAGTTTAATGGGTGAAGAAGAAGCAAACACATATTAGGTTTTCTCATTTACTCTGAATTTTCTTTGTAAAAAACTAAAATTTCTCTATTTTGAAATTTCCCTATGCTAAAATTTCATAGAAAATGTTGAGAGATCTCAACTACTATGAAAGTATTATATGTTTTTTATCTTATAAAATCTTAATATCATGGACTTTAAAGTAAAAACCTCAATATATATATTGTATATAATAAATGTTGTTAAGATTTTTTCCACAAATTTTATATATTTTAAATGTATTTAGATTGAGTGGATCTCAAAAATAAAAAACATTTAAAAAATTACTAAAAATGTGAATTGAAAACTTGAAAAATATTTTGAAAATTAGTTTTCTACTTTAAATTTTCATAATTTTGAAAATTAGTTTTGTAGAGACCTTAAATTTTTTTTTTATTACACTTGAAACCCTGAGCCTTAGGTTAATAGCATTTTAACCCCAGTTCCGTAAAAATCTGTGTAAGGGCCTAAGTAAAGAATAATTTCTCCATGTGTTACCATAATTAAATCATAGAACACCACTTTATGATTGGAACTATCCTAAAACTTGGTTTTATTTATTTACCTCATAATTTCTAAATTAATTCACACATTTTATTCTTATTTCTAATTTTTTTTTTATTGTTCTTTCATTAATTATTTATTTGAATGAAATACTTTTGTGTACTTGAATATATACATAGTTTATATATATATATATATATAATATTGGTGGAAGAGTGGGTTGATAACAACAAAGAAGTAAATAAAATAAATAAATAAATAAATATCTAGATATTTAATCCCTTAGCCATTAAGCTACCTATATTATATAAATTGAGAGTTGGTCCAAACCCACACCCACGTTTTTCATCAGCTCAAGGAGAGGGTGAGAGAGGGAGAGTTTGCTCAAGGGAAGTCAAGGGGAGTAGAGAAGTGAGAAGAAAAAAAAAGAGGACTTCTTGAAGGTAAAAATACACCTCTCCCTTGTCTTCTCAAATTTTTTTTTTTACCCATCTCATCCTATTGTCTAGATGCTCCCTTGGGTTATGTATTAATGGTAAATTGAGTTTTTGGTGTGTATGCATGTGTGGGTGTGAATTGGTGACATTGTCTTACAATTTTATTCAAAATATGCACTGCTGCAATTTCTAATATTTAAAAGAAATATCAAACCTGTGTATTTCTCAAATCTGAATTTCTTGTAAGATATTTGGTGTGTTTAGAGCTTGTGACAATTTTATTAGCCCCTAATTGTGTGTTTTTAGGGCTTGGATAATTTGTTGAAAAATCTGGTCCTGAATCTCTGAAAAACAGTCCACTTTTAGTAATTTTATAAAATTCTAGAAAAATCATCTCGTGTTGGTTCTTTTGTCAAAATTTAGAACTCTGAGTCCTCTTTCCAATAGATTTTATTTGAGTGAAAACCATCGGGTAGATTGAGAGAAACGCTAGTTTTCCCAATGGGTGACAAATTTGGACAGGTTTTTGAATATAGCTTGTGGATGAATTTCTGGAGGTGCTATGCACATTCTGTGAATTGGAATTGAAACTCGACAGGTTAATTATTATTTCTGTGCAATTTCAGCCCCTAATTTGACCTAGAAGTATTTTTACCAAAGCGTTCTTGTTAGCCCTGCAGGGCCGACCGGTGCTGGAAATTGTGTTCTACTATGTGATTTGTCTCTAAGTGTTTCAAGCCTTTTTAATGTTATTTTCTTGCTTAACTATACTTATGTATGATGATCATGGACTATATTTCCTCTAGTATGTTTTTTCCATACTTGTTTAAATGACCGAATTACCGAATGTGAGTAACTTACCTAGCAAAAGATCTAATAAACGGGAAATGATAAGGGGTTGGCAATGGGTGACATTTATCTTAGTGTTTTAAAACAATTTTATACATATGCATGACATGAATTATGATGGGGTTAATACCAAATGAGTTAAGTCTTGCGTAAGCAGTTTAAGCGAGCCCCTAGGTTGACCTGGATGTATTCAGACTCTATGCGGTGGTTTCAGGGTGTAAGCGAGCCCTTTGGTATGGTATGTGCAGGGTGTAAGCGAGCCCTTTAGTATGGTATGTGCAGGGTGTAAGCGAGCCCGAGGCACGATTTGGGTGTAAGCAAGCCCACTCGTTGGCCGTCCCTTTTGAGGTCCACCAATGCCACTGACAGGTAAATAATCGGAGGTGGGCATAGGTGGTAAGGTCTGCAAAGCAGCAAAAGGGGGAGTTCTGAATAGTTTGGTATTTAATCCTTGTGGTAGGGTAGAAGGATCTCTTTGGGAGGTCCTAAATGCCTAGTCTAACTACTAATTCATAAAACCTTGATATAAGTATGTTATGTTACTTGATTTGTTTTGTGTATGATTGATTGATAGAAGATATGGGAGTGTGTGTGTTTTTACTGGGCATTCCAAGCTCATGGCGTGTCATGTCAGGTGAAGAAGCAGCTTACGACAGGGAAGGTTATCCCGAAGACAATCAAGATGAAATTTTAGAGCCGTGGTTCACTTGAAAATTTAGACTAGTAGTTTGTTTTTGTGTTCTCTCTTCTTTTACCTTTTGGTTTGACAATATTTGTAAACCTCTAGTGGAACTCAAATCAGTTATCTATGTTATAACTCTGCTTGTATGTGTATATTAACATATTGTGGTTACCTCTTTTGTTTGAGTTGTACTTTATATATTTCTCTTGCGATCTCAAATTTTGGGGCGTGACAAGTTTTCTATTTTAAATTTACATGAGAGAGATGCACAAGGCAGCTGTACTTGTACATATTGATGATACGTAAGGAACGAAATTATTGTAGGCCACAACTCTAAATAAATTTTGGATGCGTAATCCACAAGTAAGATTCATATATACATAATAATGTCAACATCATTATATCTTAATATTGTATTTGATTTATTATTATGTGAGTATGTACATATTAAAAATAGATATAAGTAATTTTATGAGTTGTTATTACTGCATTGTAAAGAGACATATTCTATTTTCACATGACGGGATGGATGCTGCTGTCCCATCAATCTATTCTAATGATATAAATTATTTATATTATAAAATTTATCAAATATACAAAATTTTTCGCACCATAACAAGACCCTATAAAATTTATCAAATATATCATTTGCATAAAAAAAAAAAAAAGAGAGATTAATTAGATATGTCTAGTCTTATGATCAAGTTTTAATTATTTTTTTAAAAAAATATCAAAATTTTGCTCATTGTTTATTTTATTTAAACATAAATATAATCTTATTATGAGATTAGAGAAGTCCAATTAATTAGTTTAGATCATCAAAAACGATTCGAAACATGTCCCCATTGAGTCAGAACACGAATAATTCACATGTGATATTATTTATTGTAAATGCTACTAACAAGTGATCATAAATATTGTTTAATAGTAAAATTTATATAAAAACTATTTTAAAAGTTATGAATTTTTTAATTATTTTTTTAATTCAATAAAAAGTATTTTATAAATCGGCAAATATGTGAGGATGCAAATAAGAATCCAAATTAGTGTTGACTAGATGAATTTACAATTAAATATTTTATAATTAAATTTGTGACAAATTAAATTAATGCATAATCTACTATACACATAATTATAAATAAAATTGTAAAACTTAAATGGATCTTGTTAATATGTATCTTAAAAATACAATAATTAGCTTTAACCATTTCTAGTAGTACGGGGAATGTTGAACAAAAGTATAAATAAATTTAATATTTTTCAAAAAAATTAATAAATTTGATATTTTCTTTTATGTGGACAAAAATACCCCATTCTTGGGGTATGAATTTGATGGTAAGCTTTTTAGCTATTATAATGTAATGTTAAAAAAAAATAATTAACTAAAATTAAACAAAAATTTAAAAAAAAAAAACTAAAATTTTCACAGTAGAGCTTAACAAACTTTTATGATAAATGTTTATTCAATTGTTTACCATTTATCTTCTTTTTCACTTTTTATTTTTAATTTTAGGTACTATACTTGTCATTATTTTTATAACAAGTTGATCCAAATTAGAAAGACCTGGAATTATTTTTGTTTGGTTAAATTTTCAAAATTTAGTTAAAAAAATTAAAAATTAATTTAATAAAAATAAATACAAACCAAAAAATGTTTTCAAATTTGTAAAAATTATTTATATACCAAAGAACTAAATAAATAAAATAAAAAGTTAAAATGGAAATGAAAAACAATATAAAAAATAGCTATTTAATTTAACAAAGTTTTTACAACTAATAGTGAAGGTAGTTGGACCAATTTTGCTTTCGTTCAGGAAGAGTTAAAATAGTCTGATTTTTTTGACTTTTTAGCTATTTCATCCTGACTTTTTTAGCATCGTTTGGTTTTTTTTTTTTTTTTTGATTTTTTAAATTTTTGTGAAAGAAAAAATATAATGATTATGATTTAACTGTGATATTTTGTCTTATTAATTTATATAGTCAATTTTATCTTTTGTGTTTTTTTAATCAAAAAGCTAAAACCAATATGTCCTTAGGACATATATTAACAAACAGTTATGCTATGTAGCTCGAATCTTCCCTTCCCCGAATCTCTCCGAAATCAAAACGACGTCGTTTCATCGTTTTGAATTTTATTTTATTTTATTTTTCAGAAGAAGAAAATCAAAAAAAAAAAAAAACAGAAGGAAGAAGAAGAAGAAGAAGAAGAAGAGAGAGAGAGAGACCAAGACCAACATCAACCATTCATCTTCATCATCAACAACATTATCAGATCAAAAAAAAAAAAAAAATCAAAGAAAATCAACCATTCATCTCCTTCTTCTTCCTCTACTGATCAAACAAAATCAAAATCAAAATCAAACCCACCCACTGATCAAACACAAAAATCAAACCCACACATAATCATCATAAAAAAAAAAAAACCGGGCTGAAAAAAAAAATCAGAGGCGAGGTGGAGGCGAAGCGGAGGCGGCAATCCCCTCTCCTCTTTCTCTCTTTCTCTCCCTCTTCCTCTCTTTCTCTTTCTTCTTTCTCCTCTCTTGTTTCAAACAAAAGCAAGGAAAAAAACAAAAAATTGCCCAAAACGACATCGTTTTGGGCAGTCGGGGGATTTGGGGAAGAAAAATTCGGGAAACAAAACATTTTCCATTAACAAAAAGCCAACGTAAATTATTGATCTCAATTTGTCTCCCACGATATTTATTGAGCGATTAAAGTCCCTTGTCTTATAAACATAATGATAAAAACTTGTCAACATCTGATACTTTGCATGACATCAATGGAATCTAACATTAATGGAATCTAACTATATTGTTCTCTAACAGTTGACATTTGGAAACTTGCGTGACTGACCTCTCGCGGCCTGGTAAGATATTGTCTGCTTTGGCGAGGTGGCGAAGAAAACCCCCGTCGGCCTTACGGCTTTAAAACGCGTCTTAACAGGTGGAGGGAGCCAGCACGCTTATAAGTTGGTTGTAAATGTCCCTCTCAGGCGATGTGGGATTGCTCCAACATAACCCCCCAGTGGACTGGGCCACGAACAGCGGGAGAGTTTGCCGGACGACTTGCATGGGCCACCAAACTTGCGTAACTGACCTTTCGCATCCGGGTAATGTAACGTCCTCAAAATATAACCCATAACATACACAATAATATGAAGCATTACTTAAGAAAATAAACCATAATTCATTCATCAGAGTATCCTAAATAAAAACATTACATGTAACATTCAAAATAAATGCCCTACGGGCTTACATCCTGCCAAGCCAACACTTGGACACAAAAACATGAGTTCTAACTCAACTACAAATAAAGCCCTAGGCTTGAACGTTTACATGTAATTTGAATAAAAACAAATAACTAAGACAAGACTTCATTGTCCAAATCCTTCCAAGCTAAGTCCTTGGAGGTAGTGAATCACCTGGACCTGAAAATGATGTTCCCATATAGGGTGAGCCACAGCCCAGTAGAAATATACTAAACCAAATATAAGCATTGAATAAAGCAATAGCATTCAATAGATGGATAATACAAATGATCAGTTTCACTTTCCATTAGTTATTCAACATTTCCTTTTTACCAATATGGCTCAGAACCTGGCCAAACTATAACAGTGAATTTGTATATCACAGTATATTACTTCCAATCTTTACATAATAAATGAGACTCAAGTTCATATCAAAACACTTCATATTTCCAGATTGATACACATTTTAGTACTATATCAATAAAACACTTCAATAAATAAGCACACTTAAAAGTGATGCTAATGGAGTCCATCCCCTATCTCCTCCCAAACAAAATCCGGTTTAGAGGTCCATCCCCTATCTTCCCCTAAACCGTGGAGTACATCCCCTATCTCCTTCCACACAATATGCATATGCAATGCTCAACCAATACATGTATGTAAACACATAACATATACAACCAACAATCAATACACATAATGTCTGTATTAATTCAACAGTCAAAATTAATGACTTAGCCAATGTGATTATTTCAATTATCCCTAATCCACATGCAATGTCTACAACAATCATGACTATCCTCCACCGATAGCCCAAAACAGTTATCTCTAGACTGGAAATAAATAAAGCAGTAATTCGATAGATGAGTAATTTAAATTAACCAACTACCTCAATTAATTAATAAATTCCTCAATTTCATGAATTTATCTAATTCCCAATGTTCCTTAAATTAAATATACAATTCAATTTATTCAAACACTTAGGGTTTTTCCCAAAATTACCAAAATACCCCCAACATATCAAACTACTAAAACTTAGAACAAAACTCATAAATTAGAGTAGGAAATCCCTACCTCGAAGAAATAACCCAAAAAGAGAAGACGAAGATGATGACCCAAACTCAAAATGCTCCAACTCCAAGATTGTTCAGATTAAACTGAAGCCCTCGACCCACACTACTTTTTTAATAAAGCAACTAGGGTAGAAACGCACTCTAAATAGATCAAACCTAAGAGAAAAGGTGAGTAGGGAAAGAGAGAAGTCGGACCTAGGGTTTGGAATCCAAAAAGCAGATGAAAAACTGATTAAAACCCGCTGCTGCCAATTTAAACTGAACAAACTCGCTCAAGCGAAGACATGGTCGCTCGAGCGACCAGAAACAAGAAAGTCTCGCTCGAGCGAAGAAAATCTCGCTCGAGCCAAAAACGTAATGCTTCAGGTCTGCAACCCAGAAGCATGCCCGAACGACAGAATGCTCGCTCGAGCGAAGGACTCGAAAACATACACCTCGCCGCCGGCGAAGAAAAGCTTCGCTGAGCGAAGAAACATCGCTCGTGTCTATACTAGACGCAATCGCTCGCTCGAGCGAAGAAACCATGGCTCGAGCCACCAGAGACAAAACTCAACCCTCGCTCGAGCGACCAACCCAAAAACTGGACAGCAACACTTGGTTTCCGGACCCAACCAACCTGAAACAAACCTGCCCAACACAACCCATAACTTAAGAATAGGGATTTAAAGGACAACAACAATTATACAATGACAGAATCTATGGAACTCAAGTCCGGATACAATAATCAAATGGGAAAAGACCGAGGTCGCTATAGGTAAGATATTGTCCACTTTGGCGAGGTGGGAAAGAAAATCCCCGTCAGCCTCACGGCTTTAAAACGCGTCTTAATAGGTGGAGGGAGCCAGTATGCTTATAAGTTGGTTGCAAGTGTCTCTCCCAGGCGATGTGGGATTGCCCCAACATATTGGCCACTTTGGCGAGGTGGGGAAGAAAACCCCCGTCGGCCTCACGGCTTTAAAACGCGTCTTAACAGGTGGAGGGGGCCAGTACGCTTATAAGTTGGTTGCACGTGTCCCTTCCAAGCGATGTGGGATTGCCCCAACATAACCCCCCAACGGATTGGGCTGCGAACAGCGGGAGAGTTTGCTGGACGACCTGCATGGGCCACCAAACTTGCGTGACTGACCTCTCGCACCTCGGTAAGATATTGTCCGCTTTGGCGAGGTGGGGGAGAAAAACCCCGTCGGCCTTACGGCTTTAAAACACGTCTTAATAGGTGGAGGGGGCCAATACACTTATAAGTTGGTTGTAAGTGTCCCTCCCAGGCGATGTGGGATTGCCCCAACAATTTTAAAGTGATAAAATCAAGAAAAAAGTGCATTTAAATGTGAATAACTCAAAATAATTACATTTTTACAGAGGTATAAACAAGTTGGTTGTAACATGGTATACAACTCTCACTTCCTTTGACTTGCATTTTCATGAAAGTGCAATATTTTGAATTATTTCCACTTAAATACATTTTTCTTAAAATCAAAACTTGTTACATGATTTTGTATTAAATTCTTGAATTATACTCTTTTTTTTTTTTTCCCCTTTTGTTAAAAGGAAAAATTACTATTTATGAAGGTTTTTAAAAATTATTACACATTAATAAAAAAAGTTTATGATTTTAAAATATTTATAATATTTATCACATTTTTATAAATATTTTTTTTAGACAATTACTGATGTGTAATTTTTCGATGTTAAAACGGTGTCCCTTATCCATTGTATTCACCCAACTCGATCATTGGTTATTTTATTGAAAAAAAAAAAAAAAAAACTATCAGAAAATATAAATGAGTAAACACAATTCTTAAGCATTGGTTTGGGAAGTTGGATTGGGGTGGTTAGGAATAAAATAGTTATAAAAATAAAATTAAAAAAAAAAAAGGCTTTTTAGTCTCAAACTAAAAAATGTTACATTCAGATTATAATCATTTTATTTTTTTTCTCACAAAAATCAAAAAAAAATCAAAAAACCTATCCTAAACAAGATTTTTTAATCACAAATTAAAAAAATCAAAAAATAATCCACATCCCAAATTCTTCTGACCCAGTCTCAGTGGTAATGAACCTTTTTTGTCCCAAGCAAAAACGGTGGGAGCTAAATACCACCTTGTTGAAGAGGTTTGTCGTCATATGGAATAATGCCCCCACAAATCAGAGTAAGAAGTGGTATTTTGGTAGCCTTGCCTTGAAAAGAAAAAAAAAATACTAATTATTTAGATAATAAATTTGAATAAAATTTTTTTAAAAAAAAAGTAAAATGGACATTTGTCTCACTTTTGTCTTTTTCTTTTTAAATTTCTATTTAAATTCATGATTCAAATACAACGTTAAAATTGTAAAAAATTTACAGAATCTTATATATATTTGACATGATTATATTGTGCTTCCCTAATATTCAAATGATGAGATCGTGTAGATTTTGTTAAGTATTAGATTTTAACCTTGAATTTTCAAAAGTAAAATGGTGTCTAATTGGTTCAATTGCAAAATGAGAAATGCCTACAATGATATGATAATTAAATTAAGCGTTACATAATTGAATTTGTAATAAATTAAAAATTAAAACATAAAATATTATGTCATTAAGCGTAAATGAAAAATCTTTTCCTTTACAAAGTTGGATGTGAATTTGTTTAAATAAAATGAGCATGTGCAGCTCACATAATCGATTGCAAGATCCACCACTAACTAATCTTCATTTCATACTCCAACCACCTATCAACATAATTGTATACCATCACAACCATCTCTCTTTATCATTATATAATGCATACACTGTTTTTTCCACATCTCTCTCTTTCAACTCTATTTTTATCTTTTTCTCATATTCCTCTACTATATGTCTCTTTAATAAAAGACAAGTCATAGAAGTCCTCATTATCTTTGGTCTGTCTCTTTAGAGTGGCCACTGGAACTAAATTCTAATTCCAACGGTAAAAATTTGAAAATAATTTTTAAGGTTTTAAATTTAAGTAATTAAAGTCACTGAAAGTTTATTGAATTGTTAATTTTAGAATCTTAGAATTAATCAAGATACCTGCAAGTTGGTCCAACCATCTTATTGTCAAAAAAATCTTTACAACTATTTTAAATTTGGACTAATCAAACATAAATTGCAAAATTAATGAGCATATTTAACTACAGAGATCAAATCAGCCTAAGGGAGAAATAACAGGAGCCACCAAAGTGGCACATGAAGAGCATGTGGCCATTCTCTTTACAATCATGATGATTGTCATCAAATTTTGTTATTTATTTAAGGAGTTTTCTTAGGTGTGCAACTCACAAAAGGTGTAAGTGGGTTGCACACCATGTGCCACTCACACAAAAGGTGTAAGTGTAAGGTGTAAGTGTAAGTGGAAGGTATAAATGAAATGTATAAGTTGCACACCATGTGCCACTTACACAAAAGGTGTAAGTGCAAGGTAAAAAAGGTGTAAGTGTAAAGTGTAAGTGAACACAAAAAAGTGTAAGGTGTAAGTTGCACACTATAGCATTACCCTTTAATGATTGTTATCAATTTGGATGTGGCCATTCTCTTTACAATCATCATGATTGTTATCAATTTTTTTTTTTGTTTTTTTGATTGTTATCAATTTGGGTATAAAGTAAAGGATCAATAGGGTAAAACTATTGTGGTTGAAATTGTATATGCACTACTGTTGTAATTTTTTTCAAAATTATGTAAGTCTGACAAGATATTTTTTTTATAATGATGTTCACATAATAAGTCATATTATTTATAATATGGTATGGTTTGCCCGGCTATAAGAGTACAATTCAGATGAGTTTGGTTGTCAAAAAGCTTGCTAGACCCAACCCGAATAGTATTTGAGAGTTGCCCAAGATCACTTAGAAATTGACCACAAAACCTAAATTCCTCTTCCCAATTGAATTCAACAAATAGTTTTCTAGACTTTTTTAGTTGGTAAATTTTTTGTGCCCTCTGCTGATTTTTTAATTTTTTGATAGTTTTCTTTGCAAATATCCACAGCCCAACAACAAAAGAGATTTCCATTGGTGTAAGAAGACAAAGAATCTAGTTTTTGGGCTTAAAAAACCCAAACCAAGCAAATAGATTGGATTGTAAAAGCCCACCATACAACGAAATGATCCACCTTCCTGATGGACTTCTAGTTGGATTAGGTCCACTGACCCACTAATTGGTTAGAGGGGAGCTTACTGATGGGTTCCATACACAAATTTCAAAATCTATTTAATTCCAAAACAAAACACTTGCACTAATTAGCTATACATATTTTAAAATTATTACCAAAAAATTATTTTTTTAAAAAAATAAAATTTAAAGACCCTGCTAAATCCCACCACTGCCAAACTTCCGTCAAACGGTCATCGGAGATTTGCCAGAATGTTCAATATCACCAAGAAGTAGCTGGAGTATCATTGCAAATTAGCCGGAATATCACCGGAGTGTTTTGAACGTCACTAGAAATTTTCGGAATGTCTAGAATGTTCGTTGGACATTAAGAATATCATCGGAGACTCACTGAAATGTCCAGAATATTGTCGGGAAAAAAAAAGAATAAATAACAAAATTAGAGCGAAATAAACATAGCAAAATGTGCTAAATATTGATAAATTGAAAAGAAAAAAAAAACAAACAAACAAACAAGCAGTAACAATGAAAAAAAAACATGTGTTATTTTCAATTTTTGTAGGATTTAATAAAATAATCTCTAATATTGATCAAACTGAAAAGTAAGCTTTGAAATTATAAAATGTTATAGTTTCAAAACATGATTCTATTAAGCATTTATTTTTATTTATCAAACTGAAAAACATGTTATGACACTGCAAAATATTACAGTTTTAAATAGTGTTATAAAACTGTAAAATTTTATAGTTCTAAAGAAAGTTATGAAACTGCAAAATTTTACAGTTTTAAAGTATGATTCATTTTGAGCAACACCAATGAAACTGAAACTGAAACTGTCATCGTCTATAACTAAAACTCAAAAACAGTTTGTTCAGAACTTGATTTTTCCCCCCCCATTAAAATAGGAAAATAGAAGTGTGTAGTAGAGAAAAAGTAAAAAACTGAGAAATTGAAGGAAAGAGACAGATATAGAGAGAATATTGTACTTCGACAATTATTTTTGATTTAGTTCTAACCGAATCTAACATAGATCTACTCACTTCTTCGTCGTCGGTGAGTGCGAAGTAAGGGGTAAGTACTCGGTGGTTGCTGGTGAACCCCAACCAATGGCGGTCGTCGATTGCTAGTGACTGTAGATCATAAAAAGAAAGAAAAGAAGGAATGTGTGGTCGTGGTTGTTACCAGATATCACAGAATGAGAGATAAATAAAAAAAAGTAAGGTACAAAGAAAGGAAGAAGAAAAATGTTTTGAGATTAAATAGAACACACACTTTTCAAAAGGACTTGTGGATAATTTGTCTTGATTAGACAACATTGTCGGAAAACAATCAAAATAGCTCAAAATTTAAACTCAACAAGAAGCCTAAAAATAAAAAAATAAAAAAATAAATACCCCAAGAGAATTCAATTTCCAAACCTATTTTAGACACGAATTGTCCACACTAAATCTACGTTTACTCTAGGATTCATCTCTTGTTAGTATGATTTGTCATACAATTTCAATGCATGTACAGGAGAATCATTGTATAATTATAAATTCCAATTCACAGAAAAATAATATATAAATCTAATACAAGCTTTTATTAAACGAATGATCTTAAAAAACTTATACAAATATGATCCAAATCCAAGCAAATTCAAAAACATAATACACCATTCTAATTACGTGGTTAGAATTTCATATCAGTCTTTTAGAGAGTCTAGTCAATCATGGCAAGGATGGATTCCGTAAGGTTGAGAAAGAACATCATGGAATTTCTTCCAAAATCATCTTCGTCACTCTGTAGTTGTTTCTCCATTGCTTTCCTTTTAGTCATAGTTGTTTTAGGTTACGAATCTATGTTACTAAAAAAATACTAATATCCTAACAGATTACATATTGGAATACATATTCTAAAACATGGTACACTTTCGTTCTAAAATGATAAATTCAGCGATTTGAAATGATCTCAAAAAATTTTCCCAATATATTTCCTTAGGAGAAGAAAAAATCAAATATAATAAACTAAAATCTAAGGTGAATTAAATTTTAATAGGATAAAACATTAAAAGTTGGCCACAATGCTCATAAAAATGTTTTGCTACGTGGAAAAAAACTACATTTCATTGGATGCCTAATAGTAATAAAAAAATAAAAAAAAAATTACTTAGAAATATCTTAAATTTTTATATGTGATATACATACAAGTCTATCTTTATTGTACTACATTTTAGAATATATGACATACCACATTCTTATTTCACGTAACATAATTCATGTTTCCCTAATGTATTAGGCTTTCCTGGAACTTCTGTTCGTCCAGAGCAATTCTCTGTCTCAAACGCATCTTGGCAACTTTGCACTTCTCTTAGTTCTTGTCCACTTATTTTTGTTTTTATTTTTATTTTTATCATCAACGCTTAATTGAATCACATAACATGAAAAAACCCATTACGGAGCCAAGTAATATAGGATAAAGGAATAAAAATGAATCTTTAAAAACCTTAATATGTAACATTCTAACTCCAATAAAAAATTTCATATAAAAATTCCTTTCTGGTGATAAAACTCATTCCATTGCAATCCAAACAATGAATCCACACGTCCTATTTTAAGAAGTAACATTTTTAACTATAAACTTATTGCAAAAAATTTCAATTATTCTCCGTATTTTTTTTAAAAAAATAATCCGTAAATATCAAAAAATTACTAAAAAAATAAATCTCAAAACAACTCTTAATCTCAATTCCATTTATTTAGTTAATTTTTAATACCAAATCGTTGTGTTTTGTGTTTTGTGTTCTTTTTTTTTTCAGATGAAAGATTTTCAAACCTTTACTTCGAATTTTTTGGGTCCATTTCCACCGTAGTGCAAATTTATGGAAGACTTTCTAGAAAGTCTTTCCTTTGTTTTTAATTTTTAATTAAGTTTTTTAATTTTTAATTTTTAATTTTTGTTAAATTCAAATCCAGTGTGTTGCACATGGAACGTCAAATACACGGCACTCACTTTGTTCCATGGTGGGTGGGTGGGTGGGTTGCCTGGCTACTTCCCACAAACTTTCCACATTCTACCATATTGGCCTATTTTTGGGAGGTGAAAATTCACATAATGTTACAAAAAAAGAAAAAGAAAATTTTACCATGATTGAGAGTGCCAAACTTCCACGTTCTCTACCATAGTAACTTTTGATGATTATAATAAAATTGAATATTATAAAGGGTTTTGTTAGCCTGTATTCTTAAGACACCTGATAAAAAAATATAAAAGTATTATATGTTTTTTTTATTATAGTCACTTTCATACATTATGTATAAATAGACAAAATATCTTAACATGTGTTTTAAAAACACTCATTGACAAAATCCTATTATAAATGACCCGAAGAGCAGACATGATCCCTCATTTAGATTTTATTAAGAGTCAAAAGTGGTACAATAAAATGCAAAAATGCTTTGTAGCTTTTTCCTTAACATAAGACTCAAGACACACACACATATATAGTGAAAATTCTATGAGGTGTATATCATATATTTCAGTTACGATATTTGTGATTTTGGATTAGAATTTAGTGCGGTGTTAGTTAAAACTTGGTTACAGAGGGTCGGCTTTGAGATTTACAGAGACTTAGGCGGACTTTGAAAGAGGGACCCCAAATATATATTTTTTATAAAATAATTATAGATAAAATAATAATTATCAATAAATTTTTTGTTGGTTAGTAGCCACAAAAAGTTTCCTTACACTTATAACTATTAAAATTTATTTTTATACATTAAGATACGAAAAAATCATTACAAAGACCCAAAAAAGATAAATATAATATTGTTGTTTTATAGTTTAGCAATAATCAAAACATAATCCATTGATATTTGATAATGAAATGATTATTTGATAGCAAAACACAAATTATTAAAAAACATTATAGAAAAAATTAAGGTAAAATTATTTAATTAAATTATGATAAAGAGAGAGTGCAAACAAAATTAAGGAAAAAAATTAGGGTAAAATTATTTAATTAAAATATCATAAAAAGAGTGGACAAAAAAATTAAAATAAAGTTATTTATTCTATTAAAATCTTAACACGAGTCTCGATTTGGATTCATTATATAATATATACTTTAATTTATTTAGATTAATTATATAAAATTTTAATTGGGCCTAATATTGATTAAATAAATAAAAAATCAATTGGGCCAACAAGATTTTTTTTGAGACTTGTTAGACTGGCCTCAAATAATGAAAAATGATTGGACTTTGGACTTATAATATAATATAGAACTAACAAATTTGAGAGTCATATTTTGAACCAAAATTTGAGAGTTCTGGCACAAGCCTTATTAGCTTTAACCCAAGGCCGGTCATGATTGGTTATATATATTGAGGTGTTAGTTAAGACTCATTATGATATTAATTATAATATTATTTTAGTTATATCCTGTTCGTGTGTAATTATGACCTTTTCTTTTATGATAATCAACTCCACACGGCATAATTTACATATAACCCACCTCTTAACATGATTATATGTTTTAAATATATATTCATAATTAAACCAAACCTTCTCTCTAGACCCAACATTCCAACATTTGACAACATCACACCGTTATCATCATCGTCACTGGTATTTTCCAAACACTGTATGACATTGCTTATATGATATTTAAATTAACGGTGTAGCAAGAAATCTTATAAATGAGATATAGTGATTGACTTTTATTTGGTAATTAAAAGATAATAGATGATTCATTTAATGTGAGTTACAATTTCTCATTTGATAAGAACACCACATAAACAATACAACATAGTACTCTGTAACTATATAATAATTTTCCTACTAGCAGCGTCAAGTCGCTATTGTTTTAATTTGAGAAAATTACACATGTCATCCTTATAATTTGTCTCTTATATCAATTAAGTTCTTATAGTTTTAATTATGTCAATTTTATCTTTAAAATTTTCACATTATATTAATTTAATCTAATTAATAATATTCTTTTTTAGAAATTGGGCAAAATCAACTCTCCTTAAAGTGATTAAGTGGTTTACGTCTAATTCAAAATGGATCATTTTGTTTTAAATTGATCGTTTTACTATTGATTTTAATATTATTTTTTAATTAACGTTATCAATTGGATTGAATTGACATATTTTAAAAAAATTAAAGAGAAAACTAATATAATTAAAATTACGAAGAGAGAAAAATCACAAAATTTATGGATATAACTAATCAAAAATGGTTTAGACCCCCACTGGGGGTCGACCCCCAATGAAGTGGAGGCCCTTGATTGGGCAAAAAAAACTATTTTTTTTTTTTTTTAGTTGTCAGTCAGTGGGGGCACGCCACGTCACTGGGGGTGTGACCCCCACTGGGGGTATTTAGCATGGCTCATAACTAATTAAAAAAAAAAACTAATATAATTAAAATTACAAAGAGAGAAAAATCACAAAATTTATGGATATAACTAATTAACCCATGGTTGGAGTGAAGGTTACGCACTCTACAGTTTCAATGAGTGGTCAAAGACTACGGCTGCTTTTGTGCTTTGGATTTGTAGAAAGCTCCTCAAAAGAAAAAGAAAAAAACAAAGAAAGAAAAGAATGAATCAAATAAAAATTTGTAATGGGGATTGCCAAGGACTAGGGTCAATTTTAACATTATTGAAGACTTATAATTTTAACATTATTGAAAACTTGAAGTTAAGATTATCGAAGACTTCTAGTCAATTTGTTAGAGTAAATTACTCTTTCTACTCTCAAGTATTATTGGCTCTTAAACTATAGATTTATTTATTTATTTATTTTATTTAGTTCCTAAATGATTGGATTTTTGTCAATATATTTCACTTACCATGGTCCAATTTAATCAAGCCTAGTAGATGTGTAGTACTATTTTGTAAGCAAAATTATGGATTCAAATTATGTAGAGAGCAGATTGATATCATTTTATGTGTTCTCATTTCCCTACTAACATACTAACACATAACACATTTTGATATATAGCGTGAGACAAAAAAAAAAAAATCATCGTTGTCCAATTTGTTAACAAAAAAACTCCACATGCCGTTGAAGTTTTTATCACTTTGATCTTTGGCCCTATTTGATTAGAAGGATTAATAAGGAGATTAACAATTTATGGAATTAGTGTATAATTTGTTATTCAATTGAATGGGTAAATATTACTTTTTTTTGTCCACGTTTGTTTTACAATAGATGCAAAAATATATAAACCTAATTATTTTTTTATTTTGCATTTTTAGTTGTATGATTAAAAGATTCGCCAATCTTATTGGACCAAATGTTCGTTGAAATCTTATTTTGAACACCAAATATCACACTTTTTCCACTTTAGCCCCTGTTGAAAGCCATTTGATATGTTTTGTTAGGTTATATTTGATTTATGAATTTGAGTAGGAATTTAGAAATCAATAGGAAAAATGTGTGTGAAATGTAGTTATATTTTACTCATATTTTTCTATTTTTCTTTTTAAATTTCTACCCTAAATTCATGAACCAAACATAACATTAAAGAACTTGACAATAGCATCCTATATGAAGCAAATTTAAAACAAAATTAAGGTTTTGTTTGAAAATTTTAAAAATTTTGAGTCAAAGTATGAATTGAGTAATATTTTTGGGGTGTAAAGTACAATTTAGTCAAATTTATTATTGATGAAGACTATTGACCTAGATAACCGAATACTTATCTAAGACCTAAAAAAGTAGCACCGAAGACTTAGGCCAAGTTTGGGTACTCCCAAATAATCCAAAAAGCCAAAAAGTTACTCAAAAAGTTAAAAAGTTAACACTATTCACCAAAAGTCAACAATTACGGCTGCACAATTCCCAATTCAAATTTTCCTCTAAAAACCAATTTTCACAATTTTTTATTACACATTTTTTCATAAAAAGTCAAAAAGTTAACCCAAACATCCATATTTTTAACCTCAATTTTTTTTATCTAAAAATACAAAAAGTACACTTATTTAGTCTTCCCAAACAAGGCCTTATGATTACAAGTCATCTTCTATATACAGTCCAGTAACAGACAAATCAAATATTTGTAGTGTACCTTTCCCATTTATTTTTATATATTTTTTGAATTTCTGAAACTCAATTGAGTTATTTGTATCTCTCAAAAGTTGCATTTTTCAATCTTTTCTTGGGAGCAACCCAAGGCATAGCTACTTGATATATGGGAAGATAAGAAATTGCCTTAGGGTAATCTGACAAGCTAGTTTTTAGCTTTTAATATATTTTAAGTCATATCATTTTTTATATATAAAATGATAAAAAAATTAAAAATTAAAAAATTAAAAAAATTAGCTTTTAACCAATTACTCAAATCACCCAAAAACCAAACTAAGACATCCTGGTGAGTAAAAAAAAAAAAAAAATACTAAGTAAATTCAATATTTATGATTTTCTATGCATTTATTTTTTAAATTGTAGAATAATATTATGGTAATCACATTTTTTATTATATTTTATTTACCATTTTATATTTTAATATTGAAATCATTAAACCAATACATCATTGACACATAAAATGTTAAGTAAATTGTGATAAGAAAAAAAATGGTAATTAGTATTATTAAATCTTTAATTAAGCTAAATTATTTAAAAGTTCGTTGAAAATTCCTCGAAGTTACTTATTGGTAAGGGAATCCATTGACAGGTTTACATATTTTCTTTCTATTGTTTATTTATTTATTTATTATTATTTAATTTATTTATTGGTAATGTAGGCCTTGGACCAACAAACAACTTATAAGAAACTAAATTCGCTAGTTCTCTCATTACTCATCTCTCCCGAACCTTAATACTGGTGTAAATCAAATGGGTCGCTCAATATCAAATTATCAACTCAAATCCCTCTTGTTTTTTCTCTTTTATTCTCTAGTTCTTTGCTTATCATCTTCTCAAGAATCCCAACCATTGATCTGCAACCTTCGTTTTCTTGAACATCTTGATTTGTCCAATAACCAATTCCACAGTGTCATCCCATCTTGTTTGGTAAACTTCAGTGAAAATTTGTTGGTACTAAATTTGCAAGGAAACAATTTTAGTGGAACCATTCCTCAAACATTTTGACAAGCGAGCAAGTTGCAAACCCTTGATGTTAGCAACAATAAATTGCATGGGGAGCTTCCGAGATCATTGGCCAATTGCGGAAAGATAGAGATTTTGGATGTGGGTCACAATTTGATATTTGATGTTTTTCCATCTTTGTGACGCCCCCAAAGTAATACAATAAGTCCAACTCATAAGCGGAAAAAACTAATAGAAACAAAGTACCTTCATTCATCAGAGTTCATTTACAAAAGTTAACACATGCATTATGCATTCATAAATATTCATCCCGAATCTACAGCATGTGTCGTAATGTTAGGAAACATGAAGCTAAACATATAGCCAAATGCTCTATAGGCTTACATCGTCCTAAGTCATTGCCTGGTTATACATAAATGAGTCTTGCTCATTACATCTTAAGCCCCTGGCTTTACACAAAATATATATATATATATATACAAAATAGAGAAGCTCTTGCTCCTAAATGTTCCTCCAAGCTATTGCCTTGGCAGAGGCATGTCACCAACACTTGAAAATGTTTTTCCCAAATATGGTGAGCCACATCCCAGTAGAAATTATCTAACACAGTATATGAGGTTTAGTAGATATATAAGTTGTAACGCCCCGAAATAATTCAACATGAACCCCCAAATGGACAAACTTTGACTATACAATGGCAATAACTCTTCCATCTTCATATATATAATAAATGGGTTTAATACAAAGTTCCACATGCAATATACATTCACAACACAAAAGAATATATGAATCTATAGCTTGTGAAGCATCTAATCTCAAAATAATAAAATGCCCTTAAGGGCTTACATCTTTCAAGGCAATAGCCTGATTACACAAAAGTGGTTTCTCGGACCCATACCAAATTAGCCCTAGGCTTTACAAAAATTTCACAAAAGAAAGAGTGATCTACTCTTCACCAATACATACCTCTACCCTTAGCTTGGCGGGATCACAATATCTTTACCTGCACCAAATCCCATAGGGGTGAGCATAAATCCCAGTAGAGAAATACCAAACAAAGTATATACATTTATGTTAGGAGGCCAAAATTGAATGCAAGTGCACATGCGATGCAATACTCTCTTCAAAACAATTTTTCATGTCTTTCTTGAAAAACACCATGCATTTCATTTACAATTACAGTCTCATAAATTTCTGAATTTCAACTTTTTAATCACAAGGGGGCGGTAAATACGTCACTGATAATCCCTAGGCTGGTGTCTACAAGTAGACTCTACGAGTACTACCAAACTGTCATTTTTACCAGTATTAACCGGAAGGCTTGACGCCTATCCGCTCGGTTTTTTGGTCTTTCACTATGGACACTCAGGCCAACTTATCAAGTTCATCCACACCCCCTAACCGGACTTACTACCGTATTTACCCCATACACAGTTCATAGATCACATTATGATATAATCCTTCTCAAAATAAACATGATGAGAATGTGCAATAATAATGATAAATCAAATGGGGATATGATGCAATACAAAATATTTCAAACATCTTACCATTTCAAAACATTTCTACAACAAAATCAATTTACTACAAATTGGCCCTCTTCAAGACTACATGTGATGCCTTTCAATCATCAATTCCAACGTTTATGATTTTCTCTAACCAAGGTGCACAACCATTTGTTATTTTACAACACTACACTTCCCAATGTTCAACAATATTGTAAAGGTAAATAATTCTTTTCTCAAACACTAAGTAAATTACCATTTATGCTAAACGATGTGATGAAAATTTCACCCTCGAATTTTTAAAACGTCAAGATGTAACTAAACATGTTTTTCCCCCTTTCAAATCCTCAAAATTTTCTAGGGTTTTATGTCAAAAGCCAAAACAAACATCCTTCCCCTATTTTAAGAGGGTTTTTCTCTCAAGATACCATACCTACTAATATATAAATTAAAATCTTCAAGAGGTTAGTTTAAGAAGAGAGAGAGAGATCAAAAACCCATTTTTGGAACCCTAGAATTTATGAGACAAATCTAAGCATTTAACATCATTAATGGAGCCCTTAAAACCCACGAAATCTAACATAAATATATATATAACTCAAGGAGATTTCCCTACCTCAAGGTTTTGATGAAAAAGATGATGAAACCCTAGCTTTAATGGAAGATCCTCCAACCTTTACCACCCAAGTGAAACTCTAGCTTGATCTTGAAGATTGGAGGAGGATAATGATGATCCAAGCCTAAATGGATAGCAAGGTTTAGGAGTTTTAGTGCTTTGGTTAGGGTTTCTAGAGAGAAGGAGGAGAGAAATGAGGTTTAGAGTGAGAGAATAATGCTCAAAATGTGATATAGGTTCGGCCAAAAGACCAAAAAAAAAAACAGAGTCTTGGATGCCCAGACTGTTGCACGTGCAGCACCTAACCCCGCACGTGCGGAGCGACCCTTCCCGCACGTGTGACCTTCATCCCCGCACGTGCGGGGCTCTTCCCGCACCTCCTTCCGCTCGTGCCTTTTAGGCAGAATGCAAGCCACCAAAATCCCCTCTTCCCGCACGTGCGGCCCTGGCCCAGTAGCCTAGAAAAATCCTGTCGTGCTCCCGGGCACTCCGGACCTAACCTTGCACCTCCCGGAACCGATGGAATTCGACCCCGACAAACAAGCAAGAACGAGAGCGTTAATTGAAATAACTTCTGAATGTTTCAATTGCAACGGGAACAAAGAGGACGAAACCAAAGAGAAAGAAAAGGAAAGAGAGAAAGAGACCCGGTCATCACATAAGTACAATGTGCACATACAATACCTGTGATGAAACATTTGCAAATTCGTATACTCATAAGATACCAAATTCAATTCTTAATCCATTTTCTTTCAATTCATTTCCAATTATTTAATCATCTCAATTCATGAGTCAAGTCCACTATCTTTCAACAACCAAACTGAGACTACAACTTAATGGTTTACTTTCCAATCATATAAAACACACATAAATACTTAAATCTGACATTTTACGGATATTTCGTCCGCGGGATCAGCACCCATGTGTAAATTTTGGTACTTTCACCCAGGATATTCTGGCCAACTTAATTATAATGGAGTCCATCCCCCTTCTCCTCCTAAACTTTGGAGTCCATCTCATTTCTCCTCTCAAACAATCATACATATACAATGTATTTAAACACATAATCATATATGGAGTACATTCCCTTTCTCCTCCCAAACAATCACACATACACAATGTATTTACAACATGATAATATTCAATGATAACCAACCATGGATTAGTTTTAATTCACCTAATCCTCATGCAATTTCTACAACAATCAAAGCTATCCTCCACTGATAGCCCAAAACAATTATTTCTAAACAGATATTCAATCTCAAGACAGATAGTTTATTCAAAACTTCCAAAGGTGTGAGATAATACATAACCAATTCCACCATTCACATCCATAATCATCCAATTTCATATTTTCAATACCAATTCCAGTTATTTATACAAATTAACAATTGAATCCAATTAAGGAAAAATCCGCCTTTTCTCCAAATATCAACCTATGCTCCAAAATCAATAATTTTGACAAAACATGGCATCATATTCAAACCTCATACCCATTTATTTCGTATTCACCAAAAACCCATCTTTTCATTTTTCACCCAAACACCCTAGGTTTGTTCAAACCACTTCCAAATCTCACCATTATTACACGATGACAAATAACTAAGCTAAAAAACATATAAGAGTGTAGAAAAATCCCTACCTCAAGTTAGAAGACCAAGCAAAGCAAAGATAAGACTCCAAGTATGCTCAAATCCAACTTTGTTCGGATCAAAATGAAGATATAGAGATGCTCTACCTTTTTCTCAAAGGCACTAGGGTAGAGAACCCAAAGGATCTAGGTCAAAATATAGTGAGAGAGAGTATTTTAGAGAGAGAGGGTTAAGATTTAGGTTTTTGGAAAGTTTTAGAGAGAGAAAAGGATGAAAAAGTGATATAAAATGTCACTTTTGCGATCTGATATACGCACAATCCGTTCGAGCGGAAGAGTTGATGCTCGAGCGGTAGACACAAAATTTTGTTCCGCTCAAGCGCAAAAGTGGCCCGCTCAAGCACAAAATACACACATTCAAAACTTTTACAGACAACAGACAAACCGCTCGAGCGCTAACCCACTCGAGCATAGGAAACGTCGTTCAAGCATGAAAAACACCACTCCAGTACTTTTGCAGATGTGCAAAGTACTGAGAGTTTGCAAATCCCGCTCGAGCGCAAGAAAGGCTACTCGAGCGGAGGACCAAAAATCTGGGCAACGCAAGCTTTGAAACCCAAGGAACCAACCTGTTCCAAACACACTCAACATGCCCAAATAACCAAATTTAAGGAGGAATAAAGAGAAAGGGCAATGACCAATATTCCGAAACCATACAAACCTGAGTCCGTAATACAACAAGTGACGGGTCAAAACCGTAATCGCTATAACCTCCCCCCCTTAAGGAATTTCGTCCCCGAAATTACAAATCAAGTTCGAAATCAACATTAGACTATTCATAACAATGTTATTCTCACAAATTCACTACCATGACCCATTCTTCGGTCATCCATTCTCATCGACTCGACACACAAGTCCCATATTAAAATGAAATGTACAATTTCCCAAAACATTCATAATGTTTAAATTAAAATCCAAGTTTTCAAAATTTTCACAATATATACAATGCTTCTAAAAGTGGTACAACACCCACAATATTTCATATTCTCAAAGCGTATACGTTACTCATATTGAATCCATGTTTCCAAAATGTCCATAACATATACAATGTCTTTACATTTTATTTATGTAATGGAAATCTCAATATAAAATTACACATCAACAAATAAGTCTGGATATTTCCCTCGGACTTCCAATTCACATTTCCAAGTTGCTTCCTCAACTCTGTGATGTTTCCATAATATTTTAACCAAGGGAATTGTCTTGCCTCGCAAAAATTTTTCCCGAGTATCCAAGACTCTCACTGGTCTCTCTTTATACGAGGCATCCTCAGCTATCTCTAAATCAGTCCAATCCAACACGTGCGATGGATCCGGCTCATACTTCCGAAGCATACTAATATGAAACACGTCATGAACTCCTGAAAGTTGTGGCAGTAATGCCAAACGATATACAACCTTCCCAATCTGCTTAAGGATCTCAAAGGGCCAATAAATCGAGTGGACAACTTCCTACTCTTCCCAAATCTCATCAAACCTCGCCTAGGTGATATTTTCAGAAAGACATGATCTCCCACCTTAAAAGACAAGGGTCTTCTCCTACGGTCAGCATAACTTTTCTGGCAACTCTGAGCCGTAACCAATCTTTTACGAATAAGTGCTATCTTCTTCGTTGTTTCCCGAACTAACTCTGGGCCCAACAAAAGTGCATCACCTACCTCGGCCCAACACACCGGAGATCTATATAGTCGGCCATACAAGGCCTTAAATGGTGCCATGCCAATACTCGATTGGAAGTTATTATTATAGGCAAACTCCACTAAGGGCAAGTGTCTCTCCTACGACCCTTTAAAATCAAGGACGCAACCTCGAAGCATATCTTCAAGGATCTGAATGGTATGCTCGGACTGCCCGTCAGTCTGAGGGTGATACGCTGTACTAAAAGTTTATTTAGTGCCCAAGGCACTCTGCAAGCTCTACCACAACCGAGCGGTGAAATGCGGATCTCTATCAGATACAATCGTTACTAGGACCTCATGCAACCTTACTATGTTCCTAATGTAAAGTCGGCAAGATAGTCTACTGAATCGCTCGCGCGCATGGCTATAAAGTGCACCGACTTGGTCAACTGGTCAACTACTACCTAAATGGCATCACTACCCCGCTGAGTTCTAGGAAGACCCACAACGAAGTCCATCGTAACATGCTCCCACTTCCATTCGGCTATGAGCAGGCGTTGCAACAAACCCGCTGGCCTCTGATGCTCGGCCTTCACTTGCTGACAAACAAAGCATTTCGATACAAACACAGCTACATCTTTCTTCATACCTCTCCACCAAAATTGGCGACTAAGGACGCGATACATCTTTGTGCCTTCCAGATGCACAGCAAGCCGTAAATGGTGAAACTCTCAAAGTACTTCCTCTCGGCAAGACTCTGGCACAAACAAACGGTCACGGTATCTCACACTCTGGTCGGGATACATATTCAAGCCCTTCTTTACCTTCCCATTGGAGATTTTCTCCTGGAGGGATTCCATCTCAAGGTCACCATTCTGTGCTTCTGACACTCGGCTCACAAGTGTAGGTTGTCCAACCATTGAAAACAAGGTTACAGACTCAAGAGACTCGCCCAGATGCAAGTCAAACTCACCAAGAGTGCCCAGCATCTCCCATTCTCGAACTGCGATACAAGCCATACTGCTAATTGACTTCCTATTCAAGGCGTCGGCCACAACATTGGCCTTCCCAAGATGATAATGTAACTCAAAATCATAGTCTTCTATGAACTCCATCCACCTTCTTTGTCTCAAATTCAAGTTTTTCTGAGTAAACAAATACTTCAGACTCTTGTGTTCAAAAAATACCTTGAATTTCTCACCATACAAATAGTGCCTCTAAATCTTCAAGGCAAAGATCACCGCCACTAAATCTAGATCATGGGTAGGGTAATTCCTCTCATGTGTTTTCAATTGTTGGGAGCCATAGGCCACTACCTTCCCCTCTTGCATCAACACACAACCCAAACTTTCACGTGATGCATCACAGTATACTAAATAGCCCAAACCCCTCTCCGAAATAATCAAAACAGGAGCGGTAGTCAGTCTAACTTTAAGTTCTTGAAATGATTTCTCACAAGTCTCACTCCACACAAATTTGATTCCTTTCCTCGTCAGCCTAGTCAAAGGTGAGGCTAGCCTAGAGAAATCCTTCACAAACCGACGGTAATACCCGACCAACCCTAGGAAACAACGGATTTCAAACGCATTCTTAGGTTGTGCCCAATCTTGCACTGCCTCTATCTTGGATGAATCTATAGTCACTCCTTTCCCAGATATCACATGGCCTAAGAACTTAACCTCTTTCAGCCAGAACTCGCACTTCCCAAATTTAGCATACAACTTATGGGTTCTAAGCAACTCAAGCACTACTCGTAAGAGTTCCTCGAGTTCCTCCTCCTCAGACGAATAAATCAAGATGTCGTCCACAAAGACGACCACAAAGCGGTCCAGAAACTCACGGAAGATTCGATTCGTCAAATCCATAAACACTGCTGGAGCATTGGTTAGCCCAAAAGACATCACTAGAAACTCGTAATGGCCATACCGTGTACCGAATGTTGTCTTCGGGATATCCTCCTCCCTTATCCTCAACAGATGATAACCCAATCTCAAGTCTATCTTAGAGAAACAACAAGACCCCTTCAACAGATCAAATAGATCATCTATTCGAGGCATTGGGTACTTGTTCTTAACAGTTACCCAGTTCAGTTTCTAGTAATCAATACAAAGTCGCAACGCTCCATCTTTCTTTTAGCAAAGAGAGCCGGTGCTCTCCAAGGTGAAGTACTAGGGCAGATAAAATCCTTATCTAGCAGTTCTTGGAGTTGAATCTTCAACTCACTCAATTCATCGGGTGCAAATCTATACAGAGCCATAGAAATCGGTGCTGTATCAGGCACTAAATCAATAGAGAACTCGATCTCTCGGTGGGGTGCTAAACTAGTAAGATCCTCGAGAAAGACATTCGGGTATTCACAAACCACCCTTGACAACTCAACCTGGACTTCCTCACACTAACCACTCAAGAAGCTAGCAAGGAGGCAACTAAGTTCACTCTACCCACACGAATCGTACACCGGTGACAAGACTCTATCCACCCGGTCCCCTAAAAAGCAATCACCGCTCAAGGTACATACAGTAACCCTCCGACGGCAACAATCTATACTAGCCCGGTATGACGATAACCAGTCCATACCCAAAATAGCATCAAAACTAGTCATATCAATTAACACAAATGCAAATGGAAGTCGACGACCGACAACCTCTATGTCACAACCCCGACACCCATGTTTCAGAATAACTTCACCACCAATAGATGACTCTACACAAATAGGATATGCTAACTGTGCCAATTCCAACCCCAAAACCGATGCAAATGCAAATGAGATAAAAGAATAGGATACACTTATATCAATCAACATATTAGCAACTGAATTGCAAAGCAAGAAGGTACCTCTCACAATAGAAGGCGTTGGTATTAGATCTGGCATGATAACAGCATACACACGCCCTGTAGGCCTCTGATCTACCTGCTCACCCCTTGAAGCGTAGGATTGCTGCACTGACTGAGCCGAAAAGGCTCCCTGATTGGCCTTTAAGGCCTGTGCTGACTGTGTAGGCTAGTGACTCTGCGTTTGCCTCGAACCGACGCACCAAATGTGCCACCTAACTGTGGGCAAAACCTCTTCAGGTGCCCCGTCTGCCCACACTGATAACATTGTAATACATACATAATTATTATATATTTGCCATCATACAAGATGGTCGAGTAAATAAAAGGGAGAAATAATTGGGGATTGGAAGGCATACACCATTATTACATATTTGCCATCATGCAAGAGGGGCAGGTAAATAAAAGGGTGAAAGAAATGGGGATTGCAAGACATACACAATTATTACATATTTGCCATCATGCAAGAGGGTCGTGTAAATAAAAGGGAGAAAGAAATAGGGATTAGAAGACATATACCATTATTACATATTTGTCATCATGTAAGAGAGGTGGGTAAATAAAAGGGAGAAAGATATGGGGATTGGAAGACATACACCATTATTACATATTTGCAAGCGTGCAAGAGAGTTCAGGTAAATAAAAGGGAAAAAGAAATGGAGATTAAAAGGGGGAAAGAAATGGGGATTGGAAAACATACACAATTATTACATATTTGCCATCATGCAAGAGAGTCGGGTAAATAAAAGGGAGAAAGAAATGGGGATTAGAAGACATACACAATTATTACATATTTGCCATCATGCAAGAGAGTTCGGGTAAATAAAAGGGAGAAAGAAATGGGGATTGGAAGAGATACACCTGTAGACGCGCCCCGAGGGCTTCATGCTACAATTCGGACTCAATTGTCACAGTTCTGAATCTAGTCTCACAATGTATGATATGAGACCGATAAATCACCAAAGAGTCCAAATCCGGCAAATCATTTTGGAAAACTGATTTTTAATAAAGAAATACCAAACATGGACTGCTTTGCCAGATACAGAGTCGCCACCTAAATATTTTATTTTGGAGAAATTTAGGAAACCCTGACTCGTGCCTAAGGCCATGTGTCCGTCATCACCAAAGTTACCTCGGCTCAGGAACTTGGGTACGATTGGGGAAGGTCAGTTAATGAGCACCCCCTCTCACCCGATCAAAAATCGACTTGTACTAAACATGATATCTTGTTTTTGAAAACACGTGCGTTCTTATTTCGATTAATTAGCTAATCTTACTATGTGATGCGCACGGCAAACAGGTATAGACTAGATCGCCTAATTTGGAACAAAGCATTGCATATCCATTTGTTTGAAAATGATTTGAAGTTTGCTACTCGCAAGTAGGCTAAAACACGGATTTCAATGAATTGTCCCAATTCAAGTAATCCAACCTTCACCCACAGGCATTCAGGCAGTTAAACACTTAAGCAGTTAGCCTCATAGCAAGCATGCTATCATGGCAATGTTAACACACATGCGAGATGATAAAGCATAAACACTTACCTAGTACTCCGAGCCAAAACAATAGCTAGTTAGTAATCAATGCACGATCCTAGCTAGGTTAAGATGGCTAATGCAATACATGTAAGATGCATCTAGAAATAGGCTCGGCTATTCTAAAATGGCATATGAGGTGCAACAATTGATACATGTATTCAAATAGGAATTGAAGTACAATGCAGTTAGTACGATGCGCCGAGCCCAATGCATGCAAGACAGATGAATGGATGCACGCATGCAAGCATAAGGTATGCTAAATGAAAATATGCCCTAAGACTAACCATTGTAAGCGGTTAAGTAAAAGGGAGAAAGAAATGAGAATTGGAAGACATGCATCACACACACGCACGCTTATTACAACAATATGCCCTCTCGAGGGAAGGACCAAATAAAAAGCTAACTAGCTAATCTAAGCTAATTAAACTAATTATTACACAACAAATTAATTGACTAATCCTAGTTAACTAATTATTACACAACGAATTGAATAGCTAACGCATTAACTAATTAAGGGTACAAACCAAAGCAAAAGCTAGCTCTCTAAGCATGTTAGCTAAGGAAAGCAATAAATCAGGAGCTCTCAGAGGGAGAGGACTGGATGCATGCCCGGTTGTGTCGTTCGGAAATCCAATGCAATGCCCCGATTTGTCTCTGTTTTCCATTTGTTTTCAGAAACTTGCACCAAGCTCCAGAAAGCTGAAACTTCACCCTGGGAAATGCTGTGGGAGGGTGGCCGACCACTTTTGGTCTCCCCAGATGCCTGCCGACCACTATTTGTTGTTGAAAAACCAGAAAAGTGGTCGGCCAGCTAGTTTTTCTGGCTGGTCGGCCAGTTGTTGCTGCTGAACTCTAATTTTCTACAACAGAGAGCAAAAAAGGGCATGGCAATGTATTTGCAGCATATGTGTGCACAACCACCCTCCCTATCATGTATTGAACTCAAGGGGGTGTGGTTCTTGACCCTCGGGCCACCAATCGTGCATTTCAATGCATGATGGCCGAGAGGCGAAGTTGCACAATTCAATATGAAATGAATGCACAAGTAAACACATAATGTCTAAAACTCTATCATGTATGATCAAGAGCGTCGGCGACCGGGAATTAAGACACGTTTCATCACTTGAAGTATGAAACGTCCCTCTTTTTCCGTGTTTGGACTAACACCTATTCCAAACACAAATGCAAGCAACATGGCATACATGCAATGTGACTATATGGCATACTCAATGCATCCAACAACATAGCATACACAATGCTAAATGCTAACAACTAGATGGCATACTCAATGCAAGTCAACCATGAGGTTCTAAACACAAGTGTAATGCATGCATGCACAATGCAATAAGGGCAACCTATCAATGCTAGGGACATGCATACCCAATGCAAGGAACAACTTGGCATGCACAGTGCAAAAGACCCCATAGCATACACAATGCGAAGCAAGATAAGCATGCAAGCAACATGCAAATAAACATGCACTATGGACTTAAACTAAAAGGGGAGACCTCAACCAAGCCCAAATCAATGGCCATAACACCAAAATAAAGGCACCAAAATACAAAGCATGCATGCACAATGCATTGCCAATCAAGTAGGCCAAAGAGCACAACTCTCAAGAGTGCTCAAGGAGTGATAAAAGTGGAAGTGTAACAACACTAAGTACACTGAAATTAAGTAAGAAATGATGCCAAATCATTCAAACAAAGCAAGTAGAGCATGCAAGAGTCCTAAGGCATGAAAGCTAGTAAAGAGGACTACATAGGAGGCATGCAATACATGGCACAAATGCATGAACCAAGCATGGACAGAGTTCAAATAGGTCAAAAGAAAGATCAAAATGTGCTAAGATGAGGGCCCAAAGTCCTAGGCATGCAAGCATACACACTAAGGCATGAACTAGGCAACAATGCATAACACTTAAAGGCATTCAAATCATGAATGAAGTAGGAATATGGAAATACTAAATGCTCTAAAATGTGATGTTAAGTGATGCCAAATCATGTACACAACACAAATGAGGCATGCAATGGTGCTCAAAGCTTGAGGCAAGCAAGAGCATTAACACCACAACTATACAAAACATGAAGCATGTGGCTAAGGCAACCCAAAACAGTCCTAGTACATGTTAAAATGAAACTAAAACATGTATGGAATGGAGCCAAAATATGCTAGCATGAGGGGCATGAGGCACAATGCATACAAGGCAAATAAGGTGGATTACACTACACCTATTAGGACCAAGTATGGGATGACTCAACCAATAAAAATAAGAGTTATATCATGGCAAAATAACCCCAAATAATCACTGAAATGATGGCTCGCAAGCTAAGGCATGAAGGCATACACAATGGCTTATGTTAAGGCATAAAGGACTAACCCTCCAACGCATTGATTGAGTGACAAATGCAAGTGTATAGCCACACTACATGGACTGAAATAGCATAACTAATGATGCCAAATCATTGAAACAAGCCAAGTAATGCATGCTAGAGGATTCAATACACAAAGCTTACAAGCAAGATTGAACCAAAGCTATGCAAAGCAGGTCATGGATGACCAAGACAACCAAAATTAGAGCTAAAGAATGTTAAAACATGGACAAAAGCTTCAGGAAGTTAAGTCAAAAACATGCTAAAATGACATGTCACAACATGATGCATGTTAGGCTATTTCATGGGATTGCACTACAAGTGCATGGAGCATGCAAAGACTAATCAAACCAACCCTAAACAGAGGTATGACATGGTAAAATAAGCCCAAGAACATGCTAAAATGGACACAACATAGGCTAAAATGACATGCTACTTCATGGAGCATACAAAGCTAGTGTGTGTAATTTACACTACAAGTGTATAAGGCATGCAAAAGCCAACCAAACCAAGCAAAAATAGATCTAAGGCATGTTAAAACAACACCAAAAACCTACTGAGATGGCCCAAAAAAAAGCTAGAAACACATGCTCAAACATGAGGCATACAAAGCTAGTTTGTGTGATTTACACTATAAGTGCATTAGGCATGCATGGAGTGACCAAACCAAGAAAAAACAATGGCATGCCACAGCAAAACAACCACAAATACATGCTAATACATGGCCAACATAAGCTTACCAAAGGTGCTCAAACATGAGACATATGAAGCTAGTATTGAAGACAACAAGGAGAGGGGATGGCCCTCTCCTTCTTAGGACCTTAAAACACCATCTCCACCACTGAAATCCCTTTGGATTTTAGTGGTGAGAGGGCCAAAACAAGGTGGTCCCGAAGCTCACAAAAAAGGCTCAAAAACAAGGCCAAACAAGGCCTAAGAGGGGGTAAACAACCCGAAACACAAAAGTGATCTTAAACAAAGATCAAAAGCATACAAAAACAGAACTTTTATCAGTTATAAGTTAAGCTCAAAACAGCATGCAAGATATGCTAAAATCTTAAGTAAGAAAGGGGGATTTAAGGTTCAAAAGCTCACCCTTGAAGACCTTCTTTGTAACTGCAACTCCAGCAGCCTCCTTGAGCTTAAACCAGTCCAAGAACACCAAAAACAACCTCTTGAAGCCTTAGCCACCCAAGCAAGGTGTTTAAGTGGGTGTTTGTGTGTTAAACTAAGACAATATACACTTTTGAAGCACAAAAATGGACAAACAAAGAGATATAGATACAACACTATATCTATCCTCCTCAGCTGGTTTTTCTGACCCTAGAGGAGGGAGGAGGAGCTTTCCTCTTATAGAAGAGGAAAGGCAAAGTTTCTAAGAGAAGCTAAGCAACAAGCCAATCCCTCCATATGGAGGATGGCTCTAATGCTCTCCAGCTGTGCCACCTAGCACAAAATATCTCTAAAAAGGTGTCAAAAAGTAGCCGACCACTTGAAGTGGTTGGCCTGCTACTTAAAGTGGTCGGCCGACCCCTTTAAGTGGTCTCCAAGGGAAAAAACTGGTCATCCATAGGTGGGAGGAGTCCAGACACCAAAAACAAGCAAGTGGAGTGGTGGTCAACCAGAAAAGATGCCCCAAAGATCAAGAAAGCCAGTTGTCCGACCAGAAAACTGGCTGGCAGAAGGAAAAGTGGTCGACCAGGAGAAATACTGGTCTCCCACCCTTGGACCACCTTCCAAACAAGGAAACCAAGGTTTATACCAAAAACAAACCAAAGCGGATGGAAGACGAGAGATTAGGAGACAAAGCACGCGGCCGAAAGTCCCAAAAACTAGCTGACGAGCATCAAAGTGGTATGCAACCACAAAAGTGGTCTCCCGGACCACAGTGTCCCTCTAGGCAGAGGCAACAAGGTGTGATTCAAAAATCACGCCAAACGGAGTTGTTAAGCGGTCCCAAGACAAGGCGCGCGGCCGAAGGCTCCAAAAATCGGAAACTAATCTCCAAACGGGAAAAGTGGCCTGCGACCACGAAAAGTAGTCTACGACCACTAAGAGATGGTCTATAAGACCTCTCTCTCCCTCTGGGAAAAGAAAAAAAGATTTGGTTCACAAACTGAGCCAAAGCACAAAGAGTTCAGAGGCCCGGAGGCAAGGCTCTTTGCCGAAACTTCAAAACCTCTAAACGAGCACAACATGCACCATCACCGAGTGCTCAATCGATGATGTCTGAGACTTAAGGACGGTCAAAAATGGGGTGTCTACAACACCATTATTACATATTTGCCATCATGCAAGAGGGTCGGGTAAATAAAAAGGAGAAAGATATGGAGATTGGAAGACATACACCATTATTACATATTCCCCATTTCTTTCTCACTTCATTAGAGAAATTGTGGCCAAAGTAGAAGTGAAGATAGAACATTGTAATAACAAAGATCAAATGGCAGATGTATTCACAAAAGCTTTGTCAAAGGAAACATTCAAGAAGTTTTGTACCATGATGGGTGCACAACCATGTTTGAATTAAGGAGGCATGTTGAGAATCTAATTCAAACATGTCCAGATTTATTTTAGTGGGTCCATTTCATGTTTGAGTTCAAATTAGTGGTCTTTGACTTATTCAAAGTAGTGGTATGTAGTTTCAGCTTATGTAGGGATTGTGTCACGTGGTGTCATAGTTTTTAGGGTAGTTGGTTTAGTGGATAGAGTTAGTTATTGTTCATGGGTCAATTGCTATTTTTCAAGTAATGGAGTTAGTGGATAGTTCTCTATTTAAAGAGCATAGTGGAGTCAAAGTTTGTATGGAAAAAGAATTTAAAAAATTTAGTGTTTTCTTCTTCAATCTCTGTGTCTAGCATATATTATTTTTTGTTTAAGAAAACTACAAATCAAACAAAGAATAAAAATAATAATCAACAAAATATTTATTGATCAGAAATCATACAGATGCGTGGGTGAAGGTTCTGTAGATCAATAAAAGACACTCCTATCTCAAGATATTCATGCATCCATCTAATGAAAACCAAGTAATGAAAACTAATTTTGGTATTTGATCAACAGTTTCAAGTTTCAAGTAGAGCTTTGCAACTCATATATACAAGTGCATATAGAAAAACCCTAACTTTACTAGCCTTACTTGGCATATATAGTTGCGAATAAGTACATCCCCAGAAGAACTAAAAAAATGTAATGAAAAATATGTCTAAGGCTTTTTTTTTTTTTTTGAACGGTTTTTTAAAGTGGTTTGAAAGATAGACCAGCAATGAGGGGGCTGGGAGTTGCCGACGTCGTCCACTTTCGTCATTCTTCTTTGTCAGTGATGTTGTTCCCTATATGTGAACAAAAGGAATAAGTGTAATGAGAAATATGCTTAAGGATTTTTGAAAAGTTTTTTCAAAGTGGTGTAATTTGGAGTTTTTAATTTGTTTATTATTTGGTTGTACCATAAATTATGATTTTATCTTGAATGGTAGTTTGTAAAAAAACAGTATATTGAGAATAAATTATAACACTAAATAATTTTTTAAAAAATACTAAAACATTAGGCATACTGAATAATTTTGTAGATGGAAATAGAATCCCCTACATCATACGCGGGCTTAGAAAGGGCATAAATAGCGCTTACCAATGAAGGCTTAGAAAGGTGGGCCTGTTCAATGGAACAATGATGTCCAATGAATTAAAGGGAGAGGAAGAGATTGGATTCAAACAGGGCCTTGGATTAGTAGAGAAGAAGAAAAGGAGAGAAGAAAACAAAGATAGAAAAGAGAAAATTTCATTTTTACCCTTATACTTTGCCTCAATTTTCAATTACACTCCTAGCCTTTGAATAATTTCAATTTTACTCTTAAAGTTTTTGAAATTGTATCAATTTAGCCACTACTGTCAAATTTGAAATGGAAAACGTTAAAAAAAAAATTACATTTTGGTCCCAAATTTCAAAAGAAAGTTACAAACTCATCCTCTCCTACCCAAATTGACCCTTTCCGGCAACTCACACCCCAACAACCACCGCAACCCCACTCTTCGGCACCACTCTCTCACCCCCCACAACACCATTTGTTTTCTTTGGGTTTCTTTAAAAATTGTGTTGATTCTAGAAATTGACGGAGCTGCTTTGGAGAGATATTAATTATAATTTATGAGTCATGAAATTCTAGACATTTTCTATTCTGTTTTTTTATGCTTTTGGAGATGGGTTTTTTTATTTTACTCTAATAAAATCATATTTTGGAAATCTTATGTTGTTTCTGCTTCTAGGATTCTAGGGTTTTCAACATTAGGAGATTTTTTTTTTTTTTTTTGAGGGATGGATAAACATGGAGATGGAGGTTGTTGAAGAAGCCATCAAATCAACAGTAGCTATTTACGGTGTCACCCAATGCCACCGTGACCCCTCCACACTGACTGTCTCCTCTGCTACACTGTCAGTCGCACCAAGCTCCCTTACTACCTCCCCGCCGTCTTTGCCAGAATTTACCTCAATAGTTGCTTCTTAAGATACGATACATACAAATTTTTCAATGAAAGTGTCGACCTAGTTCGAGATAAGGTGAATTATAGCAGTTCTTAATCGATTGTTAAAGCAAGGTAGGTTAAATTCAAGAGCAATGTGAGTGAATTGGTAGGGAAGTTGACGAGTATTGCAGTAGAGAATGGTGGGTTTGCTGTTGGGAAAGTGAAGTATGTGTTTGGTTTGGTGCAATGTTGGAATACTGTGAGTGGAGATGGGTATAGAGAGTGTTTGGAGAAGGCGGCGAACGTGGTTAGAGCCCTGGCTCCAGTTCTAGCATGTATGCTCCAACGAAATGATCCAGACCACCGATGATATCAGAGACTGTATGTGACCGATCGCTGGAAAGCCATTGACAGAGCTAAAGTTACAAGAGACGTAGATTAGGACAAAGAACAAGTCAGCCTCATTCAGGTCGAGCGTCTAAACATCGCTATTCAACAGAGCTCTGTGTATAGCTACCTTAGAAGCGAAGATGTGGTTGCTGCACCTCTCATTCGAAAGCCAATCAGTGTTGTATTTCAATGGCAAATCGTATATATAGACTTTCAAATTCTTCAATAAACCCAAAGCTTGATGGGTTTTCAATTTTTGGATATGGGTTTTGTTGAGGGACTCGAACAGGGCACGAGAGGGTAAGGTGGTTTTAGAGAGAGAAACGATGGTGGTTTAAGAGAGAAAGGCAGTGGGGGATTAATGGGTAATAAAGGAGGAGCTGAGGAAGTAAGAGGAGAAAGAAAACCAGAGGACCCATTTGAGGTATTTGTAGAAATGGGTTTTCTTTTTGTTTGTCTTCCATGCTTGGTGATGGTGTGTAATAGTTTCATTCTTACATAAAATCCTCTATTTTTGGTGCTATGGGGTGAGAGTGGCGGTCGCAGTGGTCATGGTGGTGTGAGTTGCTAGAGAGTGTGCCGAAGAGGGTGAGTTTGGGTAGGGGATGATGAGTTTGTATCTTTCTTTTGAAATTTGGGGGCAAAATGTAATTTTTTTTAATTTTTTCCATTGCAATTTTGATGGTAGGGGCTAAATTGATACGATTTCAAAAACTTGGGGGATAAAATTGAAATTATTCAAAATCTAAGGGTGTAATTGAAAATCGAGGCAAAGTATAGGGGTAAAAATGAAATTTTCTCAATAGAAAATGAGAAAGGAGGACTATACTGAAATATATAGTTAAATTATTGAATAAATTATATAATTAGATTTTGAAAATCTATACTTAAAAGTTCTTGAAGAACCAAATATAAATTTCTGAAGAACTTAATTCTCTCTAAATTTTGTATTCAAAATATTACTCTTTACTTTTTCTTCATTTTTATAACACCTTCTTGTTTTTTCTTTTTCCTTTTTTCCAATGGGTAAGAAATAATTTGCACCAAAAATATAAGTACTCACAAATTATGTCTAGAATTTAAACTCTTACATGATTAGATTTACATTAATAATGAATTGGATCACACTTCAATTTTTGTAAATAAAAATTTAGAATATCTATTATTATTGAATAAATATCAATATTATGACAAACTAGACTAAACTGAAATTTAATTATGTAAAAAAGTTTAACAACATATATCCAATTTATGTAAGCAACAAATTTGGCAATAAAGTGTAAGAGTTGTATAATGTAGCGGGTAAAACGATTCAAGCCATACCTTAGGTGATGGAATTCGAAATGATGAACCTTGTGGGTAAATCACGTGCTTCACAAACCACAAACTACGAACACCCAGCAATGGAGTGATACCACAATATGCGTATCACCCACACTATTCACAGTGCAAAGGCTTGATTGTTTTACAAATGGGAGAGAGTTAGAGAGAGAGTATGGGAAAGATATCGATCATTGTTCTAATCATTTCACATCCCATATATAACGTATCTGATATAAAGGCTATCTAATCATCTATCCATATCTATTGATAAGATATGATAGATATAGGTATAAGATAGTTGGTTATCCAAAACAAATGATAGATAATAATTTAAATTCAAAAATCAAATTATTTAGATGATTTGATATAGGACATGGGACATTACTCGGCCTAATTTCCTACATCTCCCACTCGCACATGAGTTGGCATGACACGGCCACATCTCTATCTCAATCTCCATAAAAATTGAACAATCTCATACTAGCCAATGAACCGTTCGACCGTTGAGAACGCCTGCATGTGGGAGATCTATACTAGAAACTCAATATGAGCCAGCATAGAGACATCAACCCAAAAAGAATAAAAATAGTGTCTCATGTACCTAGACCCATCTAGCTACATCGGTCTAAAACATCTCTAATCCCTCAAATAGCATGTTTGACCCTCCTAGGTCCCGCATTATATTCACACCCAATCAGCATTCCATAGAGAGTGATGTGAGTTGTCGACAGTGAATATAGAGCAGAGATATAGAACTAGATGATCTTCCATTTACCCTCATATCATTTAATTCAGAATTAACTGCTTTCCCAATAATGTTCCTTAAAGCCGAATCAAACATGACCGCAGGCAACATACCAAAGTAGCTGAACATCAACTCCTCATCTTATGACATAGTCAAAGGTCACAAAAAAGGCACAAAGTGAAGTCATTGGAAAAATGACTTTTAGGACTCACACGGTGAGGAAATAGGGATCTATTCTCTCACCTCGTTAACAGGTCGATAAACACATGCAGTACGAATGCATGTTATAGTGGAGTAACTCTTCCAAAGAGTGATGTTAAACTCACACACCATACAGATCTTAGTCTAGTCGCTCTTAAGCGCATAAGTCGCTTTCTAGCGTTTAACTCAAATTCTCTATTTGCTCGCCTCTCAGGCATCAAATGAGATCTCGCATCTAGCTATCCATAACAGGCACATCATGGAAAAGTGGGTACTTTCATATTCATGGTCGTTCTCTAACAAGATCTCATCTTGGCTCCAACCAAGGCGACATAGCCAGTGGATAATTTTAGCCTCTCTCTCGGCTCTAGATACAATAAGCCACTAGTCTCATCCTTGCTCGCTACCTAGTGCTAAGGGCGATTGCTCGTGTGAGTGAGCCAATCTTGCCTGCTAACATCAATTTATTTATTCTGTGTATGCTAATTCACAAACCATTGCAAAAAGTAGTAAACATAAATGTGTAATAGAAACAAATATGAATACTAATGGCATAAATATCCCCCAAAAAATAAGAGTTCAACTGAATACACATATATATCACCACTTACGTAGTCCTAAAGCCCTAACATGAGTAAGATAAACATCTCTGGCAATGGGCTTAGTCAAGGGGTCCACAACCATGCAACTTGTAGGGTGGTGTTCCAGGATCACTTCTTTCTATGCCACAATGTCTCTGATAAAGTTAAACCACACATCAATGTGTTTGCTTCTCTCATGGTACTTAGGATCCTTAGCATAAGCGAGTGCAGCCATGTTGTTGCAATGGATAGTCACAGGGTCTGAAGTGTGTGTGATAATATCCAAATGCTGAAGGAATATCCTCAACCAAACGGCTTCCTGAACAGCAGATGAACAAGCCACAAACTCAGCCTCCATAGTCGATAAGGCGATACAGGATTGCTTCTTACTGCTCCAAGAAATAGCACCATCACTAAGCATGAAAGCATATCCTAAAGTGGACTTACGCTCATCTAAGTCTCCTCCCCAGTCAGCATCACAATAGACAACTAGACGTAGATCTGAACTTTGGTAGCAATGTGTGTAATCTGCAGTCCCTCTAAGATATCGTAATATCCTCTTAACTGCTTTCCAATGAGCTGGTCCTAGGTTAGATTGGTAACGACTCACCAATCCGACTACATAATAAATGTCAGGGCGTGTACACATCATAGCATACATCAAGCTTCTAACAGCATTTGCGTAGGGAACACGGGCCATCTTTTCATTCTCTTCTGGAGTCTTAGGACCCATATAAAGGCTTAGGCTCTCACCTCTCGCAACAGGAGTGTCAATGGGTTTGCAGCTCTGCATCTAGAATCACTCTAGGATAGTCTTAATGTAAGTCTCTTGAGACAAACCGAGAAGTCTCCTAGAGCGATCCCTAAGGATCTTAACACCGAGCACATAGCTCTCTTCACCCATGTCTTTCATCTCAAATGTAGAGAACAACCACCTTTTAGTGGCGACAATCATCTCCTTGTCATTTCCAGCCAATAATATGTCATCCACATATAATGACAATATTAAAAAAATGTCCTTAGACCGCTTAACGTACACACAGTGATCTTCATCGATCATCGTAAACCCATTAGAAACAATGGCTCGATGAAATCTCAGATTCCACTGTCTGATGATTGCTTTAAGCCTTAAATAGATCGTTGAAGCTTGCAAACTTTGCGCTCCTGACCTACTGCCATAAAGCCTTCTAGTTGATCCATATAGATCTCTTCATCCAATTCTCCATTGAGAAATGCAGTCTTAACATCCATGTGATATAGCTCTAAGTCCAACTGAGCTACTATGGCCAAAATTAGGCGAATAGAGGCAAACTTCACAACTGGTGAAAAGGTTTCCTTATAGTCCACACCCTCTAATTGGGTGTAGCCTCTTGCCACTAGGCGAGCCTTACACCTCTCTATGGAACCATCCGCTTTGCGCTTGATTTTGAGAGCCCATTTGTTCCTAATAGTCTTGCGCCCTAGTGGCAAATCAACCAAGTCCTAGACATGATTTTTCTTCATAGACTCCATTTCTTCATCCATTGCAGCACTCAATTCTTTACTAGCAGGTGATGAGAGAGCTTCTTTGAGATTCTTAGGCTCCATCTCATCAATCGGAGCAATCATGAATGCTTCCCCTTCAATCTCAAAGCGACAACGGCGTATAGCTCTACGTTTGCTTCTATGCAGTCGAGAGTCTTGAGAATCCTCATCTATTGGATCTAATCCATGGGTAGGTAAATCGCTCCCACTATCCTTAGGAGCTTGAGGGATTATTTTCTCATTCTCTACTAGGCTACTAGGTGCGCTCTCAAATAGATCCTCCATCTCATAGAGCTCTACATCTTTAGTTACCTCACCTTTGCTAGGGAAATCCTCCTCTAGGAAATCCATGTCTCGTGACTCAATTTCAGTCACACTTCCATTCGGATGCTCCCTAATAAACACATAGTCCTTAGAATGCTCACTATAGCTAATGAAGATACACTTCTTTCCTCTAGGGCCCAACTTCCCAAACTTATAAGAAGCGTTGTGTATGCAAGCTGCCGAACCCCAAGGCCACAAATTGCCCATATTAGACTTTTTTTCGATCCACATCTCATATGGGGTAGAAGGAACTGATTTGGAGGGCACACGGTTAAGGACGTAGGCAGCAGTCAACAAAGCATCTCCCCAATAAGAAATGAGAAGATTAGCTTGTGCCATCATTGATCTAACCATGTCAAGCAATGTGCGATTCCTTCGCTCTGCTACACCATTTTGCTATAGAGTCCTAGCAATTGTTAATTGCCTGATGATTCCTTTTTCCTCACAGAGCACTTTGAATAGCTCAGATAGATACTCGCGTCCCCGATCAGTCCTTAGAGCCTTAATGCTCTTGTCTAATTGATTTTCAACCTCATTTACATGTCATCTAAAGCAATCCAATGCTTCTGACTTGTGATAAATCAAATAAACATGGCCAAAAAGCATGCAATCATCTATAAATTTGAGAAAATAAGGGGCTCCATGCCTTGCCCTTACATTCATTGGTCCACATATATCAGAATGAATAAGCTGTAATGGGATAGATGCCCTTTTGGCTTTCCCAAATGGTTTCCTTGTTGCCTTTCCAGTAAGACAATGCTCATAAGTAGGCAAAGTGACTCAAGCGAGTGGGCCTAAAATGCCTTCTCTAGCTAATCTAGTCATCTTGTCTTGCCCTATGTGGCCTAATCTAACATGCCATCTCATAGAATCATTATCACAAATAGATACAATATAAGAAACAGAGCCATTGGCATTTTCATTAAAACTATAATCATCCACATTCAAAACTAAAAAACCATCTGAAAGATAACCAAAACTATAAAAAATTGTTCCCAAATAAATGATAACACCATTATTCTCAAAACAAAAGCTAAAACCAAGGCTCATTATGCTAATAACTGAAACTAAGTTTCGCCGAATTTTGGGAGCATAAAAAACATCATGAAGATACAAGGTGCGCCCTTGTCGCATTTTCAGCTTGTATGTGCCAATGCTAAGCACCTTCACACTAGACTCGTTGCCCATGTAAACTTTTATGCTCCCAGCAGGTACTCGGCGATACTCAATGAACCCTACTCTGTTCCTCGCGATGTGGCTTGTTGCTCCGGAGTTTACAACCCAAAAATGAGGAGAATGAGATATTAATGCTTGACTAGAAACAAAGCATTGAATGCAAGAAATTAAGTAAGGGAGTACCTTCTTCTGCTCAAGGCTATCCCGAGCGAAGTGTCCTTTGTTACAGTTAAAGCATGTCAATTTAGCCTTTACCTTCTTGCCACCTCTCTTGTCCTTATGCTTGAAATTTCTGGCGCCATTAGGCTTTAGCTCAGCTGCTGCTTGCTTCTTAGGAGGATTTTTTGCTTTTCCACGCTTGAACTGAGAAGTCCTACGTGAGCTTGACCCAACCACCATAGCAGAACCATCAGACTTAACTGCCTCGAGGCGCTTAGCCTCTAGCTCCAAATGATGCGATATGTCTTTGAATGTTTCACGCTCTCATTATGCATCATGTTCTGCTTCATCTGCTCCCAAGAATTTGGCAGAGAGCAAATCAAATCTTGTACTTGTTGCTCTTGAGTCAAATTGTGCTCAACAGCCGCAAGCTCACATATCATGGCTGACGTGACCCTCAAATGCTGCTTCATCGAGTGATGCGCCTTTTTCTGATAAGAGTCAAACTTCATAGTCAGCCCACATAGCTTTGCCAAAGAGTTGATACCAAACTTTTGCTTGAGAGCTTCCCATATCTCGAATGCAGTCGGGCAATGCTCCAACTCACTAATCAAGTCATTGTGCATGCTGCTCAACATGGTAAAGCACGCACACCGATCTTTGTTACGCCAAGTCTGAAAGGCTTCAAGATCACGACGATGTTGAGCTGTATTGCCCTGCTCAGGCTCAACCATCACTTGTTCAATTGTGGTCAAAACTTCTTGCTCATTGAGGAGGTATTAGATCTTACGGCGCCATATGTCATAGTTATCGCCATCCAATTTCTCTCCCTTAATTAAGTCTACCACCACTGTCTTAGCAGCCATTTCTACATGCAAAGTAAACAAATGCGCAGGTGATATTAATGATAGCAACACAAAATTTATTTTGCAGCAAAAAGAATCTAAATTAAATAATGATAATATTACACATGTCTCAAGATCGAAAATTTGTTGTGCTCGTAATCATCTCTTGCCCTTCTAGTGACAATTATCAAAACTTAATTTACTTCCATGCGCAAAAAAAAAAAAAAAAAAAAAAAAAAAAAAAAAAAAACCTCCCACTACTTATGGCATGTAAAAAGCATGATAAATTCCATACAATAGCATCTTAATGTAAATTTACAATTAACTCATGCTATATTCATTTAATAATAGAATTTAAATAAATAATCATGCTTCTCTAATCACAACATATTACAAACTCTAAGAAAACAACAATATGCTGTGTTTAATATTCAGATTATGCCATAACAGAAAGTACATCATTCTAAAATTTTCTAGAATTTTCTGAAATTTTCTAGAATTTTCTAAAATTTTCTAGAATTTTAAATAATTAATAAACACACATAAAATCAGAAATAAATATTCCATAATCTGGTAAACTGCAACAATCATACCAGTAAATAGTAAACCATCACAGTAGTCTACAATAAAAATTTCAGCCCCAGAAACTTAGTCATGCAACACTAGAAGCATTTTAAAGCAGAAATAATGAATTATTATCTCAGGAAAAATATTTTTTATTTTCGTAAAATTTTGAAAATTTTACAATAGATAAAAAAATTTAATTCTAAGTCCAACGGTACCAACCACGCTCAAAACAAAGCTATAACGAATTATTTATGGCCATTTAACGCGATTCAAGATTTAAGAGAAAAACAAACAATGCCTTAACATCCAGTCACCAAGCCAGCGCGGAAAAACGGCATGGCCCGGCTCGATGCAGCGTACGACGCGCACGTGGCAGTGCACGTGGTGCGGCTCGAAGCAACGCGGCTTAGCGCGCGTGGGAAGGGCGCATGCGGTAGCGCCAGAAGCGCTACCGCTGCGTGGCTCACAGGTAGGCATGGCGGTACAGAAGCTCTGCTTGCGCAATTGCGCACGCGGAGTCACACGCCTTAATGATTTACGGGTGATTTTGGTCTTCTTGGACTCATTTTTTCAAAACAAAAACAATGGTGGTCTCAAAAATGACATTTAATAAACATAAATGATGAGGTGTATTACACACTCTCTCTCTCTAATGAGAGCGGAAGTGCAGAAACTCTACACTTTATCTTCTTCCTTAAGCCATCAAAAATTCAAAATGAACCCAAATTAGGATTTGATGTATTTCATCAACCGTAAGTCCAAATCTTACAAATAATATATGGTTTCGAAGGTCTCGAAACAAGGATTCTCAATATGTAAGATTTGCAGACTGAAATTAAAGCATGTAAAACCATCATGCATGTAAAGTTTCAGGAATATAAAATGGGTCTCCGTTTTTCTTGAAATCTAACCGTTGGATTTTCATGAAACTTTGCAAATATATTCTACATGAAATATACTACAACATATATAAATTTCAAGTTGATTGGAGACAGTTCGAAAAATTATTAATTTTCATGCATATATCATGTATATATATAATTATACACATCTTTTAATGCATAAAAATAAGCACGAAAATGCCCATTTAATGTCCTGATACCAATGTAAGAGTTGTATAACGTAGCAGGTAAAAAGATTCAAGCCATACCTTAGGTGATGGAATTCGAAACGATGAACCTTGTGGGTAAATCACGTGCTTTGCAAACCACAAACTACGAACATCCAGCAATGGAGTGATACCACAGTATGAGTATCGCCCACACTATTCACAGTGCAAAGGCTTGAGTGTTTTACAATACAAATGGGAGAGAGTTAGAGAGAGAGTATGGGAAAGATATCGATCGTTGTTCTAATTATCCCACATCCCATATATAACGTATCTGATATAAAGACTATCTAACCATCTATCCATATCTGTTGATAAGATATGATAGATATAGATATAAGATAGTGGATTATCCAAAACAAAGGATAGATAATAATTTAAATTCAAAAATCAAATTATTTAGATGATTTGATATAGGACATGGGTCATGCCACATGGGTGCCCAAATCCAGGTCCAATACCCGGCCCAATTTCCTACATAAAGTCATGGCTTCAACAAGCCAAATAGTAATATTGTGGAAAAGGGGGTCTGCGGAGACCACAACAAGATATAAGAATTCTAAACATGTAATTTTATTGTTGTTGAAGACTTTCATGTCAAGATCACAAGACTTACTTAAAGTTTCTAATCATGAATATTATAGGAAAGACTATCTATGCCAGCTTTATTAAAACTAGTGACAAAATCAAAGGCAACGAAAAAGTTCATTTCACAAAAGAAAAATGATTCACTCACATAATTTTTACCCCCACAATCTCCTAAATAACGTGACAAGCAAAATTTGAAAAGTTAGCCTACATTCAAATATTTCTTCAAATTCTCTTTACATGCATTTTGTCTTACCACCTTGTTAAAGGGATCGTAGAAAGAAAAATTGTGTGAATATAGCACTATTGTTCACAAAAATTCTAATTTCTGAAGCTTCCAATTAAATTCAAATATTTATAACTCAGTTATAACTCAGTCATGCTTTTGTGTTTCCACATAATGGAATTTCGTCTGCAAAACCCCCTCTAATTCACATGAAGCTATATGGACAAAAGACTTGTAAATATGTCTAAAGACTCCAATTTGGAAAATAATTTTTTTTAGTTTTTTTTTTCTTTTAAGTCAAAAAAACAATTTTATAACTTTTTTAGGATAAATTACAAATAAACTCCCTAAAATTTGTTTAAAATATGAATTGTTCCCTATAATTTCAAAAATTACAAATACCTTCTTTGTCATAATTCCTTATTGGATAAACTATACTTTGCCTATTTTATATTTGGTCATTTTCTCAATTTGACTCTTAAAGTTTTTCTTTTCTTTTCCTTTGGACCCTTCATGTTTCAAGTTTTTTCCAATTTATTCATAAAGCTAACTTCTATTCAAAATTAGACAAAAAATGCCACGATAACTGTCACATAATATAAAAAATATACTATTATATTAGGATTTAAGTTTGTATTAGAGGTGTGAATTATGTAATAAAATATTTTATACTGCATGACTGTCAATATATTATTTTCTGTCTAATTTTTTACAGAAGTTTGCTTCAGGAATAAACTAGGCAAAACTTGAAACATGAAGGGACAAAGTGAGCAAAAATAAATTTTAAGGGCCAAAGTGAGAAAGTGATCAAACATAAAAGGAGCAAAGTGGAATTTATCGTTCGTCATTTAAAAGAGTTAACAAAAAAATAAAAATTTGAACTTTCCTGCTATACAACAATAAAATTATCATAATTGTTAATTAAAATATATTTGTGATATCATTAAAAACTGTTAATTTTCTTAATAGTTAATTAATGAGATGTATCATTTTTTATACGATTAAAAAATTTAAAGAACATGATATAATTTTTATAATCACAAAAGAAAATTTGTATTTTAGCAAATTTTAGAAATGTATTTATAATTTACCCTTTTTTTTTATAAGCACCCAAAAAAAAAAAACCCCCAATAAAAGGCAATTTTTTTTATTTTATTTACTTATGAAAACAACTGTTTGGCAATGGTTCCCCCCAAAAGTTGAACAATAAAAAAATAATAATAATTACCAAACCTCATCAATTTATCACTATTTAAGACTTGAGTCCGTAATCTCATTGGATTTGAATCGGCAATCTCATAAAATTTATCAACAATATTTTTCTTTTCATCGACTTAAATCCATAACCTCATAACACAGTCATGCTACACAACTGTTAGGCCAAAGGGCCTGTTAACTGTTAGTAAAGTTTACCAAAAATGTAATAAGAGTTCTAGTTAATTTTATCATCATCATATTAGAGAGAGAAAGAGAGGTAAGAGAAATTACCTTTGAAAAAAATGGTGGAGAGAGAGAGAGGGGAAGTATATGTGATGACCGGTCATGCTATTCATTTGTTTCTCTTTGTTTAACCTTGGTTTACTATTGTTATAGCGTTGGATTTTAGTGTAAGGTTTTGGTTTGACTGTTGGATTGTTGTTTTGAAAACTCCTTAACATTTTTGTATTTTATTTAGTTTGATCCTGAGTACTTCACTTATTCCTGAGGGTGAGAGGTCGGGTTCGGAGTGTTGGGGATAGTGCTGGAAATTTTCTGGGCTGGAGGACCAGAGCCGCACGTGCGAGGGCTTGGGCCGCACGTGCGAAGAGGGGGCCACACGTACAGGAGGTGAGGCCGCACGTACGGAAAACAAGGGGAGTGGCTGAGTGCATACTGGAATAAAAGCACATGAAGTAGCAGGTGCTGGAAGGAGAGAGCCGCACGTGCGGGAATCGCTGAGTTCGAAAACTCTATTTTTCTTCCTTCTTTTGGGCTGTGTATATCACTTTTAAAACATTTCCTTCTCACTCTAAAAATCATTTTGCTCCTCCTTCTCTCTAAAAACCTCCACCAAACACTAAAAACCCTTGATTTCTTGCAATCCTTTGGGTTTTGATCCATCATCTTTCACAAGTTTTGGAGAACAAAACAAGGACTTCACTTTGTGCAGTGGAGATCGAAGTTCTACACCTTTGATTTTAGGGTTTCATCCCATCTCTTCAACAAGATTGAGGTAGGGGCTTCTTTGAGTTATATATACATGTTTCTGCAAGATTGATGTTGATTTTAAGGTTTTCTTGAAGATACTATGAAAGTTTTGACTTTTGGCTCAAGAATATGGGGATTTTCAAAAGTGGGTTTAAATCTCAAATCTTTCTAAGTTAATCCTTGAGGGTTTTACCTTCATTGTGTGAGAAAGGATGTTTTGTGTGTGTGCGTCCTTTTAAAAAAGGTGAAGAGATACCTAATCTTAGCTAAAGACCCAAATTTATGGATTTTTGAAATGGGTTGAGGGTCTATAAAATTAATCAATTTGTTGTTATGTCACAATGGAGGAATGAAATGGAAAATATCTTTTGCCATTGTAGAAATGATGAGTTTCATGGAATGTGTGAAATATGGAGATGGAAATTTGTAGTTGAAATTGTAGATAAAGTTATGAAGTAACAAATTGTTGGTTTAACATGAAATGTGAAAAGTATTCACTTGTTGATGAAATTAAACGAAATTATGGGTATCATGCTAGATAATGTTGAAAGAGGAGTAGAAAGTTTGATTATGATGAATCATCGTTGAGAAATTTGATGATGGAGAAATGTTATGTAGTGATGACGATTATTGCATTGCATATTCATTCAATTGACTATTACGAGATTATTATTTAGCTTTGGCATGTATTGTATTGGCACTTCTAACATTGCATTGTTGCAAGTTTTGAGTTGAGATTCGAAAACATTTATATTAAGAAGGAAATGTTATGAAATGAATTTATTGAAATGTTTTGGGGTAAATACATTGGTAAGTCCGGATAGGAGGTGTAGATGAAATTGATTAAGTTGGCCTGAGTGTCCGGGGTGAAAGACCGAAAACACGCGCGGAAGAGGTACCACTTCCCTTCCAGTTAGTAACCGGTAAAGTGGGGTTTTGGTAGTGCTAGTTATGCTTACTTGCAGATACCAACCTAGGGGTTACCTGAGTCGTATTTACTGCCCCTTAAACTAAATTGTAAATTTATGAATTATTGAGATTTCAAATTATCTTTGAGCATGGTAGTTTTCAAAAGATGAAAGATGAAATCTTCTTTTAAAAGGCATAGCATGGCATGTGCATTTCATATTGGGAATCTTGCATAAATGTATATACTTTGTCAAGAATTCTCTACTGGGCTTTATACTCACCCCTATGGGATTTTGGTGCAGGAAAAGACGTGGTGAACCCGCCGAACTAGGGCGTGGAAGTATGTATTGAAAGCACAAGGCTCTATTTTGGTTTGTGATTGAAATTTTTGTGAGCCAAGAGCTATTCATGTATGGGTCCGAGAGACCATTTTTGTGTAACTAGGCTTAAGCCTTGGGAGTTATTTACTTATTTTGATTGAATGATTCTACATTCTATAGTTTCATGTACTAGGATTCATTGAATGTATAATCGCATGTGAGATTATTCTTGTATAAACATTTGAGATTATGTAATGAAATATGTTGGGGATATTTCTGGTATCTCTTAAGAGCCATAGTTATTATTATTGTTTCAATAGTATGTATTTTTGGAGCATTATAGTATAAATCACCAAATAATCCTCTGGAGATGGAGACCTAGGGGGAAGTACATATTTTTTCAATTACCCCTTTAAAATTATGAAAAATATTATTTTAAAAATTATTTTTCCATTTAAATAATATTGATTTTTATCTTCATACTTATATAATTTTGATTGAAGAAAATCAAACTAATAACTTATGAGGTGCACAAGAAATGCCTATTGATTATTCAGTTGAACATCTATACAATAATACACTAATAATTTGTGAAATAAAAGCTAGACTAGATCATTACAAACAATATTCGTGGACCAAATCATACACAAAAGCTCTCACGTGGATCCTTTATTTAAGCTATATGTGAGGAAATTTCCAAGAACCAAGCATCATTAGTTGAAAATTCTGAGATTAATACATTGACAAGAGTTTCATTTTTTTCTTTTGGTTGCTTTTCATTTGGCCTAATAGTTATGTAGTGATCTAAGGTTATGGATTCAAATCTTATGGGAAAAAAATTAACATATTTTATTTTTCTCTTATTATGAGGGTTGTATTATGTGATTGTTGGGTTAGGTCTATGTAGTGATATTGTTGGGTTGAGCTAGTGTTAGTAAACTTTTTTGTTAGGTTTCAATTTGACACTTCTTAATGCAAATTTTACCAACCAAACAATGATCAAGATATGTGTTGACGATTCAATTGCCCCATTAAGATTTTAAAAAATATTTTTTTCATTTACCCATCTAAAATTTTGTTTTTGCTACCAAAGAATTTTCACCATGATTAATATAGTTACAAGTGCTTTCAATTTTCTTTTGGTAACTTTTCATTTGGCCTAGTGGTTATGTATTTTATAAGGTGACACTTTTCTTTATTGACGAAAAACCTAGGTTACAGAATAATGTTTATAACTTAAAATAATAATAATAATTTGAAGTAATTTAAGTAATTATTTTCTAAATAGTAGTTTACTTGAAAAATTATGCTTTTATAAACATTACATTTTGCGCCATTTTAAAAAAATAAATCTTGTAATCAAGATCACAAAAGACTTATCAAATAGTTTTAGTGGAGGGTTAATTATTGATGTAGAACAAGTAATTAAAGAATTTTTGGAACAATTCGACGAGTAAAAAGTAAATAAAAAGTTAAATTGAAAGTAAAAACGTAACTTTTGTAATGAGCTTGGAATCCTCCCAAATTTTGTATCTTGCTTGTGGATTTAAAGTGTTTTTTGTTACTAAAACAATATCTAGCCTTATGTAATATTTTTCGGTGCGTACACAATGTTAGGTCCCTTGTTCTTGTCAATCCCGCGAACAACTTGTGTAATTGAGTTGTAAAATTTCCTTACTGTTTTGTCTTCCTCGCTCGAGCGAAGGAGTCCTTGCTCGAGCGAAAGACTACGTCTGGCAAAAATCTAAAAAAGATGAATGTGCGCTCGAGCGAAGCATGTGTGGCTCGAGCGAAGACTGCGTCTGCATAAAAACCTGAAAGAGTTATTTGTTCGCTCGAGCAAAGGATACGTGGCTCGAGCGAAGCCACTTATGGAAATCACGCGAGTTAAGTTCCTCGCTCGAGCAAGAGAAGCTTCGCTCGAGCAAGCTTCAAAATCCAGGATTTCTATAAGTAGTTGTTTTACTGCAAAACTAGGATTAAGTTTTCAGATCTACTTTGAGATTTTCTAAGGTTTTCTTCTGGAGTATTTTTGTGAGGTTTTCCTTGATATATTGAGTGAGTATTAAACTCATGAATTGAGAAGCGCATATCAAGGAGGTTGATCGAATACATACAAGAGTGTTATTCTTCGGTGGATTTCGAAGATTCAAACGTAGAGTTTCAAAGGAGTTTGATTCTGTACGTAGTCGTTGATTCGACAAGTGAAGTTGTGAATTCGACTTCAGATTAATCAGTTCCGAGACGAAGGCTTGGTGAAAGAGTTACAGAAGGTTTGAAGACAAATTGACTGAGTTGGGTAATTTGTGTGTTATCTTTATAATCTTTCTTTCTTCAATAGTGGATTGATTAGTGGCGTTTCGCCCGTGATTTTTTATTACAATTGAAGGTTCTTCAATTGTGGTTTTTCCACGTAAAAATCGTTTGTGTCGATTTATTGTTTATTTCGAAAACAACAATCTAAATCACTTTCGTAAGTGCTTGATGATTTAGATTATGTGTTTTGAATAATTGGGAATTGGAATATTTTAATCTTGATCTAATCACGAATCACTTAGGATTTTCACACAATACATTTGCGCTTAGTGTTGGAAAAATGGTTTAATATAGGCATATTTTTTGAACCCAAATTTGAGTGAGTCCCAAACGTCTTTTGGGTGGGTCCGAAGAGGTGAAGTGTTCCTTGCCGCGTGGCAAGTCACACGGTGAAGACGGTACGTCAAAACCATTTATGAGTGAATGGGAAGTTGACGTCGTTTTCAGGTCTAACATTAATTTTTTAGATAAAATTCTTTTGAATTTTTTCTATAAAAATTATTGTGGGAATTTAATTTAATTCTAAATTCAAATTTTGGGTTCCTAAGTGGTTTCCTAAAGTTTGTAATTGTGGAAATTTAATTTAATTCTAAATTCAAATTTTAGATTCCTAAATGATTTCCTAAAATTTATACCTCTTTCATTATTTATTAAACTATTCAAATAGTTTAATATATATATATATATATATATTCAAATAGTTTAATATATATATATATATATTCCATATAGTTTAATTAATATAGCTCCATCAGTTTGGAACAAGTTGCACTAACGGACAAACTTTTCAAATTTCCACTAACGGAACTTTTTTGAAGTTGTTTGAATTTTTTGCAACGGTCAAACCTTGTTTGATATAGTGGTGCACCTTTTCTTTTCAAATAAATACATGTTCGGGTATGTTTGAAAGGTCACCAAGTGGGCTATATATACATATCACTTTTCCAGCAGTCCGGATCCGATAGAAAACATTGAGTCTGAAATTTTGTCCTTTTACTGTCCATTTTCTTTTAGTGCATTATTCTTCATATATAATTTTAGGGATAAATATTCAGAGAGTTAGAACACAGGTTTGGTTCGCCAAACAATTTGTTTTGGAGTGCTACTACAAATTGGTTAAGATCATTGTATCCTGGGAGATAGACGCCACTCAACCGTAAGCACCGTAGCGGGCCGAATCTGTCTTAAGGACAGAGTGTCACACACTTGACTTGGTCTTATTTAATTCGGTTCGATAAATAAATCCGGTATGTTATTTATTTATTTTGTTTGAATTTATTTCTAGTTATTTTATTTACATAGAAGATTGTTCCAACACTTAGTTCATTCACTTTAAATTATAACAAGCAAATTCTTAAACTTTAAGTTAAGTTTCAATGTTACTCTTCCACCCACTGACATTAATAAAATTGACAAAAACTTGACATATGAACCACACATTATTTTTTTTTTTTTTTGTCAAACGTTGACACTTTCACCAAAAACTTATTTTGAACATTTCACATTTAATTGTGTCCTAATGTTACATGTAAGTTAATTATAATATGTCTCATTAGTATCAATGGATGGAAAAATATATAGAAACTTAAAGAGGTTGAATGTCATAAAAAAATGCATGAAAAACGTAATTTGTAATTTCAATTCATCCCCTACAATATAAAAATTGAATTTCAATGACAAATTTTAAAAACAAATTATATAAAAATTCCATATGCATAATTTTATTGTTATTGAGAATTTCAAGTCAAAATTAAAGAAGATTTGCTTAAAACTCCTAATCAATATTTGAGAAGACTTTCTATGCAAACTTTTATGAAAGTTTGTGACAAATCTAAGCATGTAGGGTAGATTTTTTAAATACTAAAAGACACATGTCACAAAAATTCTAATTTTTGATGCTTCCAATTAAATTCCAAAATTTCTATGACTCTAAAAGTCATGCATTTCTTTTTTCACATAATTTAATTTCACTTACAAAAATCCCTCTAAAGACTTTTCAACAATCCATTTTTTTCCACATAAAAGACTTTTTAGGGTCACAAAATATTCTTATTTGGCCCAATCAAAAAAGTATATTAATAATAATAATAATAGTGTTGTTTGGTACAATTTATTATAAATTAAAAGCTGATAATTTAAAAATAGAAGTCAAAAGAATCATGTCACCTAGATTTTAGAAATTTACTTTTTTTCAATTTATTTAATTTATTTTTGCCTAAAAAAAAAAAAGCAGAAATTGAACCAAAGTGCCTACAAAAATTATAAGCAACTCAAATAGGCTTCACGAAATAGGCAAAAAAGAAATTTACCCAAAGCATCTTCAGCACAAAAAAAAAAAAAAAAAAAAAAAAAAAAACCAACGCCGACAACAACAACAATAGCAATAATAACAACAAAAATAAAATATTTACCAAACCTCATCAATTTATAACCATTCAAAGCTTATAGTCCAGTTTAATAAAAGTGTAACAAGAGGATTACTAAAGACTTATGTAAGCATTGTAGTAAACTTCTAAATTAATTTTACTGAAAAATCAAACTTATGAGAAAAACAAAAGGGTAAATTATATTGATATTCCTTGTATTTTGATCCTTACGTCATTTTAGTCTCCGTAATTTTAATTGATTAGATTTGGACCATGAATTTATGATTTTACCTCAATTTAGTCCAATTGATACAATTGTTAGCATTTTTTAATAAAAAAATAAACACATAAGTGGCATGTGTCACGATTTAAAGGGAAAAATTTTAAGTTTACTCAACTAAGTGAGTTAACTTCAATTAATTCGGCGATAATATTTTGTCAAAAGCACTAACGATATTATTAATTAGACCAAATTGATATAAAATCTAAAATTGAGCCAATTAAAAGTATATGGACCAAAATGACACAATTGACAAAACATAAAAACTGGCGGTGTAATTTATCCAAAACATAATTTTATGGTTATCCAATCAAAATTATTAAAGATTTACTTAAAGCTTATAAACAATATTATGAAATTTATTAATAAAATCAAGCTAGTGACGTTGAAGAAAGACTTGCACGCTATATTTTCTAATATTTAAAGATTTATGACAAAAATTCTAATTTGTGAAGCTTCCAATTAAATTCAAATATATTTCCACTAATTTGTGGAGTGAAAGCTAGATGAATACAAACAATATTCGAGGACTAAATCATCCACTAATATGTGAAGAAATTTCAAAGGACCAAGCGTTAGTTGAAAATTATAAGATTAATATAGTTTCAAGAGCTTTCAATTTTTCTTTGGATTTCTTTTTAATTATTAACTTATAGTCGGTTTGAATTTTCTTAGGTTAGTCATCTAACTTGATAGAACAATTTGGGTTTGGGGGATCCATTTTGGGATCGATTTTAATAATTCAAACCACTCACTTTTTAAGATTCATTGAACAGAAAATTCATATAAAATATTAAGGTGATTGTAGATCAATAATTATATATTTGAATAATATTTATATTACAAAAAAATAGATGTTATTCTTGAATATATATTTATCATCCATTTTTTTTTAAAACAAATGTGATTAAAATATATAGTTACCGACATCCAATGATCTTGATTTTTTTGTATTAATATTGTACTCAATAAGTTCTAAAAAAGTGAACAGTTTAAATTACTGAGGTTGACTCCAAAACGAGCTTACTAAGCCCAATTATTCTTTAAGTTGAATGGCTAACTTGAGAGAATCCAATCCAATTAATTTATTTATTATACTGATTGAGAAGGGAGGGTTTGCACCAATGAAACATCTTATAAAAAGCTTCCTTCTTCAATTCTCTCATTACTCATCTGTCCATCCCTTTCTTCAATAATGATGTACAATATCTTGAAAGATTTTCACAACGAATAATGTTATATATATATATGGCTTCTTCTTAAGTGTGCAACCCATAAAAGGTGTAAGTGGGTTGCACACCATGTGCCACTCACACAAAAGGTGTAAGTGTAAGGTGTAAGTGTAAGTGGAAGGTATAAATGAAATGTATAAGTTGCACACCATGTGCCACTTACACAAAAGGTGTAAGTGCAAGGCAAAAAAGGTGTAAGTATAAGGTGTAAGTGAACACAAAAAGGTGTAAGGTGTAAGTTGCACACTATAGCATTACCCTATATATATATATAATTTTTGTAGAAAGAATTCATACGAAATGATGATGTCATTTTGTAGTCCTCTTGTCTCAAGCAAAAACACCTAATGGTAGTTTATAATTAGAAAAATATCATATTATATTATTTTTTAGTTTTATTTATAAAAATTAAGTTTTTGAATCATTTTTGTTTTTAATAATATAGTTAAAGCTTATATAGTTTATTATTTTTTTCCTGAAGAAGGCCCGATTTATATTAGTAATAAAATTAACCGAAGGATAGAATCCATTAAACTAATACAATGATAATAAGTGAGACTATACAATGAATTTTCAGTTTATATTTTTTTATTATTGAATTATTATTAAGTTATAAATAGGAGAGTGCATATAGAAAGCATCATATCCAATTCCCTCTCTACCACCCAATACTGGTGTAAGAATGGGTTTCTTACAATCCAATTATCAACTCACAATATGTATCCTATATTCCCTAATTTTCTGCTTGTCTTCTTCTGCACATCTTTGCCATAATGACGAGAGCACTGCTTTGCTCCAATTTAAGAAATCCTTTTCCTTCAATTGCTCTGCTTGTAAATGCAGCAGAATTCCTGCTCAATATGATATTGATAATTGGAAAGAGGGTACAGATTGTTGTGCATGGGATGGGGTCACATGTGATAACACCACTTCTCATGTCATTGGCCTCGACCTCGTTTGTAACTGCCTATATGGTACCATCCATCCAAACAGCAGCCTCTTCAATCTTGTTCACCTTCAACACCTCGACCTTTCTCTAAACAACTTCAATCACTCTCAAATTTTACCTTCATTTGGCCGTTTCACAGATTTGACCCATCTTTACCTCTCTGACTCCTATCTTTCTGGCCCAATACAATCATCAGAAGAAGAAGTCTGGCAAGGGAATAACTTCTCCAATAGCATTTTCCACTTACAGAAATTGCAGGAGCTGCGGTTAGACGGTAACAGAGAACTCACAGGTAAACTTCCAAGTTTTATTAATGGAACTCTCCGGCACCTTAGGCACCTTAGGTCGTTGGATCTCTCTGAAATAGATTTCACCGGAGAGCTACCTAATTCCATCGGCCAACTTGAGTACTTGGAGGAGCTATACCTCTATGACTGCAATCTCTTCGGTACGATTCCGAGATCGCTTACAAACCTCACGCGATTAATTTGGCTTGATCTTTCATACGACAATTTTGAAGGCCCAATTCCTCAACTTTTTTCCAACTTCTCGCAACTTTATTATGTAGATTTCTCAAACAATCAACTAACAGGTCCCATTCCATCATCAATAACTGGCCTTCCAAACCTACAGTATCTAAATTTAGGCAGTAACTCAATCAATGGGACAATACCTTCTTCCTTGTTTCATCTTGTGAACCTTACCCGTCTTGATCTTTCGTCAAACAATTTAAGCGATACTGTTGAGCTGGACACGTTTGCAAAGCTTGAATATTTGGATTCTTTGGATCTTTCAAACAGTGGTCTATCATTGACCACCACCAACTCCACTCCCTCCTCTTTCCGAAACATTAGGACATTACGATTGTCGTCTTGCAACATAAATAAAATTCCTGAATTTCTGAAAACCCGAAACGAAGTTTTGGACATGCTATACCTTTCGAACAACCACCTGAATGAAGAACTTAATCCACTTTGCAATCTTCATTCTCTTAGATTTCTCGATCTGTCCAATAACCAATTGGCCGGATTAATTCCTACCTGTTTTGGGAACTTCAATGGAAATTTAACCTTGTTAAATTTGCAAAGAAACAATTTCCATGGTAGCATCCCTCAAACATTTGGATATGCAAGCATGTTACAGGAACTTGACATTAGCCACAATGGATTGCAAGGGGTGCTTCCAAGATCATTGGCGAATTGCACGAACCTAGAAATTTTGAATCTGGGCCATAATTTCATAGAAGATGCTTTTCCATTTTGGTTGGAGAACCTGCCCCAATTGAAGATTATTGTCTTGCGAGATAATAAATTCCATGGTCCCATAGAGCAACCAAGGAAGAGATTAGCCTTCACCAATTTACATATCATTGACATGTCTCACAATGAATTTACAGGCACTTTGCCATCAGAATACTTTGAGAGCATGCATTCAATGATGATGGATGATGAAGACAAATCCTCCTTAAATTATATGGGCATTGGTTATGATTATTATTCGGTAACCATAATGAATAAAGGACTGGAAATGACACTCGTAAGGATCATCACCATCTTCAAAGCTATTGATTTCTCGCACAACAAGTTTGATGGAAAGATTCCTATATCTATTGGAAGACTCAAAACCCTCCGTGTCCTAAATTTTTCAAGAAATGGCTTCGCAGGTCCGATTCCATTGTCCTTGGTGAATCTAACTGAGCTTGAGTCCTTAGATCTATCCCAAAACAGGCTCTCTGGTGAGATACCTCAACAACTAAAAAGCTTGACATTCCTTGAAGTTTTTGATGTCTCGCAAAATAATTTAACTGGGATTATACCACGAGGCCAGCAGTTTGAAACATTTTCAAACACTTCATATGAGGGAAATCTAGGCTTGTGCGGGTTTCCATTGTCAAAGAATTGTGGGAATGTCCAGATAGCAGAATCACCAACTTTACCATCCTCATTTAGCCACAATTTTAAGTTCAAATTTGATGGCTTTGGTTGGGAAGCTGTGTTGATGGGATATGGGTGTGGAGTATTGCTTGGTTTGTTGATTGGAAGTTACATTATTCGAAGGAAAGAAGAATGGCTCGTAAGGATTTTTGGTGTAAAAATGTGCCAACATGGGAAGAGATCAAAGAAGGTTTGGAAGAAGATAGCTCATACAAAGTCAATTATAAATTGTTTGTAGTAAATATATTGCGTATTCTAATAAATTGGAGAAGTATTTGAAGGCTGGAATGCAAGGAAAAGCTATACCGCAATTTTGTCACTATGTCTTCTTTTGCCGATGCAAGTATTGGTTTGTAATCTCCAATGAACGACAACATGTGGAAGAAACATGTGTAATTTTTCTGTTTCATAGAAATGCAACAATCTTATCCTATATACTCTAACTCACTAATACAATATATTGTTATATATATATATATATGTGAGTTTGTGTGTATAATGTATAAGAATATAAATGGAAGTTAGTTTCTAATGCAAACAGGAAAAATTGCAACTTTAACCTTTTTTATCACAAGGCCACTCAAACTTAGTACAAAACAACTTAAGTCTTGTATTACTCAACCATTAAATTGTCGTGGAACACATTTGGAGTAAGAAGAAAATATATTATCAAAATGATCAGATTATGCCCTTATTGTGATCTTTGAAGTAGCACACTTCCTGACGATTTCTTTTGTTGATCAATAATTGATTTGTTATTTTTGTTTTGCATCTCTCTTCACTAATAACCTTTTATGCTCCTTAGTTTCACAATAGTAGTAGACATGTTAGTTGTGTCTATTTCATATAGTCTATAGACCAAAAATTTGACTCAGGCATCCCATAATAGGTACCTAAGAGTTAAACAAGTTAACTTATCCATTTTCCGACACAGACACAAACACAAATATGGCACGATCCAATAATATGAGTATTAAACAGGTTAAGTTAGTATTAAACTTGTATAGCACAAAATTGTTATAGATAGCTGGTTTAATAAATAATTATTTACATATTTTAATATTATTTCTACTAAAAGGTACCATGACATTTTTGAATTACTTATGTAACTCCATCTAATTGATTAAAAAGTATGTGAAATAGAAATTTTAAGGCTAATATTTTTTTTCTTAATTGAAGATAATTTTTTTCCTACTATTTTAATCTAATATAAAAATATAATAATTGGATGTAATTTTGTAAATTAAGCAAAAAATAATTGAATTGAAAGCAAATATTTTTATGAATAATTTCATCCAATAATTGGTCTCTACACTGAGTCTTTTTAACTAATAAGGTTAAAAAAAAAATGATAGGACACATTAATATAACATGAATTGGACAAATACCAAAAATGACATGACTCAAAAATACGAAATAATAAACCGGTTAAGTTAGTGTTAAATAATTCGGATACAAACCCAAAATGAAACAACATAAATACAACCTAACACAACATGACACCCACCACTAGTTCATATAAAGAACTTGTCATTTTATGAAAAATCTATAATATGCAACCAAAAAATTGTGCACGATTTGTACCCTCTCTAATTATAATGATGAGATGTGCACAAAATTACAACACAATGTTCTCAAAATATGATATGATCTCATTCTGTCATAACTCCAATGACCCAATGAGTTACTCGGTGAGTCATAACTCGTAGTGTGATTCAATATGTTTAAGTTATAATTTTAAGCACATTATATTGTAACTTCAGGCACATCATGTCACAATTGAAATCAATGTACATCATGTGCACCTTCTAGGTGCCCTAGCAAAGATTGATCCATAATTACATGTTTATACACTTGTTTTTAAGTTGTAAAAGTTAAAGATCTATGGAAAATCTAGGATTTGCACCGATTGCTCATATGAACAAATAAAATCAAACCAAACTAAACTTTGGGATAAATTTGACCAATTGTGTAAATCCTTTTTAAGCATTCAATTTTCACTTTATACAATTATATTATCTTTCCTTACTATTACATCTACTACTGCGAAACATCCGAGGGCAAGTTTTAATTATGTGTGATGCAAATGACAAGAGTGACAACCGCACACAAATTTACCCTGTACATCTTAGCAGAAGTAACACTCACTGAACATGTTCCCCAACAATAAGGGGTAGAGGTGTGAGGTCGCGATGGAGAAAGGCTAAGAGGTTCAAGTTGCGATGGTTAGGGTTTATAGGAAAGGGTAGTTGTGATGGTGAGGGCTTGGGTGAAAAGGGAAGGAGTTAAGACTGACAGAAACAACAATGGGGCCATGAGGTGTAACAGTGGTAGGGATGATGGGAAATGATGGAAAGGACTAGGGTAGCAAGGATGGGTAGGAGAAGGCTTGAGGGTAACAAGGGAGGGCATGACAGTGGTGGCCAGCAGGAAGTGACAACCAAAGTTGAAATGGGAGAGCACAGAAAGGAAAGAACAGAAAGGAAGGATTGATTGGTCAATTCAAGGGATACATTCCATCATTTTTTTTCCATTCTTCCCACCCCTATTGCAATCGACATAAATTCCCCACTAAAATATGCTTTATTTTCCCAAGTCCCACTAAAATATAAAGGTAAATTACCAACAAGTCCTAGTAATTGGACGTAATTCCCATTAAATCCTATCAATTCGTTGTTGAAAGTTGATCCTATCAACATTGTCGCTAAAAATCATGATTAGTGACTTTTTTGTAACAATTTTTTAAATCTACTGCTAAAAACTAACCATTAATGACATTTTATGTGACGATTTCCTAAATCCATCGTTAAAAACTAACAATTAGCAACTTTTTGTGATAAATTTTTCAAATTGTTGCTAAAACTAACAATTAGTGACACTTTTTTTTTATTTTATAAAAACACCGTTAATTATCACATGACCTATATTGGGCAATAGATCTACCTACTAAGACATGCACGTAAATCTCCCAAAATGTAATTATCCCTTAAAATTATTCACAGAGAGAATGGAAACCATGCTTAAAATTTTCCAAAACTAGCTTCATAGACTAGATACCTTTCTAGGCCTACTAGCTAGAGCATTATAGATTTGTGATAGAAACAAACATAACATATGCACCAACTTGAACTAAAACAGATAAACAAATGCAGAGGGAGGTTGAAACTGCACAAGTGTGTAGCCCTTTTTATGGGTGACTAAATAAGTGGGCTAAAGCGGAATGAGAGTTAAAAAACTTGACAATGCTCTTTTTACGCAACCATCAAACGTTTTTTGTAGGAAGAGGCATAGAAAGAGCAGGCACTATAACATGATTAGAAGATTTCAAAAGATTTGCCACAATTGCTTAATGACATAATATGATGTATTAAAAGTAAACCTAAAACAAAAAAGAAAAATTAAATGAGCACCCTTTCTAGCCTCTACCTCATTGTACTGCTACAAGTAACTAATTTCCTACTAAGGTCGCTGCTACCATTTGAACAAACTAAATTGATTGCCACTTTCTACAAGATTCTCATCTGTGGAATCTGAGCCACTTCCAATTGTGTTATCTTAACTATCATCTGGAAGGAGTTGTATCCTGTCAGCATGCTTAATAATCCAATCAGTGAACTTTGTAGAGGATGCCAACTCAACCACAGCATGTCAGGTTGATTCCTGGGAGAAATTCTCCCACTCTTTTTTTGAAAACTTCTTTCTGTTGGGTGTCCTACGGAATGTTGAATAGTAATCCTGTTGATTTCTCATCACCCTCCCAGTTGTCGGAGATATCATACCTGCAACAACCAAAAACAAACTAATGAATCATGAATTAAAGGTCAATACCAATGCTATATATAGTATAAATTACATGGGTACCATTGTACTTTATAGACATTTTTGGAAAGAGTGCATGAAACCTCCTCAACAAGATTAATCCTCCCAACCAAAAACCTACTTTGTTCATTTCATTTTTATTATGATTACAATATCATGGTCAAAACCAAACCATGAAGAATGAACAGTAGATCATAGGAGCTCTGAAACTGATACCATATCAGGCAACACAAGCCAATAAATGTCACAAACACGAAATATTTCAAAAGAAACTGAAAATACCTTGCCAAGTCAAGCATGAAACCCACTTCTAATATACAAAAAAGAAAACTGTTGTAAAGAAAAAGATATAAAGAAAGTAGGAACAGTTTTAAAGAAACACTTACTGTTCGTTAATCTTTAATTCCCAATTTGTGCAACTACTAATGCACAAATTTGGATAAATATATTAAAAACGTAAACTTCTCCCCATCAAAATATTTCTTGTTCATGTCCTAGTGTGTCTACATCCAATTTTGCTAAAAATTTCACATCATACATCTCATTTAATGCTCCATGCTCCATAAAAACCATCATACAGACTTCATTAGGATAGAGAAACATAATTTTGTGGTTATTCATGCAACATACATTCAAAGGGACTGTCGAATTGCATGCCTACATTTAACCATCATGTTGCAGTCCAGACAGGTGATGATGTATCCTCAACTCAATTCTTTAAATCACTTATAATCTCAATTGAAAGCCAAGATAGAACAAAGTATAAACATTTCAAGATTAAAGCTCATAATCTTAAAATCAACACAACAATTACTTAATTAGAGCTAGCACTGACTGAAACTGCTAGCCTAACAAACACATCAGCAATAAATGGCATCAGGTTGAACAAAGTTTATAAGCAAGTCAACACCAGGTTACCCACTTTGAACCTAAATGAAATTGGGAACAGTGTGGGCTCACAACCAGACTACTTCATTATCACCACTACTTATGCCTCATCATTTTAGGCATAGATAACCTTATGATCCCTATACAATTTACTTGAATACATCTTTCTAAGGTAAGGAACACTAAAAATTATCACAAACAAATCTGACTACAGAATCCCAAACAAAGTTTTATAAGCAGGTCAGCACCAGGCTACTGGCTTTGAACCTAAATGATGTTGGGATGGGTTTGGCCTCACCACCAGACCATTTCAATATCAGTATCACTTATACCTTATCATTTTAGGCATAGATAACCATCTGATCCCTGTGGAGTTTACTCAAATACTCTCTCTTACCATACCAATTTAACCACAATCTCAGAAACCGAACTAAACACTCTCTTTCACCACTCTCTCACTCAACCAGACACTACTGCCACCACCATACATTCTGTAATAAACACAGCTACCACAATCTTTTGCTTTCTCTCGTCCAAAAAACCTCCACAACTTACTACTTTCTTTGTACAGATATTTCTAGTGACAACAATAACCACATACAAGGGGAAAGAAAGAAATTAAAGAGGGATAAAGGAAGACTAGGAAATCTCTTGAGAGAGGAAACTTGTTTCCCTATAAACTCATTTCGGGAACGGACACAGAACTCTCATGAATTTTTAAGGAAAACCTCTAAAAAACATCTCCAAAACAATCCAAGAATTCAAGTACAATTTACATATGAAAGGAAAAACTCCAACTCAATTTGAATAACCTTGCAAGAAACTCTTTCAAACAAACGTTTTAAAAACTCCCTAGAAATGCACTTCTCATAATTTTTACTATCCTTGTATAATCGCAAATATTATTTTTCAACAATAATATATGATTGCTCTAATAAGTTTCCATAGATATTGGGTAGTAGTAGTAGTAGTAGTAGTAGTAGTAGTAGTGTTTTAATTGATCATGAAAATATAAAAATAATTTACATTGCTATTTTTAAGTTTCTTAATAAATTTTTCTTACAAATATCCTATTCAAACTTTACTCTTTTTTTTATTCAACCTATTCAATCTTTACATCACCTACATTTTCCATAATATTTTTGGATGAAGTTTCAGTTTCAGTTTCAGTTTCCCACTTCCAAACCAATCCAATCTAAGCATTGTTTCCCAATCTACGTCAATCATTTTTTGCCATTTTGTTCTATCAATGGCTACAAGTTCAAATAAATTTGTAGGAAATTAATGTAATGATTTTATTGATCATATTGTGTGTATACAATGGAGAGAATGATCTCTCTTTTATAGGGAGAATGAGTTACAAATGGAGGAATTAAATTAACCTAAAATGGAGCACTAAACAACTTAATGGAGCATTATGGAACATGGAGCACTTGCTTCTTGTGGAGCACTAATGGAGTGGAGTAGGTAGGTGGTAGTAGGTGGTAGTGGTAGGTGGAGTAAGTTATAGGTTTTTTACATTTCAACAGCCCCCCTCAAACTCAAGGGGGTTAGGAACTAACCAACTTGAGTTTGGAGAGAGGAACAAAACAGGAAAATAAAATGACAAAATAAAATAAAAGAGGATAGGAGACACTGTATGGTCGTGTCAGACCGCTGTAGAAAACAGTTTATGGGGTCATGTCGGACCGTTGGAGAAAAACAGTTTACTGGGTCATGTCGGACCGTTAGAAAGCAGTTCTTGGGTCATGTCGGACCGTTGTAGAAAACAGTTCTTGGGTCATGTCGGACCGTAGAAAAGCAGTTCTTGGGTCATGTCGGACCGTTGTAGAAAAAGCATTTCTTGGGTCATGTCGGACCGTTAGAAAAAAGCAGTTCTGAGTCTTGTCGGACCCATATAGAAGCTAACCGAATCAATGTCGACAGTTCTGAGTCTTGTCGGACCCATATAGAAGCTAACCTAATCAATGTCGGACGTTCTGAGTCTTGTCGGACCCACAAAAGTTGCACCCTCAAAAGGCGTGCCCAATCTTATCAAAAGGCGTGTCATCAAAAGGCGTGCCATCAAAAGGCGTGCCCGACAGCCATCAAAAGTCGAGCCATCAAAAGGCGTGCCATCAAAAGGTGTGCCCGACATCCATCAAAAGTCGAGCCATCAAAAAAGGCGCGCCGCTTTGTCATCTTGCGCTGAGAGGCGCGTGAGGCGCGTGTCTGCCTTGCCTATTTAACCAAGGCGAGGCTGTCGCTGATGCATTACAAACCAGCTGAAAAAACTCTTCGTTCTCTCTGTACCACTTCTGAGAGAGATACTCTGAAACATTCTACAACCAACCCTGAATATGGCCTCTTCTTCCCGTTCAGCTACCCAGAACATAGCCTCGTCGTCTCGTGGTCTTACTCTCTTTCCTGACCTCAACGAGGCCACAACCCAGAATATGGCCCTTGAACCTCAACCAAGTGCCCTTGGACCAAGCCCCCCTGGGTTTGCACCGTTGAACTATCCGATGGTAGCAGTTGAGCAGATAATGGCTGCTCAACTCGATTAAGCCAATTATTATACATTAAGGTCATGTGTTGAGACCATGACTGCGGTCAACAACCTGTCGCACCGGCTTCAGAGTAGAACAAATGAGGTGCAGCAGGTAAAAGCTCAATCGCTCGCTCCAAATAGCGTATATCGGATGCGGCGAGAGATATGTGTGCTCAAGGCGTAAAACAAGGAACTGGCGGAAGGCCACCGTGATGCTCGATTTGGAGGGCCGCCATTTGTCACGGTTGAGGAGCACGGAAGAAACGTGCTTTCGCTCAAGGAAACACGGAGGCAAAGACAAGGGACGCCCAAGACAAAGGCAAGAGGAAGAGATCGGCAGAAGATGCGAAAAAATAAGGCCGGTTTTTTGTTGTGGTGGTAGTAGGAGATTGTTGGGTTTTTTTTTTTTTTTTTTTTTTTTTTTTTTTTTTTTTTTTTTATGTAAAATGGTGATCGAGTTTGATCCCTGGCATGAATAAAATAAAGTTGGTGTGCAAATCTGAATGGTATGAATTTGATTTGAAAAAAAAGGCAAAATTTAAAAATAATGTGACAAATAGTTTTGAATGGAAGCTGGACAATATGGCAGAAATAGTTAGCTTATTGGAGCAAATTGGGAAGGAGAATTTGCTCGGAACATTGACACTAGACTCCCTCACAAAGTTATTTGGGGACTTACAGAGGCGGTATGCTGATGATTACAACCCAAATACCATTGGGTCTAGTTCCTGATGTGTTCATTCGCCAGTAGTTCTGTTGGGAGCAGCTCCTTCCAACCCAAATACCATTGGGTCACTTCTTCAAAATTTGGGTTTGAGCACAACCCATGGTACAAAACTTGTTGCCACTTGTCAAAGAATACATCCATTAACTGGATCATGTGATGAATCGGAATAGCAGTAGCCCAGGTTTGGATCCAGTAGAACTGATCAAGCTTCTGGTTTGCCGGGTTCACTTGGAATTCATGCATAACAGTGATCAATTTCGGAAGAATAAATCGGACCATCAGTTGTTCCCAACTGGCTGGATCAAACACAGTCTTCCAAGGAGACAATATATAGTATGCAGACATGTCACTAGGGTGCCAAGCATGAAGAACACCTTCCAATCTATTTCGTATGGTGTGATAGAAAGTCTCCAGCTTCTGTCCCAATAATGGTAGCCATGGATGCACCCAGGCATGAATTGGAAGAGAACTCCGGACCCACAGAGGTTGATCAGAGCCTACTGTCAATCTGCTGCAACTCTCAATCTCTTGAGGGCTTTCGCCACCGGAGGGTACGCCGCCATGCAGCGAGTCCCCCAGTGGAATATGGATTTCACAGAGCACAGTGAGAAGGGAGATAGGTATCGGGAACTAGCTAACCGGGTTGATGAGGCCCTTGGATTCATGTCTGCTGCTGGACTTACAGTTGATCATCCTAGCATGACAACCACTGATTTTTGGACATCGCATGAGTGCTTGCTCTTGCCTTATGAGCAGTCACTTACCAGGATGGATTCAACTTCCGGCTTGTACTATGATTGTTCTGCTCATTTCCTCTGGGCTGGGGAACGAACTCGGCAACTTGATGGTGCCCATGTTGAGTTCTTGAGAGGAATTGCTAATCCCCTTGGAATTAAGGTGAGTGACAAAATGGACCCAAATGAGCTGGTTAAGCTCATTGAGATATTGAATCCTCAGAACAAACCAGGGAGGATTACAATTATCACAAGAATGGGAGCAGAGAACATGAGGGTGAAGCTTCCTCATCTAATTAGGGCAGTTCGCAGGGCAGGGCAAATTGTAACTTGGGTTAGTGATCCTATGCATGGCAACACCATCAAGGCTCCTTGCGGTCTCAAAACTCGCCCCTTCGATGCCATCAGGGCCGAAGTGAGAGCCTTCTTTGATGTGCATGAGCAAGAAGGCAGTCACCCGGGTGGAGTTCATTTAGAGAATGTATTGATAGAGATTACAGAGGAATAGGTTGAGGTCCGGCGGGCGGCCAAAGGCGAGATTGCCGCCCGCCGGTGAAGCGAAAATATTAGGTGTTAAACCCGCTCTGATACCATGTAGGAAATTAATGTAATGATTTTATTGATCATATTGTGTGTATACAATGGAGAGAATGATCTCTCTTTTATAGGGAGAATGAGTTACAAATGGAGGAATTAAATTAACCTAAAATGGAGCACTAAACAACTTAATGGAGCATTATGGAACATGGAGCACTTGCTTCTTGTGGAGCACTAATGGAGTGGAGTAGGTAGGTGGTAGTAGGTGGTAGTGGTAGGTGGAGTAAGTTATAGGTTTTTTACATTTCAACAAAATTAAATACATTCATATCTTTTTTTACGACTATATCCCATGTTAGTTTAAGTCCTCCCCTTCCCACAACATTTTATTGATAGAAATCATATCACTCTTCTTTGTCGTTGCATCTACATTTCTTCATTGTAAATGACCAAACCATCTTAACCTATTTTCTCTCAACTTATCTTTCAATCAGTGTTACTCCTACCATTTCAAGAATATATTTATTTCTAATTCTATCTTTCTTAGTCTTACCACCCATCCAACTAAGTATCTTCAACTAAACTACACTCATTTTATTGACATGTATTTTAGTTGCCTAATATTTTGTCCCATAAAGCATCATTAGTCTTATAGTTGTTCTATTAAATTCTTCTTTCAATTTTGTTAGAATTCACATAATATGTCAAATGCACTCCCACACTTGAGCCAACCTACTTTAATTCTATGAATCATGTCATTTTCAACCTCACTATCCTTATTAATAATCAAACCTAGGTAACGAAAAAGTTCACTTTGTTATTTCTAATTTTCAATCTCTACTTCTCTATCATTTCTATTTCTATTGTTGCTAAGTCACACTTTGTATATTCAGTTTTATTTTTACTAATTTTAAACCCTTTTAACTTGAGTGCTTCTCTCCATATTTGTAGTCCAGTGTTAATTTCTTCCTTAGTTTCATCTAGAACAATATCATCTGCAACCTGTCATCCTAAATGTGTTTAGTTAATTCATCCATGACCATGGCAAATAGGTAAGGATTCAAAGTTGGCCCGTGATGCAATACAATAGTGATTGAGAATTTACTAGTTTCTCCTACAAGTGATCTAATTGTGGTCGATACCGCATTATACATTCATTTTATTGCATGCATATACCTTTTGGTCACACCATTTTTCACCAACACTCACCATATTATATCCTATGAAGCACAGATACTTCAAAAAGGGAGACGTATCCATATTGTATACGTATTGGATACCAATACTCGCGGATACACATCGGATACTTATTAAAAGTATTGAATACTTCTTAATTATTTTTTCATTAATTTTGGAGCATCGGATACTTAATTTTGAAGTATCAGATACTCCAAGTCACATATTACTCCCAATGCTTTATTTAGTTATTTGAAAAGAACATAGTGAGAGTTAAAGTAATAAAATTTTTCAAATTAATGTATCCTAATTGTTTCATGCATGTCCTCTATAACTACATAGATAGTTGAAAAAACTAAAAATCCCCTAGATATTGATTTGTGATTATGTATTAATTTTAATCAGTAAACAACAATCCCAATCAAACAATTAAAGACAAATCAATACAACGATTTTACGTGGAAAAACCACAATTGGAGCGCCTCCAATTGTTATAAACCACGGGCGAAAGTCACAAAACAATCCACTAAAAAGACATAAAGGAATTACACATGTATACTCTCAATTACCTAGTGAATCCACACCCAAATTGAACCAACCCCTCTGTGCCTCTTCCAGCCCCGTCTTCACCTCGGAATTGTCTTGCTCAACGTTGAATCCACAACGCCGATGTCGAATCACGACGATGAGCCACTCCAGAATCTACCAAAGCTTCAGGCTCGAATTCTCTAGAATCCACCGAAGAACAACACTCTTGAATATGAACAATCAACCTCCTTGATGTGTGCTTATCAAAACATGAGTTTAATACTCAATCAAAACATCAAGGAAAACTAGTAAAACACCCCAAAAGAAAACCCCAAAAGCCTTAAAGAAGATCTCAAAGATGTAATCCTAGTTTTGGACTAAAACAAGTACTTATAGAAAACAGGGACTGCGAAGCTCGCTCGAGCGAAGACTCTCTCGCTCAAGCAAGGAAACAAAAACTCGTGTTTTCCTCAAGAGGCGTCGCTCGAGCCAAGCTTTTGTCGCTCGAGCGTACAATCTTCCTTCTCAGGTTTTTGGTAGACAGACACAGCTTCTGAAAGCAGAACTTCTTCGCTCAAGCACACACTCCTTTGCTCGAGCAACCAAATAACTTCGAATGCATTTTTGCATTTTGCTCGGTAGCACTACCCCTCGACCCCGCCTGGGCGCTGCCCCGGACCCGCCAAGGAGCACTGCCCCCTAGACCCCTGCGAGCTGACCGAGCAGCTCGATCCCCATCATAGTCAGCGAAATGGCAATCATGAAAGAATTAGCACCACAAACTTCTCTGCAAGGCACAATTCGGGTTGGATTTGCATCGAAAAACTCATAGCCTCACTGAAATAAAAAGTGCGAATACAAGTACAACTGAAAGGAGTTTTGTCAAACGGGATTGCCAAGAATAAAACCTAACAATCTCCCCCTTTGGCGATGCCATGACAAAACACACCTAACAAATAAAATCCTAATCACCCCAACCCATTACAGCCAACAAAAGCAAACTTCTTTCTCAAGATCAAAATCTGCAAAACAACTATTAATGCCACAATCTCCAAAACAACTATTAGTGCCACGAGTATATGAAAAAGTAATAGACACGAGTATATGACAAGATTATCTTGAAACATGAGAGCGAAAACATGAATAGATGCGACTTGGAGATTTTAAGAACATGTAGCATGAATAGATGAAAACTAAGACACATGCACCCGACCTACCCATGGCATGAATACATGAAATCCTAAAACAAGACATTTACAGTAAAGATTAATAAGAGAATATAACAATAGTAAAATTAATAAATTAACAAATAAATAAGCGAGTAAACTTGAATTCAATATTTTTACTAGTGTGAAAGGAGAAAGCACAGAAACATGTGGATTACTCTATTAATGTAATATAAACATATTAAACTTGACATTAAAATAAAACATTTGCAAGACCTATTGAAAATTTAAAAAACAAACAAGCTATTGTCTAATATTAATACCTAATTTTTAAAGATTAGTGTTTTGCATTATAAAATTACAATGTGATCTCTTAACATTCTTAAGCTTATGTGTAACTCCTACTAATAATTTTTTTTTTAAATATATTTTTTACAAACGTATTCTAGCCGTACCCGTATCCTACTTGTTAGGTTTTGTCGTATCGCCATATCCGTATCTCGTATCCATATCCGTGCTTCCTAGATTATATCTCTAGGCACCCTATCGCAAGTTTTTTTTTTTTTTTTTTTTTTTGAAAATCTATAAAACCCATATTTAGATCCTTCATCTTCTCTTTTTTGTACTTCTCTATTAATCTTCTTAGTAAAAATAGTGTTTCAAATCCAAAGAGATTCTCTAAGACTATTGTTATAACTCTTAAGTGATGCTCAATCATTCTCACCAACAATTTTATCGTATTGACTTATCAACTTAATGTCTCTATAATTGTTGCAATTTTGGATATCTCATTTATTTCTATATATAGGTATTAAAATACTATCTCTACTCGTCAGCCATTTTCCTAGTTATTAGAATCTTATTAAAGAATTTTGTTAACCAGACAACTACTTACCTAAGCATTTCCAAGCCTCAATAGGGATACAATCTAATCCTAATGCCTTGCCTTATTTATTTATTTGTTTATTTTTATTTTTTGATAAATTTAATGCCTTGCCTTATTTCATCCTTTTTTAATGCAAATTCCACCTCAAACTCTCGTAGTTCGATGATAAAACTTATATTCTCTAGTTCCATCAAGGCTATTATATTCCTCCTTCCAAGGTTTTAAAATGATTTCCACTGAACAATTTCTCAAATTATCATTCACTTTTTCTTAATCTCCTCATCCAACCTCCTTATTGGTCAACTTATGTCTTAAAATTATTCCCATTTTTATCCTCTTTCACTATGGCTTATATCTCACTATTCAACCACCAAGTATATTTAGATATAGGAACGTTTCCCTTTGACTCTCCATGGCACTGCTTTCGATATTCTTTCAATACATTATGCTATTGTATTCCACATGTTATTAGTAACACCTATCAAACCCCATGTTACTTCTTTAAACACTATATCCTCAATTTCTCACTTTTTAGATTTCACATCTAGTTCATGAGTTTTTAATATATTTCCCGCTTTGATTTTGCTCTTTGTTATTGTATATAATACTATATATTGAATATTGCTAGCCTACTTTGTGCCATTAACTTCCTTCGGAAATAACCTTGAAAACCTTTACATATTCAGCGGTCCATTTTTCTGACAAGAAAATGATCTATCCAACTCTTATTTGACCCATTTTTTAAAGTTATGTGTTTAACCCTCCTTTTTTAAAAAGTTGTTGGTTACTATATGATCAAATGCTACTGCGAAATCTAAGATGTTCTCTCCGCCCTCATTTCAATCACCAAAACCATATCCACCATGTATCCTCTCGTGCACTTGCTTATATTTTCGGACATGACTATTGAAATCTCCACCTATAATTATTCTGTCCTCTACAAATATTTGTTGTATTAACTCATCCAGTTGATCCCAAAATTTCCTTTTAATATGTTTTTGCAATCCTATTTGGGTTGCATAGGCGCTAATTATACTCTCTAGTTACAATTTTAATTAATATTATTATGTAACTTATTCTCATAATTATTACTACCTTATTTTTCAGATGCTTAGCTACACCATTTCTACATCTTTTTTTTTTTTTTTGATAAATAAATTTTATTGAAGAAGAGCATCAAGAAGATGCTAAAGATACAAAAAAGGTCCCCATAAAAAGGAGCGCTAGCCAATTACATCATCAAGGAAATCAAAAAAGGTAAACAAATCAAGATCCACACGCCCTGACACCCAAGCACACAAGACTCGCAAAAATCTATCTACTAAACAATAATTCCAGCATACAAAATGTTGTACCAAGTTTTTTCTATTTCGTTTACTTTCTCAGCTACTCACCTAGTTTCTTGTAAGCATGTTATACTTTCCTTCTAATCATTGAATATACTAAGTCCATAGTTTTATCTGTCAGTGTTCCCTTTTCCAAGTTGCTAATGTAAACCAACAATCCTGGGCTAATTTCTTTACAGGTGCTCATCCAAGAAAACATAAGGACCTTTTCCTATTTTTCATTGCACTAAGGCACCGATGTAGTGATCCTTGCCTATTTTTCAAAACATGTTGCTTACAGAAAACATCCTAGCCCTTGCATGTTCATGTTCATAAGAGATCTAATGGGGAGTTTTACGTGGTAACTATGGAAGTGATCCATGATGTGAAAGGAAAATAAGAGGGAAATAAAATGCTCTGCAGAAGCTTAAATCTTTTTAGAAAAAATGTTTCAACAGACGAAACAAATATTAGGGAGAGAAAATGCAGATTTTAACAAAAATGTGTTCCTTTAACAGGAGAGTCAGACCAACCAGAAGATCTCCTTGAGCTGTTCCACAGTGTTCCCCGTGAAGCCACCATCCCTGACCTGCTGAGAAATTCAGCATGATTTTGTCTTACATTTGCTCATCCTCTAACCCGCCAAGGATTCCCATTTGCAGAATAAATTGAATTCTCAAAAGTAATGGTAGAGCTACATACAAATAATTAGTTAAGATCTTGTTATCAACTGAGCAGATCTGTCTTCAATCTATATTCATGACCATTTGTATATTAAATCAAGCATACCACCCATTTTGACTAATCCAAAATGGATTTCAACATCCCAACAGATAAACTCAAAAAGCTAATAAGATCTATTTGTTTTTGATTTAATAAGTTGAATAAATTGAGTTAAGCATCAATTATATGAACATTTATTTGGTATAATAATTACCAGTCCGCTAGCATGATGCAAGGGGAGAGTAGGGAAAAAATGGTGCAAGTAACTTACTCTAGACCATTCCACTTGAAGGAAGTGATAAGAAAGCAGATTGACAAACAAGAAGCCAATGCCCCCATTGCCAAAGGAGTATCAAGAGTACTCTTACAGAAAATAAGAATAAAAAATTCAGAAATAATACAATTCTGAGAGTAGGAAGAAATTGCAGGAATGCAAAGCAAATTGCACACTGATTTCCGTTTGGTCCAGAGATATGCAAGTGGAGCGTACAGCAAGCCTCTAAATGAGGGATACGTGGGTACGTCTAAAAAGTATCCAAAAATTAGACACGGGTACGTGGATACGGCCAAACATGGATGTGTTAAAAAAATATTATGTATTTTTCTAATAAACTTACAATAATATATGGCTCATAATGATTACACATTTTTATGATGATGCTACACATTTGTAGTTAAAAAATATTGGATAAAAATATATATAACGTTATTTTAAAAAAAAATGAATAATTGATTTTCCATGTATATAAGTTAAATCCCAACTTAATTAGTATTAGGCCCAAACATGAGAAGCTCATGTAAAAGCCAGCCAGCCTAATAACCTTCTAACTTTTATTATAAGGCCCTTTTTATTAACAGACCAAAGTGCATACTAAATAAGCCCAAATGCACCAAACCCTTTAATATAACCCTAGCAACCAACGACAAAGATGAATACAGAAGACGAAGATGATAAATGACGATGACGATGAGGTCGTAAGCCATGTTTCTCTCCTCCTTTGTTGCTGCCGTGAAAAATAGAAAAGAAAACCAACCATATCCGTTTGTATTTAACTGTATTCCCCACCTATACTCATGTCGTGTCGTGTCGTGTCGTGTTGACATGGGTACCTCTCAAAATACAAACAGTCCGTGTAACGTAACTCTTTAGTTCATATGGTCTAAGATTGTCCTTGAAGAGGAAGATGATAGAGATGGAGATGGTGACTTCCTGATGCTGAGAGAGAGAAGGCATAACTTGAATCACTAGGTCAGACTGAAGCATGAGAAGTTAGATTGGTTGTGTGAAGTCCTTAACCAACTAATGGGTAGCGAAGGTGAGAAGGATTTTACAGAAGGATTTTATGACAAGGTAGTAGTATGGATGTTAGTTCCTTCATACTGAAGGGGGAGGCTCCTTTGCATTTTGGTTGGTAAAGGTAGGAAATCGTGGTCTTCTTGCCAAAGAATAAAGGGCATCCTCTTTGAGGGATGTGGCTACGAAGTTGTCGAAACTCAAGGTGCAGAAGGAACTAGCCAAGGTGAAAGAGGTTGATCCTTTATGCAGGTGCCTGAAATGGTGTATTGGCCACCAAATCAAAGCCCTTCCAGACTAAAGTTGCAAGGGGAAAAGAGAGTAGTGGATTCTATTAATGCCAAGAAAACTGTACATTTTGTTTCCATCAAAAAAGGAGGCGAAAAGGGGTTTTGAATGAAAAAAGTTGAGTTTTTCTGATTGGTGGTCTCTGGTGGGAGTGTTGTCATGGAAATGGTGGTCCAAAGGCCATTTGGGTTCGCTTCCTAGGTTGTCACTACACCTATAGAATGAGGAGGTTGTTAAGGTGTTTGTGGAAGTGTTCTAAGGGTTGACAAAGACACAAGCAAAGATGTCAATATAGTTGGGCTAGGCTTCTTATCGAAGATTACACAAGACAGTTTCTGATGATTGTAATAGTGGAGGTAAATCCTTGGCTTTTGAGATCCCTCTTTGGATAAAATTGGGGTCTTCAAGTGCATGATAGTCAAAGGTCAGCGTACCATACAATGATTGGAGGTGGTCGCGTTGACCGAACAAGGAGGATAATGGAGCGTCACACATGGTCAATACATGGGTTTGCTTGGCAAAAAGGCATGCATTGTTAGTGCATAACAATTGTCATCTAGTTCAAATATGAATAGACAAAATGACAAGAAAGTGCTATAGGTAAGGGTGTTCACGGGTCGAGTCGGCCTGGGTTTGTCCATAAACGTCACCTGAACCGACTGTAAGCCTGGGAAATTTCAGCAAATTACAAATTGCCACATACTACAAAGGCCTACAAAATATGGCACAATTATTGGCAAATTAAATCTTGTCATGTGTCTAATTGGTCTCAAATCAAGATTACATGGTGGTCAAATTAAATATTGCAATGTGTTAAAATGATGCAGTAAGTCTTTGACTAATCAAATTAAGTCATAGTGACGCAGCAAATAAGTTTTTGACTAATCAAATTAAGCCACTTGTCACATTGAGGTGGTCAAGCAAATAAAATTATGGCACACCATTAAAATGATATTTTGGTATTTCTCTAAATAAATCAAAGATAATTATCAAACTCCTCCATCCATTCCTATAAATAGGGGTGATCTCCACTAGAATTTTTCATACAAATTCTACATACATAAATCAAGTTGTAGAGACAAAAATTTACATCAAGCAAGAGAAAGCTCCACCGGATTCAAGCCTAAAGCCCCGAGGTTTCTTCACCAAAGCCGATCAATCTCCATAAAACATACAATTCGGAGATTCAAATCAAAGTTCGTCATCAAACTCTACAAATCTATAGTCGTCTTCTACTAAATTAGAGGGGATTCTACAAATCTGATTTGGGAAAATGCTATCAAGCCCTCAAATCAAAGTTCTACAAAGTTGTCGTCTTCTTCGCGTTCCTTGGAGGAGATTTTGCCGCTCAATTCGGGAACAAGCTATCAAGCCCTCGAATCAACTTATTGAAGAGAAAAATCAGAGGATTTTCTTTGATTAAAAATTTCATAAGAGATTGTACTCGCTTTATTCTGAATCAATAAATTTATATTTGTTACTCTATTTTTCTGTCTTTATTTTTGCAGACAAGAAATTTGTGTATACACCGACCATTTCGGATTCCAAAACTGACCATCTGATTTTAACCGAATTTCCTTTCAAAATCAACCGATTTTCTTCCTCCAGTTTAAATGTTGGCTTCGGTCGGCTTCAAGACCCGCATACTCTCTCTGCACATACGTAGATCTAAGAAAAACGAAAAGAGTTGAGTAGCAACACTGTTTGATCTAACCCAAATCAACCTCAACCATTTGATGAATACATAAAAATCACAAATTAGAGAGGGAGAGCAGTGATGGAGATCTGAGTGTAGGGGATTTTAAAGGGAGGGTTTAAAAATAATGCAAAGAACACCAAGTCAATATGCGTCAATACCTTAGTTTCTACAAGTACAACATTTGGGTTCTTCCTTTGATTGCATCATTGTGTGAGAGAGAGAGAGAGAGAGAGAGAGAGAGAGAGAGAGATGAGATGCAGGTTAGAGAGGGATTGTGTATGTGTTAGATGTAGAAAGAGAATGAAAAAGAAAGAAAAAATTAAACAATACTATTTAAGGAGAGAGAGAGAGAGAGAGAGAGAGAGAGAGAGAGAATTAAATAATACCATTTAAGAAGAAAAAGAGAATGATAGATTTTAAATATGAGTCGATTGAGAATAAAGAGAAACAGTAATCATTTAAAAAGAAAGAGAATGAAATAGTATTTAAAAATTAAGAAGATAAGATGGATGTCAGATTGAGAAGTAAAAAGATAAAGAGTGTAATCTCAATTTCCAAGGACACAATGGCACGTGTAATGAATATCCTGTATACATGCACATAAATCGGACGGTTCGGTCCAATCGTTGTTTTTTTTTTCCATATTCCGGGAGCCAACCGAAAATATAAAAAATCTACACTTCCGACCCACTACCGACTGTGCAACTTCACGAAACTGTCCATAGCATGTCGGGTCGGGTCGGGTCGGTTTGGTCGGGTGCATTGGGTAAGTCCCCTAGCTATAGGACAAGTGCATGGAGAGAAATGTGCCACATTGCCTAGGCAGAAGGTAGTGGGTCTGGGAAATCCCAACCATTTTGGCTCTCGAGTAACTGTTGGGTTAAGACAAGAGTAGGTGTGTTCAGGGGTTGGATTGGTTCGGGTTTCCCATTGGCTCGTCACACGAATTGGTCCTTTCAGGTGGGAAGCACAAGCATCCGCCTTCGACCGAACACTAGGAAAAAAACTGGACCAAATGTGTTCGGATTGCAATAGTTTTCGGGTGGGTCTATTTGGGTGGTTCATTTTTGTCTTTTTTTTTCTTGCAATCAACCACAACCCTAAGAAAAAAATTAATTGTAAAGGCAAGGAAGACCGAAGAGGGAAAGGCGGTGAGAGATGAGACTGCGAAGATTGGATAATGGAGACTAGAGGGATATTGAAGAGTGATAGACGAGATGAGGGTAAGGCAAATCAGCGAAAAAGGATGAAAACCGTCTCCGCCTCTATCTTATCACAGCTTGCCACTACCTCCATCTTGCAACAACAGCTTGGCCTACAGTTGTTTGGCATTCATGATGCAACAAGACGGGGAGAAGAGAAACCGTGAGAGACTGCATATTGTAAGATTTTGAGAGACTAAAAGCGATGATCTTCACCTAGGAAGCACGGGTGCTGGTATGGATATGGGTACAGGTAAAATAAGGGTACGCCGATATGTCAAATTCTTAAAAAAGTAAGATAAGGATACGGTTGGGATACATCAATTTTTTCTTTTCTTTTTTTTTTTAATTTATAGATACACATCCAACATACAAATCAAAATTTCAATATCAAAACTAAAAGAACAACTTGTCTAAAAAGTCATATAATTCTTTCTTTTTCTTTTTTGATTTGTCTAAAACAGGATGCAAAAGAGAGTATAGCCATCACTCATGGATAAAGGGTGTTGGAAACAAATTACCTAATAATTTTCAAAGTTGAAAGAAGAATAATAAAGGCTGCAACAAATTTTGCAGCTGCAAAAAAAAAAAAAACCACGTTGTACCCAAAACATACCCAGCCCGTACCCATGACGTACCCAAACGTATCTATCATACCCAACATGTAATTAGCGTACCCGGTACATGTGCAATCATACCAGTAGATGTACCACACCCAGTAAATACCCGATACTCGCATGGCCCCATTTTTGAAGTACCTATGCTTCATAGATCTTCATTTATCAAATCATGGCTTCCAAAGGAGAGACTGAAAGACAGACACAGAAAAAAGTGACTCTGAGTGATATGATGGGAGAGAGAGAAGACTCAAATATGACTATAGGTAAAAGGGCAAAGGGTAGTACATAGGTCTAGTCTTTTTTTAGATAGGTCTAGTCTTTAGAGATAAGACAATATGATAAGGAAAGTGCCTCAAGAGCCAATACCAATGTAACACATGTAGATGCAATATGCTAAGTAAATACATTAGTTGATTCGAGTGGCGGATTTCTGGACAGTAGACCCGACATCCGACCGGTTGATTAAAAAAAATTAAGAACTTCACCCACGACAAACCATAACTGATTTCAAAACCATTCGATGATGCTCGAGTCGGGTCATTTGGGTTGAACGATTTGGATAATTTTTTGAACATTCTACACAAGAGGATAGACTTTGTACTAGGCTAGTTCCTAATGGGATGAGAAAAGGTGGTTTGTTTTATTCGAGCTAGGAATAGAAAGGAAAATGGGTTACACACTATCCCAACAATCAAGCCCTACTCATGGTTGAAGACATAGAGTTGCATTTTGTCAAAATGGTCCGTAGTGCCATTAAGCTTTGGTGTGTTTGCTTTCGGGAGCTTATTCTTTTGATCCCAATAGACCTTGTGAAAAGAGTCGGACCTTATTCTTCTAGATGATCACCCTCGTTATCTGGTCATTTTTCAGCTCTATGGGGCATCATTGGTGGTTGTGAAAAGGAGGTGGTCGTTGTTCTCAAAAGGGGAAGCTCTGATTGCCAAGAAATGTGTGCTCGAGAAGGAACAGAAGAGGGAGATGCTTCAAGACCTGAGTGGATCAATACAATAGCTCTGAATAATACAAAGGGTGGGAGATGATAAGAGTTGATTGTTCAAAAGAGGGTTTGCAAGTCTCTCTTACAGACAATGAGCAGGTAAGTTCCATAGCATTGGGTGGAACTATGAAGTATAGGTACTTCGACAAACATGCTATACCCGTATCAGGTACTAGTACTTTTGCATTGTTGTTCTACATACATATCAGGTACACAAAACACATACCTAAATTTTTCTTCTTAATTTTTGTCGTTCCCTAGAGGTACCTAGTATATACCGAAGCCATACTGAAGCCGGAATAGTATTTTCCTTTATACAAAGGTGAATTCAGTTTCATTGGATTTTTTCATGTGTTGATTTTAAAATTAAGCTTTGGTTTGTCAGTCATTTAATATAATGACATTTAATTTTGCTTTATACCTTAATTTTGGTATTAAATGTAAATTGTAGGTTGTATCTTAACCAACTAAACCATTTAACTAATTTTTGCACAACTCTAAATTAAAAATAAATCTGTTTTTACTAACATGCCTAGCTATACCCGTGCTTTACTTTATTTAGATTTAACAGTATTGACGTACCCATACTCGAACCCGTACACATGCTTCATAGGGTGGAAGACATAAGGTAAGATACCTCAAGGTTTAGTATCAAGGCTGGAGTCTCAAGTCTCTATTTCTTCTATCTTTTGCCCAGTGCAATGTGAGAGAACAAGGATGAGGTGGTAATTTTTTATTGGACTTCAATGGTTATTATGGGGGATTATTTTTGTCCAAGAAGCATGGGTAGCGTGTGTTCAAGGAACTAAATTAGTTATTGCGAACAAATGTAAGACAATGCATGCAAATGTATTATTCTTTAATTAGGAATGTTTTCCTATTGTTTCTTCTCATGCAACACATGTACTTGCATTTCTTTTCTTTCCTTTCTAATCTCGGGGAAACTGTATTCTTCTTTGATCAATGGCAGCCAAAACAATTGCTACAACATAAAACTTTAACGATCATGTTGAAGGACAGGAAGAGTTGCTTGTCAACAACTTATCATGGTACTAGAGCATGTAATAGATCATGTCTTTGAATCTCAACACCTACCCGATAATTATAATACTTGCACCTCTTTGGCCTGCTTTTGGAGGAGAGTTTGGCCACATGTCAGGGGCTTGTTGAGGATATAATTTATAAATAGTGAAGTCACCACTTTCTCCAACAGCTTAAGCTTTTAGATGAGTTAACATTTATCAAATCATTTTGTTGAGTTTTAGTTAAAGCGTTGCACAATAGAAATTTGTCGTACTTCAAAAGAGGGGTAGGGGTTAGAATATATATAATCTATATGATGTAGTATAATAAATAGACTAAGTGCTTGTTAAATAGCTTATTAGTTGTAGTATATAAATAGGTGATGTAATACTACGCACGTAACGATATGTAAGGAATAGGTGCTGCATTTCCTTGCTCGAGAACAAACATGATTCTCTCAACTTAGCCGTCTACAAATACATAGAACTTCATCCTTGCATCCTTGGCTCAACAACCATAGGTGTGTGATAGTTGCCAAAATGTATACATGTAGGCCCCTTAAGGTATACTTGTTAGGTCCTTTAATCATTGTTACTTGATGATTTCAATATGTTAGTGTATTTGCAGGTCACTCAAGTTTATGAGTAGAAATTGGACTTAATTTCATATTTGAAATCCGAGACGAAGCTCGAACTCAGCTCTGCAGGCCTAGAAGAAGCTAAATAATTTTAATCAAGCAATAAAAACCCAACCCATGAGATTTGAAGAAAGAAAAGTAAAAATTTTTACAATCCCGCTATAGAAGTCACTCTGCACAGCCTTCAGTATTTTGAATGTATCTGTCTTGTCCGATATCAGATTTAAGTGATTCAAGCGGCATTGGAAAGATAACTCAAAGGGCTACGATTTTGAGTGAAATATGAATTTTCAAATTCTGACTTTTAATAGGGAAAAACAGGCCAACAAGATGAGCCTAAGAAGCTGAGAATAATTACATCCGAATTTTCCATTCATTTTGGGAAATTCTAACCTCTTGGGTATTACTTAGAAGGCTCCTAATGTCTATAAATATAAAACCCTATTCATTATTAGGGTTGTTCTTGATTTTAGAGAGAGAAGGCAGAGGCTACAAAGACATGTGCGGCTAAGGAGCTCTCCTCTTAGGGTTTGGATGAAACCCTAGTCAAGTAACAATGTTTTGTATTTAGTTTGGGGTTTTTATTATTGATTCAACAATAAGAAGGCTTTTCTATATTATTACTTTGTTTTGAATCTTTCTATCTGGCACATGTTCTTAGTTTTTGTGATTCTAATTGCGTGCTTATACAACAATTTTCATTGATTTGCTTTTATTCGGTTAAGATAGTCTATGCTAGGAGAGACAATTCGTGCTAGTACTAGATAGTCTATGTTAATCGTCAAACTGCCAATTATCCTCTAGACGATACTGTTGGGACTTGTAGTCACTAACGGGTCATAGTTGAGTTGAATAATAAATCTGTAAACTGTTACAGTTCATTGATTACAAGGTCATGGGGGATTCGAAACCCTGAGTCTCTTCTATTTGATTGATACTAGTTTAATTATATTTATTTGTTTAATTTAATTAAGCTCATACAAAATTCTTCTTTTCTACTTTTGAATTGATTTAAGAATTAATCTGAAATTTAAACAACTTAGCCTTTTAGTTCCTATGGATCGATACCCAAACTAAACCACTATTCTATTGAATTAAGGTACTAGTAAGGATTTATTTTTGGTGTGCAAAACGACCTACCAATGTGTCCATATCCTCTCGCTAAAAAACTCGAATAGACCCCCATTTCCAAACCCCTTCACCTCTAACCTGTATACTCGTGTAGAAGAGTACACATTCTGTTGGAATGAGACCAATGGTTGGCAAATGACATCTTCCAAAGCAAAGCTAAAAAGATTGACACAATGATAGGATGGACCATTTATCCACTAGGCAAAACCATGAGAGTAGTTGATCACGAGTTAGAATTTGGCATTGCACGAGTTCTTTCTTTCCTCCCTTGGCACAAATGTGAACTGAGCACACAAGAAGCAACCTATTCAACTCAAACAACTTCGTAATGAGGTATGAAAGAGTCCTGACAATAAACTTCAAATAATTTCTTTGAAGCTGTCAAAAATTTCAATGGCGACTTGTGATGTGACAAGTCGTCCACACATTTGCTTCAACTCATATTTTTTATTATGAATTTTGATTTGGATTAGTCAATGTCCCTTCCAATTGAGAACTTCATCTCAGTTTCTTCACCCAAAGTCGAAGCATAAGCTCTACCACGGCCATCTCGGGGACCTTGATCCCGATTAGCCATAACCAAACAACCTAATATGACCCACAAACAACCTAGATATGACGATTACAGAGATCACAGTTTCAGACCCAATTTCACAATTGAGGACAACTCAATTCAATATCCATTCATAGCACTATGTACCAGCAAATAATCAAGATCCAATCCAATCCAAGAATGAAGAATAAGATAGCCACATCGCGAATTGATTCAGGACAGTTCCAATTGAGAAGAAAACTGAGTCAAACATACCAAAATTGAATTGAGTCATGTTGATCAACTTGAAAAACAGAACTAGGCCAGATTTTGAATCACTTCTGAACTATGAGATCAAATCTTTGAGTTGATTTTTTTGGTAATCTGCAGTCGCAACTTCAAAAGAAGACGAGTTCACTACTCCTGACATCAACTCATTGTAGAGGGTTGAATCGCAACTTGCAATTGATTGTCGAAGTCTATTCACAACTTCGAACCCAAGATCTAGAACCGAAGTGGTACAGGGAGTCCAAGGCAGTTGGTTCACGAAGAGTTGTGATACCTAATTCAGCGATGAACTAGAGTCAAAGGACCAAACCCAGATTGAATCTCATCTTGCAAGTCAGATCACAAGGCAAGACCAGTCGAATTCGAAATCTGCGAACTTGACTCAATAAGAAGATTCAAGAACTCCAGCAAACGCAAACTCAAATCAAAGACCTAGGTTGCAATTGCGATGAACAATAGCAACTTCGAGTTTGCAATGGGTCTTCAAATCGCGATGGGTCTTCAACTTCGACTTCAAAGAAATTCTAGGTTTGAACTTCGAACCAGATGCGACCCAGAACAACTGAACAAAAAAAAAATCCCTCTTTCGTCCAGTGGAGTCAACGAAGCAATCTGGTCAAATCGTAATTTCTACTTGACTTCAAAGAGAGATGGTTATTCCTTGGTTTCCTGACATATTCAAACAAATGAAGGGCTTTGAACTGAGATCTGAACTCGAACGAAGGCTTCGAGATCTTGCTACAATGTTGAATCACCAAGGTGAAAGGTCCAAACGCAAGTCGCGACTACCAAATCTAGGGTCAACTCTTGATTGCGATATCAAATCTATGGCTTTGAATCAAATCGATCAAACTTGTGATGGCAACTTTTGGTGAGATGATCTAGGGTTTGCACCCAAGAATTAGGGTTTAGATCCAGAGTCAGGTATGTTGCTCCTTTCTAATTGACGAGCTCTCTGTACAATTAGAAACAATGAAGTACAAGATCTTATGCTCTGATACCAAATAATGAAATCCAAATGCCAAATCAAGATCAAATTGAGAGAGAAGACAACTACCCTAATTAGGGGTAAAACCCCTAAGGGCTAGAGAGAGAGAGACTAAGCTCTACTCCAATCACTATATATTCTTTATTCCAAAACTAAGTGCAATGGGTATTACATCACCTGTTTATATACTACAACTAAAAAGCTATTTAACAAACTCTTAGTCTATATTATACTACATCACTAAAAAATTGAAATACAGTACATTCCAGACCAAATGAAGCAATTATGGGTAAACAAGTCTTCATTATATAAACATAATGGTAGTAGGACATACAGGGTTGTGCATCTCTTCACTCAGCCCAAAATTGACAAGAATTGAATTGACCAACATTGAAAAGTGATGTAACAGGAAGGAACAGGTCCAAGCTGACATCAAAAACAAGTGAAGTCCATAAGATATCAGACACCAAAAAAAAGATCCTAACATCGCAATACTAAAGCATAAAAACACTTACCACCGATCCATATAAAGTGAGGTAGAAGACATTTTTCCTCCCAGTTGGTAATAATTTCATCCCCTAAACCAATTTCAGCAGCAGTCCAATGAGATATTTCATCCATAAATTCAGAAGCAACATATGAAACTAGGAAGTAAAATGTTTTATAAAATTATAGCATTTGCATACAAAATGATAGTAAACCCATGCTCCAACAGATGTAGCACTAGACGAACGATAAAGAAGGAGAAAGAGGAAGAGAAAAGTAAGAAGAGTATAAACAGAGGAGAGAAAAGGGAAACAGTTCCAAAGCAAAATCAAATATATTCAATAATCAATATCCAAATCAAATCCGGAAATTCATTACACCAAATCAAACTAATAAGAAGAAGAATCAAATATATTCCCCATCACCAACAATTCAGCCAACAATAAAAACTCAATTGAAGAATAATGAATCTAACACAAGTCATAATGCTAAGTTTTCCTCTCATAAGAAGGGTAACTAGGCCTTTATGTAGGAGGATATTTAGCGTTGAATGAGTATGGAAAATTGAGAGTTGTATTTGAGTATTTTAGGGTTTTTTTTTTTTTTCTATGTGGTTTATTCTCTTTCTTCAGTATTACTATTCCTCTTTTCCAGTTGTTCTACATCACTTAGCCCCAATTAACTAGCTTCAGGTACACGAATTTGTTTTCTCCTATCCACGCTATTCCAATCCATATTCTTAATTAAGTCTGAAGCAATCATGTAATTTGTCACCGCCCCATCCTATGTCACTCTATTTTTATTTTTTTTTGGATAATTCCCATCCAGTGGCTGAGTCAGGAATTTAGTAAAAAGGGGATACAAATTAATGACAACATTGATTTTGTTTTTTTCTCATAATAAACAACAATGACATATTACTAAACTTAAATATTAAGAGCCCATTTCGATAAATGTGAATTTTAAATTAAAGGATTTGAGGTTAAATTTTATACAAATATTGGGGAGTAACTATTTTAGGTGGATTGGAAATTTTTTTCTTTAAAAAAAAAAAAAAAAAAAAAGATAAGTTGAGATAAAAATTGATATATTTTAGTAGAGAAATTCTATAAAACACACTACAAAAAAGTGTCAATCATATGCCGCAATTATGATCTTTGTGGTCTTTAGTTATTACACATTGTAGTGTTAGATATAACTTAATTATAACTTCTTGTGGTTGTTATTTTGGTTATGACTAAAGAGGTCTTTGGTTATATATCTAGTAATGGTTAGTTATGACTCATTCTGATATTAGTTATGACCTATTGTGATTTTTTTTCCTTTTTTTTTTTTTCCTTTTTTGTTATAATTGAAGATGTATTGCTTGGTTATAATTTATATAGTGGTCATTTTAGGTATGAATGAAATAATTTGGTTATGAAAATTTATAATATCAATACCATAAAATCAAAACTCGTATATGGTACACCCTTTAAGAGGTGTATACTAGGACTCATTTTAGTAGGTTCCTTGTAATTAGAAGGAAAATTTATAATAGAGGGACTACTACAATTTTAAGAAGGGATATTATTGCAATTTCATGGACGATATATATGATATAATCTATATATATAGAGGGGTACTATTACAATTATCAAAACTTCAGGGGCATGTGCCCCCCTAGCCCTACACTAGCTCCGCCCCTGTTCCCATTCTATGCCACTCTTGACCGTCCTCATTTCTTTTTGGCACCATGGACCCAGATCAGATCACTCTTTACAGGAACATTAATTGGTCAGCATTAAACAACTACTACTCATTGTATCTTCAAGAAATGCCACTCTAAATTATGCAATATAGAGACAAGAAGACTTTTCCATCCTCTTCATCATTTAATTCTAAAGCTGGAGAAGGACAAAAATCTAAGCCCTATTTTTATTTCTTATCATTTCTTTTCCTTTGGAGAGACCATGAAAATATAAAATCCACACAGGTTATATGATTTTTGGTTGTTATGGATCATATCGCCAATATTACCGGTGAATTTCTGTATTTTCTACAACCAGATTTTTGTCAAAGGTTGCAAAGGTTTCATGTTGAAAACATTTCAAGATTTTTGTACAACTAAACAAGCCAACAACTTTGATTTTTGTTATGTGATAGAAATTGAAACCTTACGAAGAATAAGTAGCACCATATGAGAATACAAAGCAAAATAAAAGGCAAGAGTCTTTTTTTTTTTTCTTTAAAAAAAAGACTACTATACAATGCACATCAAATCCAAATACCTGAAAAAGAAGGATAATAATGACAAGAAAAACTCCAACAGCCATTGAACTGCTATAATAGAAGGGAACCCACTGCTGACCACTGGTGCCAACAGCAATAAAACAAAACCAAAAGCAAGACAAAAGAGACGCCATCTTTGAAACTCTGCACAAACCACAAAAGCCAAAGATAAACATCAAAAGATGGAGGGAGACAGACAGAGATAAATTAAACCCAAGCACCAGGAGATAAATCCCTGACCTTTATCAACTGTTACCATCACATAACCAGCAATTTTATCAACAAACTTTACATCAACATATCTGTCCTCATGAGGTGACATTACAGAGCTCCAGAGCTCCTTGTGGATAGTTTTCCATTCGTCGGTTTCACATTGACATAAACCACGTGAAGCATTCCTACAAAACACTTTCTATGTGAGATACTATTTTCAATCAACATAACTATCGTGTTGAAGTATCAGCTACGTTACACGGACTCTTTGTATTTTGAGAGGTACCCATGTCGACACAACACAACACAACACGGGTACGGAATACGGCCAGGATACGGCTAAATACAAATGGATACGGTTGATTTTCTTTTCTATTTTTCATGGCAAAAACAAAGGAGAGGAGGAGGGAAAAGAGAGAGAGAGAGAGACATGGCTCAGGACCTTATCGTCGTCGCCATTCATCATCTCCGTCTTCTGTATTCATCTTCGTTGATGGCTGCTAGGGTTATATTAAAGGGTTTGGTGCATTTGGGCTTATTTAGGATACACTTTGGTTTGTTAATAAATGGGGCTTCCAACAAAAATTATCAAGCTATTGGGCGGGCTGGCTGGCTTTTAAAGCATCTCCAACGTTGAATCAAAAAATTCATCAAATTTCAGTAAAAATTTGATGAAAATCATTGATTTGATACCGTTCACTCCAATACTAAAACTAGAATTTTCATTAGATTTTTTCACATCCTCGGTTGTCCTAGAGGACATCCGGGTGGATGTCCTGGAGGTCATCCAGATATGAACAAAAAAGGTTGTCAAAGTTGCTCTTGGTGGACATCGCAGGATGTTTGGCCCAACGATAACAATTTAAATTTGATGAAAGATGAAAGCCTCTATTTGATGAAAGTTTTGGTTCATCCCTCATTTGATATGAGTTTGATGAAAGGGTTAAAGATTAAACAGTTGCCGTTTTTCATCAAATTTAAATTTGATGAAATATTAGATGCAGCATTGGAGATGGTCTTACATGAGCTTCTCATGTTTGGGACTAATACTAATTAAGGAGTCGGAATTTAACTTATATCCATGGAAAATAAATTATTCATTTTTTTTAATAACGTTATATATAATTTTTATTCAATATTTTTTAACTACAAATGTGTAGCATCATCATAAAAATATGTAATCATTTTGAGCTATAAATTATTGCAACTTCATCAAAAAAAATACATAATATTTTTTTGACACATCCATGTTTAGCCGTATCCACGTACCCGTGTCTAATTTTGGATACTTTTTAGATGTACTCGCGTATCCCTCATCTAGATGTTTTTGCCGAGTCCGACCCCTAGATATATACCCGCACCTGACACTTGTACCCGAGTCCATGTAACGTAGAGTATCAAGGAGAGAAAGAGCGTGGGAGTTAAAGAGTCAAAATTCAAGGTCATTTCACTTACTGGTGAAAACAAATCTGAATTTTGTTGTGCAGTCTCTCAGGAATTACTACAGATGGGACCAATTTAACCTGATATGCACTGGCATAACTCCCAAGTTCCAATCTTGACTGACCAGCAACTCGAACGCGTTCACACAATAAAACATCTTTGGAACCATGAGAAGATGATGCATAACCAGTGAGGGGAGATGGAGTGACATCAGTATCTGGATTTTCCAAATCAATGCCTGTATTATTAACATTTAGAGATAATTAATTATCAAAAAGAAGTATATTACCAACAAAAAAAGGGAACATTGGAAGTAAGTAGCAAAACTGAGACAGAAAAGAAATGACGTGTTCTAGGAATTCCATGATAGTCATCATGTAACAGATCCCTTCAATTAGTATTTCCTGCACCACATTACTCGAATGAACCACAAATTCAGCCTTTGAAGTGACATATTCTGAAAATGTCATATTCTAGTTGGACAAGCCTAACCACCCATATAAAAGTTAATTATGTTGTTGTTGACCTAATAGAGACCCTAATTCTATTAACAACTGTGAAATTTCCAAGTTACAAAACTTGCGAGATCTCATGTAAATGAAACTCCTTTACCTACGTGAAGCTTTTTTTTTTTTTAGGTTAAAACATTCATCTCATGAATCACGTCCATTATATATGAAAACCTATGAAGCAAATGCACTCCATCTAGCCTAACGTATTAGTGTCCAACACGTCTAGGACACGGACAAGTTTGAACACGCGGCAAACACATGTCAAACATGCCCTCTCTTGTATCCCACTTTTGTTCACTTCTTTTAGTTGCTGGACACACCTCCGACACTCTCTGAACACTTCTCAAACACGATGATGGCCAAAAATAAAATAAAAAAATCACTGATTTTGTTCATGCTACCTGTAGGAACTCTAGATCTGTGATTCACAGAGAAAGAGATGAAGGAAGAAGTCACACAAGAGACAATAACAGTATAAGAAGAAGCTCACTTACCTGGTTCAACTTCATCTTCTTCGACAGAGGCATCCTGGGTTCAAATTCATTTTTTATTTTTTTCCACTTAATGGGCTAGACTCTCTTTTTGTTGGTCTGTTGTACATTGTTATGGGCTTTGTGGGTGTTTTATTCTAAATTGCCACAGACACAATTCATTGTGCCTGGCTTTCTACTTGGACTACGTCAAGCAGGTTTAAAAATCAAGCCCATCATGTCAAAGAATGATATGGAAAAAACTATGTTGCAAACCAATCCAAGAAAAGAAATAAGCAAATAGTTTATTATAAATAAATCATATCCAATAAAAAATTTAAAAAAATAAAACAAAATATTGATTTAGTATTATTTTCTAAATTCATGAATATTGTAATATATATGACATAAATATATAAAAATATTATTTTTCTCATGTATCACCCAACGTGCCGTGTCTTGAAATTTTGAAAAATTGTCGTGTCAGCATATCCGTGTCTTATCCGTGTCTATGTCCTTGCTTCTTAGATGAAAACATTTCAAATAATAAAGCATGAACATAACATTTATTCCAATAAATAAATAATCAAATACATGAATCTAATTGGCTTAGAAACATATACCCTATGAAGCACCAATACTCCAAAGTATGTGTTGCGGTGTCAGAGAGGAGAACACAGAAGGGACTCGTGTGTCCCTTTATTTAATTACTTTTTTTTCAAGGAACACCTCAACTAGTTTTTTATCCCCTTTTCTTAGTTCTTTTTATGCGTGTTGGATGTTGAATGATTTTTACTTTTTGCTTAAATTTAAATGATTAATAGATGTCGATGGTGTGGTGAGGTTTCTTTGCAGTCTTGCTTTCTATTGATTTTTCGTATTGCCATTGATCAAGAGGTTGTCGTGGCGTCTTATCTAGATGGGGTTGGAGGTGGGGTGGTTTGGGATATTATATTGCGCCGGCAAGTTCAGGATTGGGAGGTTGGGCAATTGATTGGTTTACTGAGTTTCTTGTGCCGGGTGCGGGTTTAGGGGGGTAAGGGAGGATGTCTTGGTGTGGGGGGGTCAAGTGCAAAAAGGTGTTTTCTCGATTTTGTCGTTCTACCAGGCTTTGTCTAGTGGTGTGTAGACATCCCATTTTTGACCGCCCTTAAGATTTATGCGCCTCACGTTGAACACTCAATGATGAAATACTACGTTGTACAAACGTTCAAGTTCTTCAGCAAGAAGCCTCGGTTTCAAGTCTCAAAGCCTAGAACCTTGCACCCCCTTTGGACCAAAACCATTTTTTTTTCTAGCCTGACCACCCAGAGGCTTGCTGGCCAAAAGGTAGCCAGCAGGCCAACTTTTAGTAGTCGGCCGTCCCCCTACATGGCCAGCCAGCCAGGTTTCCCGGCTGGCAGATATTTCGCTGCCAGCTGTTTCCATAGGTGCATGCACTGCACCAGCTGGTTCAATACAAATATTTCCAACAAAGGCACATGTTTTCTATATATAATTGATCATCCCTCTTGATTTTAGGTGAGAAAAATTTGCCAAAGCTCAAAAACTTGTCAAACACTCTCTCTCTCTCTCTATCTTGCAATATACATACACTATACATACACTTCCTAAACCAATATTTTGAGGCTCCTTACTGAGATTATTGAGCTAAAATTTCAGCCCTTGAGAGTGAACAATTTGTGGTTTGTGAACCAAAGAGTGCCCTCTCTTCAAAGATACAACTCTTGCTATCTCTTGCTTACTTTGTACCATTCTTTTCCTCGCTTTTTCACACTGTTTTTGGACTGGTTTTGTGGGCTGAAACTTGTGATTTACAAGCTACCCAAGGTGGAGGGGTTAACCACCCTTTCATGCACCTCGTTACACAGTTTTTTATCCTTGTGTTGCCCACTTGTTTCCCAACTTTTAGCTACTGATTTTCAGAGTTTTTAGAGACTAAATACGTGATTTTAAGGTCCAAAAAGTGGGGGTTAGCCACCCCTCCTTAGGCTTGCTTACTAGCTTTCTTCTCTTCTTGTTTTGCTTACATTTTCTAGCCTTTCAAACCACTTTTTCAGCACTGTTTTTGCTGTTTTAGGGGCTGTTTTAATCGTTTACTTAGTTTATGCCTTGAATACTATGCTTGTGTTGTTGTAAGTCCTCATAGATTTGGGGGTTTAGGCCTTAGACACCAATTTATTTGAGTTGATAACTTTTCATTACTTATTTTCCATGTTAAGAGTCCCACTTTAATAATCACTTTTACATAATCATCTCTGCAACCTCCCTCCATTCTTTGCTTGTTCGATTAAAGAGTTGTGTTTAACAAAAAATTGTTGTTCAAACATAAGAAAGAGACCTTCCATGCTTAATGGTTTAATCTCTTCGGAAGTTCATTACAAAGGCATTATATATCTCTTATGCTAAGCACAACTTCTTACTTGTCATTTTTCTTTGTCGCCGGTGCATTTACTTCTAAGGGACTAGCTTTCTAGCTTAGACCCTCGGAAATCATAAAGGAAAGTATCGTTATAGCTTTGTTATCAAGTTTGGATTTAGAGTCCTTATCGCTCATTTTGGGTTTGGCTATGTCATTATCAGTCTTTTGAGTTTGACTAGTCATTATCGCTCATTTTGGGTTCGACTCGGAATCCCTTATCGCTTGTAAATGAGTTTGATTCTTCCTTTGTAATTTCCCTCAAAGAAAAGGGTTTGAAAAGCTCATTTCTCGGGTTAAGTCAATGCTTGATACCCTTTATTGCTTTTGGCGTATTAGTGGACGTAATTCTCCTTTTGGACAAAAATGATAATAAAATCGGAACAAAAATGGTAAACAAAGTAATAAAATCAAGTCAGGTTCAATCGGACATTATATTGAACCTATTGCGTCTCGGATCATTACATAGTCTTTAGTGATGTTAATGATTCAAGAAGCAATGTCTACCGCTTCCCTTGAGGTTACTCCATGATAGGGGAGACGTTTTGTTGGTCTTTTATTTCCATTCATTGATCTTTTGTCCATTGGTTCATAGATCATCATGGAACGACGTTGCAACAATTGATGGTTTGTGGACCGATTCTACTCCTCCCTTGATCAGTTTCATGATAGGGAGAGGCAAAGAGGACAAACATTCCCTAGAAACACTCTGTTTTTGCTCTGTTTCTTTTCTGTTATAGCAAGGGAGAACCTCAAAATAGTGGCCGGCCGGCCGGCCACTCCATTTTACGCAAGTAGTGCGATTTTCATGACAGAACAGAACAGAAGCTAGGGCAAAAACAGATTAATTTTCTGGCTACAAACAGAGGAGTTTTCGAGCGGATATTCTCGTTCGTGCGCGTGTGACTCTTCAATTTCCGCAGCTTGTTTAATTAATGTTTAGATAGTAATATGTTGTACTTAATTAGTAGTTTTATTCGAAACTTGTAATAACTAGTTCATTAGCGTTAGTTCATTTATTTGGCATTGTAATATTTAGTTTAATTAGGACATTCATTCGGGCCCTCTTGTGTGTGGGCCAATTTGTAACACTTGTAATATTTGTGTATGTCTTCCAACCCCCATTCTTTCTCCCTTTTATTTATACGCTTATAATGGTAGCATCATGTTCTACATTCTCATATCATTGCCATGCTTAATATCATTTTTTTTTTTTTTTGGCATGCATTGGGTTCGGTTCATCATACTAACTTGTTGGCATTCCTACTTACCTGAATACGTGTGTACCGCATGCTATCAAATTGATCCATATGCCATGATTCATAAATTGAACCTCGTAATTGCATTTCGTATGCGTTGCATTAGGCACTTGCATATTAGAACATGCATTTTTCTAACTATTTTCTTCTATTTTGGCTTGCCTCAGCAATTGCATATATGTTTGTGTTGCCATATCAAGCATGTTACCATGAGGCTAAGTGCTTAGTTGAGATATCTCTTGAATGTCGGTGGATGAAGGCTTTTTTGCACTTAAGTTGGAATAATTTGATACATGTACATATGAGCTTACCTTTTTGAGTAGCACATATTCAAACTCTTTCAAAATAAACATGAAATCAAAGCATTCCAAAGTGGGCGGAATAGTCTATACTTGTGTGTCTCACATAGAAAAGACAGCATAATAATCAAAACATGAGCATATACTGTATATAAGATTCACATCATGATTAGTAGAGGCCGATCTTTGATCGGGTGAGTGGGGTGCTCAATTCATGACATTCCCCTCTCATACCTAAGTTCCCGAGCCGAGACACTTTGGTAATGACGGACAAGTGACCTTTAGGCACGAGTCACGAGTTTCCCAAATTTCTCAAAAATATTTAGATGGCGATTCTGAAATTTGGCAATGCAGTCCATTTTTGGCATTTCCGATGATAAAATGGATTTTCTAAAAAGATTTGTCGGAATTGAACTCATTCGTGTTTATCTATTTCACATTGCACTTGTGAAAACAGATTCAGAATCACGGGAGTCCGAACTATAGGGTTAATCATATCCAAGGAGACTAAACCCCTCCGAAGAGCACGAAAAGCAAGCTACAATGTAGAGAGGGAGTTTCCTTGGCATCGTGTTTGGATTACAGGTGTTCATCTAAGGTGGTGTTTTTTGTGTGGACAGCAGCTTTTGATCAGATTCTAACTATTGATAATTTGGTTCGCCATCGTTATTTTCTAGTAAACTGGTGTTGTATATGTTATTTTAATGCAAAGTCTATGAATCACTTGTTTATTCATTGTCCTGTGGCTTATCGTTTGTGGGTGCTTGTCTTCTCTACTTTTGGAATCGCTTGGGTTCAGCTAAGGGGGGTGATGGTGGTCCTCTGGAGTTGGGGAGATGGTCGGATTGGCAACGAAGATGGAGGAATATAGAGTACCATCACCCTCAGAGTTTCAATTGGAATGCAACTTTGAGAGCAAAGTTATTCAGAGAATGGAGCTTTTGGTATTGAATGCATTGGAGTGGAGAATGAGTTCAGTCACTCCTTTTGCTTTCATTCATTACTTCATCAGAACCCTTGGGAACCATCACTCTCCACCAAGGAATGTGGTTTCTAGAACTGTACACCTCATTTTGGCTGTAATGAGAGGTAAATTTTAGACTGAATTGAATTTCTCTGAATTGAATTTTCTCTGGTTTGGACCAGAGAATTTCTCTGGATTAAATTGAATTTTCTCTGGGTTTGGACCAAAGAATTTCACTGAATTGAATTTTCTCTGGTTGAATTTTCCCTGGATTGAATTTTCTCTAGATCGAATTTTCTCTGGATCGAATTTTCTCTGGATTGATGTTGAGGGACCTTAGACATTATAAAAATATTGAGTGTCCTTTATGCTATAAAATCATAATACCAGGGACCTTAAAAAAAAAAAAAACCTTTTATATTTTAGATCAATTCTTAATAATGTTTTAATTTATTTAATTTTAATTAATTTAATGCACCTTCCGTTAGTTTGGATTGGTAAACTAACGGTACCACTTTAAGCCGAAAACCACATGGGGGCTTTCTACCTATATTTGAACCATAGGAAGGTCTCCAAGCCCCAACCACTAGAAGGTAAAATGAATTTAACCCTTGTATTTATCTATATCTATATATATATATATATATTACCTGCTTATTTAATTAATTATTTATCTAATTAGTTATGGGTGATAATTGTGATACTTGCCCAAATCCTTAAAGACTCTAATGTGTGACCCTAACCTAGCAGTTATATAGCCTACAATATCATTCATCAAGTCAGGCATTATAGTCTTACACTGATGAGAAGACGCTTATCTCCAGAGCAAGTGTGTATGAGAAAAACAAAGTACAATTATTGAGAGGAATTCAAGAAGGATCTTTATTCAAAAATCAATAATAATTATATATAGAACCCATATTGCAAATGCATTCACAAATTACAAATTGAACTATTAGCATACCCAAAATAAAAATAAAAAATGAATCTCCTATATTCTACAGCTTGAAGAACACGATTGATTAAACCTCTACACCAAATCAATTAAACAAAAACTGCACAACATAACCCTAAAATCTCAGAGTTTTACAAATCAATTAAAAAAAACACACACACACAGAGATAGGGCTTGAGTAAAAAAGAGATGTGAAGTAAAAAGTACCTTTGAATGTAGTATCATCACTTGAGCATGAAAGGATAGAGAGCAAGACTGAGAGAGAGAAAATAAGAGGAGGAGCTACAGAAGAGATCATCGCTCCAAGGGGAAGAAAGAACGCGCCACGCGCGCTTTGGGTTTGGGTGGGCCTCTTTGATGATCTTGGTTTTCAATTTTTTGGGTTTTTTTCCGAGCAGAGCTGAATCGAAATTTGGGTTTTTAGGAAAGTCTCATGCCTTCTTTGGTTGGTTTGTATCTAGTGATATAATTTAGGCCTCGTTTGGAAGCCGACTATTTTAGTTAAAAAGTCAAAAAATCAATTAAAATTAGTCACATCATTTCTCTATTTTTTTGTACATCTTTTTATAAAAAGTCAAAAAGTTACTAAAATAACCTGTTCCCAAACAAGTTAGTTATAAATTTTAAAAAAAAATTAAAATTACTTTTCTTTTTACTATATATTAATTAATTTTTTTTTTTCTCTTGTCTTTCTTTCCCTCACATTCACACATTAATCTAAAAATATAAAAAAAATCAATAAAATCGAGACGATTGATTGAAACCAACCAAAATTTTAACTTTTGATCTGTTTTTCATAATATATGGTCTATTTCAGTTTTGAAACTTTTTATACTAATGCAAATCAAACCGACATAATATTATATTTAAATATTTTTATATTATAATTTCTTGAACATATATGAAAAGTGACTAGTATAATACACTTTTATGATAAAAATTAGACATAAAAATATCTATAGAACAATTTTCATATATTTTATTTATTTATTTTCAATGTAAAATTTTATAATCTACTATAAAACTTATTAAAATTTCATATAAATTTCTCTTCTACTTCAAATCGACAAAATCAGTAAAATCGAATCGTAACATATGATCTGTATCAGTTTCTCAATCATAAAAAGCGAAAGGATCAGTTCGGTACTAAATATACTCTTCATAACGACCGAACCGAATTGTTTATACTCATATATCAATTAATCACTTTTTTCTTACACACATCTATTCAAATAAAAACAAAATTAAATCATTCTAAATTCTAAAACTCTAAAATTATTTTCAAAACATATAACTGAATAAATTTTCAAATTTTTTAAATTCTTTTTAAAAAATTACTTTTTAAAATTATTTCATAAATATAAACCAAACATCACCCCACTCTCTCTGTCTCGGCCTCGGAGGCGGCAATTCATTCCCGCTCTCCTAACTCCACGTAACTGCACCAATTGATCTATTATGAAATTTCAGCCCTTTGCACTTATTTTGGCTCCGTTGATAACGTGACTATTTTAGGTGGTTGTTTTGACTATTTTATTTTGAATAAAAAAAAATTATGTTTGAGATGATAATTAATTTTTTTATTATTAATTTGATAATTGTAAAAAAAAGAATTATCGTTTAGATTTGACTTTATTTTATTAACTAATTTAGCTTATTTTATTTTTATTAACTATTTTAGTCCCAAAAAAAAACTAAAAAAGACATATCCAAACAGGGCCTTTGTAATTTAATAATAATCAATATGTTTGTTTGAAGTTTTTGAGAAAAAAAAATTCCTTTATTAAAAAAAATTATTAAAATAAAAATGACCCAACAAAATACATCTTAAATTTTTTATTTTATCTATTTAAGTTCTTATTTTTTTATTTCTTTTTTAGTCTAAACTATTTGTCTATTTTCGTTACAATAGGAAAAAAAATTATATTTTAGTTATTAAACTCATGAAAATATATTTTTTAGACATTTTAAGTACACTTACGTTTAATTTAATGGTTAAAATATTATTATTTTTTTAGTTGATTTTACTAGCAAAAATAGATAAATGGCTTATATTAAAAACAAATCAAATAATTAAGTTTTAAATGATTAGATAAATGGCTTCAAGAGCTCTCACTTTTCCAAAGCTCTTCAAGCTCCTACAAGTGAGTCTCTAAGAAAGAGAAGTGATTTATTTTTTCAACAATGTTACAGACCCCCCAACCCCGACAACTGTCACTTACCTGTGATTGGTCCAGGAAGAAAAGAAACAAAAACAAAAACAACAACAACAAAAACAAAAACAAATGATTGGTCAACATTATTTTTGTTGGGTATACCTCCTTGGTGGAGTGTGGGACCCAATTGATTTTGGAAAAAGAGTTTTAAGTTGGCTTGGTTTAGGTCTAATATTTTTTATATATTATATTTGTGGCGGCCCAATTCAATTTGGGTACAATTAAGGTTTGATTTCAAAACCCAAGATTTAATAATATATATATTTAATATATATATTATTTACGGTTCTATTCACATAATATTTTTTATATATTATATTTGTGGCGGCCCAATCCAATTGGGATACAATTAGGGTTTGTTTTCAAAACTCAAGATTTAATAATATATATATATTTAATATATATATATATATATTATTTTCGGTTCAATACGCATACAGAAAGGGACGGCGGCTTATTTTTTTCTTGGAGAACACAATGCTGAAGATTGGAGATTCAATTTCAATTGTTTTGAAGCTCGGTTTTTTTGGGGCATCTTCGGTTGGTGTCTGGTTCATTATTTTGGGTCGTCTTCAACTTTGGTTCTGAAGATTTTGGTTCTTCTATTTGGTGAGGTCTTTCCTCTTGTTTATTTGTGATTTTTTGGAATTCACCTAAGGGTGGTTTTGTGAGACCATTAGCGTCTCGTTTGTAATCGTTTGGAACTTATTTGGTTGATAGTGGAATCGGATTTCGATCCCGTGGACGTACCTCACATTGAGGGAACCACGTAAAAATTCTTGTGTTGCCTTTGATTTAATTTTTCCGCATTAGTTTTTATTCCCATTGATTGATTTACTTGTGGGGATTCATCGTTTTTCCCTAACAACTGGTATCAGAGCTTACGGTTTATTGGGATTTATTTATTTGTGTAAATCAATGGAGGGGAATGTGGGTCGTATGTCTAGCTTCAACGGAAGCAATTGGGTAACTTGGAAAACTAAAATGGAGGACCTATTATTTTGTAAAGACTTGTATGGACCCATTGAGGGTGAGAGTGGTAAACCTGCTGATATGAAAGATGATGAGTGGAAGAGGCTTAATCGGAAAGCCGTTGGTGTTATCCGTCAATAGATTGATGATAAGGTGTTTCATCATGTTGCTATGAAACTTCAAAGACATGATTTATGGAAAAAATTAGAGAGTCTTTATGATAGAAAATCAGCCACAAATAAAGCCTTTCTGTTTCGTAAGTTGGTTAATTTAAAATATAAAGAGGGCAGCCCTATTCCGGAACATCTGAATGAAATAAAGAGTATTGTTAACCAACTTGCTTCTATGAAAATTATTTTTGATGATGAATTGCAGGCTTTGATGCTACTTAGTTCTTTACCCGAAAGTTGGGAGACTTTAGTTGTGACAGTTAGTAATTCGGCACTCGATGGAGTTGTCACTATGGGCCAAGTCACTAGTAGCTTGTTGAATGAAGAAACTAGAAGAAAATCAGCCGGTTCCTCTCATTCAGAAGCATTTGTTGTGAGAGGCCGAAGCAAAACAAGGGGGAGGAGTAAGACTCCTCATGGTCGTGATCAAAGTCGTGACAAGTCAAGAGATAGTTATTTTTCAAAGAAAGATGTTGAGTGTTATTATTGCCATGAGAAAGGGCACATGAAGCGAGAATGCCGAAAGCTCAAGAATAAAGAGAAAAGGCGTAACAAAAGTGTGGATAAAAAGCAAGAAGACACAACAGCAGTTACTACCGATGATATCATGGTCGTTTGTGAAGATGATTGTATCAATTTTGTGGGCCAAGAGAGTCATTGGGTGATTGATTCTGGTGCTTCTTTTCATGTGACTTCTCGAGTTGATTTCTTCACTACCTACACTGCAGGAGATTATGGTTACTCGAATGGGCAATGAAGGTTTGTCCAAGATTATTGGTATGGGTGATGTTTGCTTGGAAACAAATTTGGGCTGCAAGTTGTTACTTAAAGATGTGAGGCATGTTCCCGACATTCGTCTTAATTTGATCTCTACTGGGAAGCTAGATGATGAAGGCTTCAACAACAAATTTGGTGATGGAATATGGAAGCTCACAAAAGGTTCTTTGGTGGTGGCTAAGTGCAAGAAGACTCATACACTTTATTCGATGCAAGGAAAAATTTGTAAAGGTGTTGTCAATGCACTTGAAGATGATACTTCTACCGAATTATGGCATAAGCGACTTGGGCACATGAGTGAAAAGAGCAAGTTTTGTTCAAGAAAGAGCTTCTACCGGTTTGAAAGGTACACATCTTAAAGCTTGTGTCCATTGTTTGGCGGGTAAACAACATAGAGTTTCTTTTCATAAAAATGTTGCTTCTAGAAAAGAAAATGTGTTGGAGTTAATTCATTCGGATGTTTGTGGTCCTTTAAAAGTTAGAACACATGGTGGTGCACTTTATTTTGTTACTTTCATTGATGATTATTCAAGGAAAGTTTGGGCTTATCTACTAAAAACTAAAGATCAAGTTCTAGAAGTATTTAAGCATTTTCGTGCCATGGTTGAAAGAAAGCAGGCGAAATTGAAGTGCATCGAGCAGACAATGGTGGTGAATACATTGGGCCATTTGATGAGTATTGTCGCATGACCAAGGTATTCGCATCAAAAACGATTAAGAAGACTCCTCAACAAAATGGCGTTGCCGAGAGGATGAACCGCCATTGTGGAAAGAACAAGGTGTTTGCTTTCACAAGCTAAATTGCCAAGATCCTTTTGGGGTGAGGCAATGAGTACAGCGGTTGACTTGATCAATTTATCTCCTTGCTATCCTTTGAATGGTGATGTTCCTGAAAGAGTTTGGACTGGCAAAGATGTGTCTTATGAGCACTTGAGAGTGTTTGGTTGCCGAGCTTTTGTTCACATTCCAAAGGATGAAAGGTCCAAGCTTGATAGTAAGTCAAGACGATGTATTTTTCTTGGCTATAGGCGTGATGAATTCGGGTATAGATTATGGGATCCGGTCGACAAGAAAGTTATTCGAAGCCGTGATGTTGTGTTTCTTGAAGACCAAACAATTGAAGACTTTGGTAAAGGTGATCAACCGGAGCCAAAAACTAGTGATCTCATTGACATGGATCCATCTCCTTCATCTCCAGTTGATGATGAAAATGGGGGAGATATGCAGCCATCTATTGAAGATGTAGAAGATGATGCTAATCCTAATGAAGTTGAGCCAGAAATTGAGGAAGAGCATCCAACTCAAAAACCGCCACCACAACTTGAGTTGAGGAAATCTACAAGGGACCGACAACCTTCAAGAAAGTATCCTCCCAATGAATTTGTGTTGATTTCTGATCAAGGGGAGCCGGAGAGCTACCAAGAAGCAATTGAGCATGCAAAGAAAGATGATTGGAAAAAGGCTATGGAAGAGGAGATGAATTCCTTACTTGAAAATCACACTTATGATTTAGTGAAGTTGCCTAAAGGGAGGAAAATTCTGAAAAATAAGTGGGTCTTCAAATTGAAGAATGATAGGAAGAATCTGAGGTACAAAGCACGTCTTGTTGTGAAAGGCTTTGGGCAAAAGAAAGGCATTGACTTTGACGAGATTTTCTCGGGTTGTGAAGATGTCTTCTATTAGGGTTGTACTTGGCATGGCGCAAGTATGAACCTTGAAGTTGAACAACTTGATGTGAAGACCGCATTTCTTCACGGTGACCTTGAAGAAGAAATTTACATGGAGCAACCGGAAGGTTTTGTGGAAAAAGGGAAAGAGAAATTTGTTTGCAAATTGAAGAAAAGTTTGTATGGCCTCAAGCAAGCTCATGACAATGGTACAAAAATTTGACTCTTTCATGATGAATAATGGCTTTTCTAAAACTACTTGGACCATTGTGTGTTTGTGAAAAATTTCCCCAAATGGCAAATTTATTATTCTTTTGCTTTATGTTGATGACATGTTAATTGTGGGTCAAGATTCTACCATGATTAACGGTTGAAATTGGAGTTGAGTAAATCTTTTGCTATGAAAGATTTGGGACGCAAAGCAAATACTTGGTATGAAAATTGTTCGTGATCGCAAAGAGGGATCGATTTGGTTGTCTCAAGAGAGCTACATTGAGAAAGTTCTTGAGATTCAACATGAATAAAGCAAAGCGGTTGGTTGTCCACTTGCGTGTCACTTCAAACTTAGTTCGAATCAATGTCCTACAAGTGAGAAAGACAAAGAAGAGATGTTGAAAGTTCCTTATGCTTCAAAGATTGGTTCTTTGATGTACGCCATGGTTTGTACAAGGCCGGATATTGCTCACGCAGTTGGTGTGGTGAGTCGTTTTCTCTCTAATCCGGGTAAAGAACATTGGGCAGCGGTAAAATGGATTCTAAGATATCTTCGAGGGACTTCGAAGGTGTGTTTGTGTTTTGGGAATGGGAAGCCGATGCTTGATGGATTCACAGATTCTGATATGGCTGGTGATGTTGATTCTAGGAAATCTACTTCGGGGTATTTGATGACTTTTGCAGGGGGAGCTGTGGCATGGCAATCTAAATTACAAAAATGTGTTGCTCTCTCAACTACCAAAGCTGAATTTATTGCCATTACAGAAGCTTGCAAAGAAGAGTTATGGTTGAAGAAATTTTTGCAAGAGTTGGGTTTGAAGCAAGAAAGGTATGTGCTTTATTGTGATAGTCAAAGTGCTATTCACTTGAGTAAAAATTCTACCTTTCATTCGAGATCGAAACACATTGATGTGAGATACCATTGGATTCGTGATGTGTTAGATTCGAAATTGTTGCAACTCGAAAAGGTTCACACAGATGATAATATTTCAGATATGCTGACAAAGACTTTGTCGAGGGACAAACATTTAAAGTGTCGAACTTTGGCGGGTATGGTTGATGTCTCCACCTAAGTCGGTAGGGGGAGAATTGTTGGGTATACCTCCTTGGTGGAGTGTGGGACCCAATTGGTTTTGGAAAAAGAGTTTTAAGTTGGCTTGGTTTAGGTATAATATTTTTTATATATTATATTTGTGGCGGCCCAATCCAATTGGGATACAATTAGGGTTTGTTTTCAAAACCCAAGATTTAATAATATATATATATTTAATATATATATATATATATTATTTTCGGTTCAATACACATACAGAAAGGGACGGCGGCTTATTTTTTTCTTGGAGAACACAGTGTTGAAGATTGGAGATTCAATTTCAATTGTTTTGAAGCTCGGTTTTTTTGGGGCATCTTCGGTTGGTGTCTGGTTCGTTATTTTGGGTCGTCTTCAACTTTGGTTCTGAAGATTTTGGTTCTTCTATTTGGTGAGGTCTTTCCTCTTGTTTATTTGTGATTATTTGGAATTCACCTAAGGGTGGTTTTGTGAGACCATTAGCGTCTCGTTTGTAATCGTTTGGAACTTATTTGGTTGATAGTGGAATCGGATTTCGATCCCGTGGACGTACCTCACATTGAGAGAACCACGTAAAAATTCTTGTGTTGCCTTTGATTTAATTTTTCCGCATTAGTTTTTATTCCCATTGATTGATTTACTTGTGGGGATTCATCGTTTTTCCCTAACAATTTTGGGGATCATGGGGGTCCCAAGCATTTTTGTTATTTTTTTGTGGAGCTTTGATGAGTGGTAGGTATTTTATACACCCCCAAGATTGGCTTATGGTTTAAGTAATTGATTGTAGTGATGTCATGTGGCCAAGGGAACACGTAGGGAAAATATTCTCTTTAACAGTCAGGCCGAGCAATTGTAAACCCTGAGGAGTTTGTGCTTTTCCCTTGAATAATCCTCTGAGGATAATAGACAGTCCGAGAGCATTATGAATTACATCATCAATCCTTTGTCTTTAGCCACCAATCCAACATCTTGCCGCAAGGTTTATCGAGTCCCGAAAGACCCCCCAAGTCCTGCCACCTAGGCTTTGGGTATATACGAGTTATTTTAATTAGGAAGGAAAATCTCTGAGTCCCACATCTTCGAGAGAGGGTCATTGACATTTTGGCATAAAGCTAAAAAAGTCAGTTTTTTGGCCTTTTAGCTTTTTTAACCAAAAAAGTCAATTTTTTTATCCAAAAGAAGCCAGTTTTTTGCCAAAAAAATCAAAAAGCTAGATTTTTACCAACTTTCCAAAACACTCCTCAGTCGCAGCTTACCATTCTACGCGTCATTATCAGAATGGGTCCAAGCCCTCATATTGCTCTGGGACTCACTTTACGTTGTGACTTCTAGATTTCTACAATATTGTGAAGCTAGTGCAACTTTCGTGTTTCGACCATGTGGGTTTCCGAGTTCATTGAACCTTTCGAATCCCAAACACATAATCTCTTTGGACCGGGGTTTGCACCTTTCTTTTTCATACTTTTCTTGTCTTGCAAGAATCATGTATTTTACTCGAGAATTTGGGCCTCAACTTCTTCAAGCTTTTCCTGCCTTTGCAACTTGGGCTAGAATTTTGAATTTGATGTCTTTAATTTCCCCCACTCTCTTACAAATCAAAATTTTTTCGGCTTCTCTTTGAAAATTTTCAATCCAATCATTTAGAACGACTTTTAGCTCATCCAACACAGACATTTCATCATCCATAAATTAGAAATTCCTCTAGTCATTCCATGTATTGAAAAATTGTCACTATTCATTCGTTTCCTTTCGCATCCTCTACTTCATATTGTATATACCCTACAGTTTCGTTTTCCAACAAGTAAATACATACGTAATTGTGGTTTGTCAACAATTTTCTCATCATGTTGTGACTTTACTGCGAACACCATTTCATCTTGATAGATAAATGGCTAGTATTCTGAAGTATCGTAAGAAGGACAAATTTGTCTTAAAGGGAGAGTGTGAAACACTCAACTTGGTTCATCATTCATCTCCCTTTCTCCAAGTGTTTTGTAAGCCTACTATTTTTTCCCAGATTCATTTGTTGTTATAATTTGTTTAATTTGCAATTAGTTATATAATTAACAATTAAATTTGTATCAATCTTGATTGTGCATTATGATCTTGATTTTGTTTTATATTTCACACACAATTTACACGAGTATACTGAGGTTTTTCAACTGTCACACCCCCAGAATAATACAATAAAGATAACTCATATGCGGAATAATATATGAAAAACAACATACTTTCATATATCAAAGTTCACTGTTTAACAACCAGTTAAATGCCGTGTAGGCTTACATCTTCCCAAGCCATTGCTTGGTTACACAAATTGAGTCTCACTTATTACATCTTAAGTCATTGGCTTTACAAATAATAAACATACACACACAAGGCATAATTAAGAAGCTCTTGCTTCCCGAAAGTCCATTCACGCTATTGCCTTGGAGGAAACATCTCACCTACACCTGAAAATGGTATTCCTGTATAGGGTGAGCCAACAACCCAGTAGAAATAATCTAACACAATTTATGAAGTTTAGCAAAGGTATAAATACCACGTACATAAACAATATTGATACAGAAGTATCCACAAGGCCTGCATATCCATATGCCACTAAGACGAATCTTATTCCATTTTCCTTCAATTCATTTCCAGTTCATATATGCTACTCAATTCATGAGTTAAATTCATTATCTTTTCACAACCAAAATGAGACTACAACTCAATAGTTTTCCAATTATGCAAAACACACATAAACACTTCAAACTTTATCATTTTACGGATATTTCATTCGCGGGAATCGACACCCATGTATATTTTCTCAAATATGTTATTTTACGGATATTTCGTCCGAATGACTCGGCACCCATTTATATAAGAGATTTCGGGTCTTTCACCCAGGACACTTAGGCCAACTTGCTTTAAATGGAGTCTATCCCTTTTCTCCTCCTAAACAAATATACATATGCAATATAGTTATAGGCATAAGTACATATGGGGTACATCCCCTTTCTTCTCCCAACGAATACACATATACGATGTATCTATAGCACGATCATATTCAATGACAACCAATAATAGATTAGCATTAAATCGCCTAATCTTCATACAATTTCTACAACAATCATGACTATCCTCCACCGATAGCCCAATACATTTATCTCTAGACAAATATTAAATCTCAAGATAAATAATTTATTTAAAACTTCCAAAGGTGTGAGATAATACATATCCAATTTCACCACCTATATCAATAACCATCAAATTTAACATATTCAATGTTAATTTCAATTACTTATACAAAATAATCATTTTATCAAATTAGGGCAAAAATCCCTCATTTTTCCAATATTGACTCGAACACCCAAAATCAACTATTTTGGTACACCAAGATCTTATATTCAAACCCCATACTCATTTATCTCTTATACATCAAAAACCCTTCTTTTCATTTCACACCCAAATCTTAGAGTTGTCCAAACCACAACCAAATCTCATCATCTATACACAATAGTAAATAGCTAAGCTAAAAATCATATTAGAGTGCAGAAAATCCCTATCTCAAGAAGAGAAGACGAGCAAAGCAAGGTTGAACTCCAAAAATGACGAAACCCACTTTTACTTAGATCAATACGAAGCTCTTGAAGCCCTCTACCTTATTCTCAAAGACACTAGGGTCAAGAACTCAACGGATTTAAATGAAATCTTAGAGAGAGTGTGAGTTTTTAGAGAGAGAAGCTCAAGATCTGGAAATTTGGAGACTTTTAGAGAGAGAGAGAGAGAGAAAACAGAAAATGATCTAAAATGTCACTTTCACGATCTGATAAAACGTGGTTCGCTCGAGCGTGGAAATCCCCGCTCAAGCGTAAGACACAGACTCCTGCTCGAGCATGAAACCCTGCGCTCGAGTGCTCTCCCAATATTTTTGCAGACACAGTCCCCGCTCAAGCGCCCGAATGCCCGCTCAAGCGTAGAGCAAAATTTCAAAAGCCCGCTCGAGCGCAAGAATGCCCGCTCGAGCAGAAGAGCCAAGTTCTGGGCAATAAATGCTTGGAAGAACAAGCAACCAACCTGTTTCAAACACACAACTACAACCCAATAACCAACATTAAGGGGAAAACAAGGGAAGTAAGACATAAACCACCATACAAACCAGACAAACCTGAGTTCGGAACACCACAAGAGACGGGTCAAAACCAGGGTTGCTATAACCTCCCCCTTTAAAGAATTTCGTTCCCGAAATTACAAATCATGGTTCACAACCATGTTTTTGCCAATTTCCAAAATGATTACCAATAGTATATACAATGCTTCCAAGAGTGATACAACACCCACAATGTTCGACATTTTCAAAATATATACAATGTTCTTACAAGTTAAAACATATACAATGCTTATACTTTTCATCAACAAAATTAATTCTCAATACATGCTTATGCATCAACAAACAAATCCAAATATTTCTCTCGAACTTCCAACTCACGTTCCCAAGTCACTTCTTCGACTCCGTGATGTTTCTACAATACTTTTACCAAGGGAATTGTCTTGCCTCGCAAGACTTGATCCCGTTTATCCAAGACTCTCATCGGTCTCTCCTCATATGAGGCATTCTCATCTACCTCTAAGTCGGTCCAATCCAACACATGTGATGGATCCGGCTCATATTTTCGAAGCATACTAATATGAAACACATCATGAGCCCTGGAAATTTGTGGCGGCAATGCCAAGCGATAAGTAACTTCCCCAATTCGTTTGAGGATCTCAAAATGGCCAATAAACCGAAGGGACAACTTCCCACTCTTCCCAAACCTTATCAAACCCTGTCTAGGTGATATCTTCAAAAAGACATGATTTCCCACCTGAAAAGACAAAGGTCTCCTCCTAAGGTTGGCATAACTTTTCTGGCGACTCCAAGTCGTAGTTAGCCTCTTACGGATAAATACTATTTTCTCCGTCGTTTCTCGAACCAACTCTGGATCTAACAAAGGTGCATCACCCACCTCGGCCCAACACACAAGGGATCTACACGATCGACCATACAAGGCCTCAAATGGTGTCATGCCAATACTTGACTGGAAACTATTATTGTAAGCAAACTCCACTAAGGGTAAATGCCTCTCCCACGAACCCGTGAAGTCAAGGACACAGCCTCGAAGCATATCCTCAAGGATCTGAATAGTACGCTCGGGCCGCCCGTCAGTCTGAGGATGATATACAGTACTAAAGGTCAATTTAGTGCCCAAGGCACTTTGCAAACTTTGCCCCAACTGAGCAGTGAAATGCGGATCTCTATCTGAAACAATCGTCACAGGGACCCCGTGCAACCTCACTATGTCCCTAATGTACAAATCGACAAGATAATCTACTGAGTCACTCACACGCATGGGAATAAAATGTGCTGATTTAGTTAAATGATCAACTACTACCCAAATGGTATCATTACCCTGTTGAGTCCTCGGAAGACTCACAACAAAATCCATCGTAATATGTTCCCACTTCCACTCAGATATAGGCAAGGGTTGCAACAAACCCGCTGGCCTCTGATGCTCAGCCTTCACTTGTTGACAAGGCATTTTGATACAAACACAGCCACATCCTTTTTCATACCTCTCCACTAAAACTGGCGACTAAGATCATTATACATCTTTGTGCCTCCCAGATGCACCGCAATGTGCGAATGATGAAACTCTCGGAGTACTTCCTCTCGGCGAGACTCTAATACAAACAAACGGTCACGGTATTTCATACTTTAGTCGGGATACACAGTCAAACCTCTTTCTACTTTCCCATTGGAAATCTTCTCTAGAAAGGATTCTACCTCAAGGTCACCCCTCTGCGCTTCCAACACTTGATTCACAAGTGTAGGTCGTACAACTACTGAAAACAAAGCTGCAGACTCAACAGACTCGCCCAGATGCAAATCAAGCTCATTAAGAGTACCCAACATTTCCCATTCTCGGATGGCGATAGAAGCTACACTGTTAATTGGCTTCCTACTCAAAGCATCGGCCACAACATTGGCCTTCCCAGGATGATAATGCAACTCAAAATCATAATCCTCTATGAATTCCATCCACCTCTTCTGCCTCAAATTCAAGTCTTTCTGTGTAAACAGATATTGTGATCAGACTCTTGTGATCAGAGAACACTTTAAATTTCTCACCATACAAATAATGCCTCCAAATCTTTAAGGAAAAAATCACCGCTGCTAGATCTAAGTCGTGGGTGGGATAATTTTTCTCGTGTGTTTTCAACTGTTGTGAGCCATAGGCTACTACTTTACTCTCTTGCATCAATACACAACCTAAACCTTCCCGTGAAGCATCACAATAAACTGAATAACCCAAACCCCTCTCCGGAATAACCAATACTGGAGTTGTGGTGAGTCTAACCTTAAGCTCTTGGAACTACTTCTCGCAAGTCTCACTCTACACGAACTTGATTTCTTTTCTCGTCAGCTTAGTCAAATGTGAAGCTAACTTAGAGAAATCCTTCACAAATCTATGGTAATACCCGGCCAACCCCAAGAAACTACGAATCTTGAAAGCTTGCTTAGGTTGTGCCCAATCTTACACTGCCTCTATCTTGGATGAATCTATAGTCACCCTTTCCTCGAATACTACATGGCCTAAGAACTTAACTTCCCCTAGCCAAAATTCACATTTCCCATACTTAGCATACAACTCGTGGGCTTTAAGTAACTCAAGTACTACTCGTAAATGTTCCCCGTGTTCCTCCTCAGAAGGTAAATAAACCAGAATGTCATCCACAAAGACAACCACAAAACAATCTAAGAACTCCCAAAAGATTTGATTCATTAAATCCATAAACACCGCTGGTGCATTGGTTAGCCCAAAAGGCATCACAAGAAACTCATAATGGCCATACCGCATACGGAATGCCGTCTTCGGGATATCCTTATCTTTTACTCTCAACTGGTGATAACCCGATCTCAGGTCTATCTTAGAGAAACAACAAGACCCTTTCAATTGATCAAATAGATCATCTATACGAGGCATTGGGTACTTATTCTTAACAGTAACCCCGTTCAACTTTCGATAATCAATACAAAGTCGCAACGCTCCATCTTTCTTTTTAGCAAAGAGAGCCAGTGCTCCCCAAGGTGAAGTATTAGGGCGAATAAAATCCTTATCTAGCAATTCCTGGAGTTAAATCTTCAACTCACTCAATTCAGCTGGCGCAAATCTATATGTAGCCATAGAAACCGGTGCCGTACCAGGAACTAAATCAATAGAGAACTCGATCTCTCAGTGAGGTGGTAAACTAGTAAGATCCTCAGGCAAAACATATGAGTATTCGCAAACCAGTCTTGGCAATTCAATCCGAACTTCATCACACTCACTACTCATAAAGCTAGCAAGAAGACAACTAAGTTTATTCCGCCCACGCGGATCATACGCCGGTGATAAAACTCTATCCACACGGCCACCCAAGAAATAAAAGCGATCACCGCTCAAGGTACATTCAGTAACCTTCTGACGGTAACAATCTATAACAGCCCGGTATGATGATAACCAGTCCATACCCAATATGACATCAAAACTATGTATGTCAAGCAATACAAATGCAAATGGCAATCGACGACCAGCAATCGAGATGTCACTACCCCGACATCCTTGTTTCAAGATAATCTCACCACCAATTGGCGACTCTACACAAATAGGAGATGCTAACTGTGCCAACTCCAAACCCAAAACAGATGCAAGTGTAGATGACATAAAGGAATGGGATGCACCCGTATCAATCAACACATTAGCAACTGAATTGCAAAACAAAAAGGTACCTCTCACTACAGAAGGAGCAGGTACAAGATCTGGCACTACAACCGTATACATACGCCCAGTAGGTCTCTGTTCAACCTGTTCACCTCTCGGAGCATAAGCCTGATGCACTGACTGAGCTGAAGAAGCTCCCTAATTGGCCCTTGAGGCCTGTGCTGACTATGCTGGCTGGTGACTCTGTGTCAGTCTCAAACTAGACACACCAGGTATGTCACCCAACTATGGGCAAAACCTCTTCAGATGCCCTACCTGCCCGCACTGGTAACAAGTAAGTGGTTAGCCTCTCCCTTGACTCTGGCTCTAAAAACGAGCCGAAGATGATGCTGCTTGCTGCCCTCTCCCTCTCTGAGGATAAGCTGGAGATTTGTGACCCAACTGACCACACTTAAAGCAAGTGAAATTTCCCTGGCCATCTCTTTCAGAACCCGAACTCGGTACTGGAAAAGTGGACCTCGACTAAAGCCCCTGGGACTGCTGAGAGTTAAAACCCCTCTGCCTCTTACTATCCCCCTAACTATTCTGACTCTTCCTGGAGCCCCTCATCTCCTCATCTTCTTGCATAACAATCTCAAGATAGGCTGTTGCCTCCAAAAGGAGCCTAAAATCTCTAATCATGGACCCGGCCACTCGAAGCTTGAGTCCGGTTCTCAACCGCTTCTCAAATTCCAAACAACGGCGCTCCTCAATCGCCACCAACTCTGGTGCGAACCTAGACAAGCTAGTAAAGGTTGCCTCAAATTCAGCCACAGGTGTACTCAACTGTGCCAATTTAGAAAATTGATCTCTCAACCTCTCCCTAACTGTAGGAGGTAGAAACTTGTCCTGGAAAGCATTGACAAAGGCCTCCCATGTCATTTCAATGCATCCACGCACATACTTCCACCACTGACCCGCATCTCCCTTCAGCTGGAATGATGCCAAGGCCACCCTCAAATGGTCATCCTCGACGTCAAGCATCTCAAATGTTTTCAACAACTGCTCTAGCCATTCATATGCCTTCAATGGCTCTCTAGGATCACCCACAAACTCATCCGGATTTGACCGAAAAAACTTCATCTTTAAAAAGGATGGCCCCGTTTCAGCTATTTGGGTCTGGACTTGATTCTCAGTTCGGAGAATGTCTATAGACTCCCTAAATGCCACAGCTATTTTATGCGAAAGCGCCCATGGCCTGTGACGACCGTTCGCCACATTAACGACCAACCCTTCTTCTGTCTTAATATCACCGGTATGGGCACCTCGTGCCTTCTAGGCCTACCATACCTATTATTACCACACCCACGTTCTGACATCCTAAGAAAGGTAACAACAGGATTAGTACATTCATAAACGTGCCAAATCTAACTCACTTGCGTCCTAATACCTTGGACAATAATAAATCATTCCATATAAGCACATAGTCACATAAACATATACAAATTTCCTTCCTAGATAATGACCGTCCCACGACGTTGCTAGAGTTCCAATTAGAAATAGCAGTGATCAAGTGCTCTTCTAATAGGACTTCCATAAACCCGTAGACTCAATCAACATCTCAGGAACTAAATTCCATACCCACATACTCATGTAAACATGTTATCATATAAGCATACAAGACATGTTAACGTCTTAATCAAGCAAGAAAAACCCATTGTGGTACTAACTACTTCCCACGTAACAAAGTATTCAAACCTGGTACGCTCTGATACCAAGTTGTCATGCCCCCAAAATAATACAATAAAGATAACTCATATGTGGAATAAATATGAGAAACAACATACTTTCATATATCAGAGTTCACTGTTTAACAACCAGTTAAATGCCATGTAGGCTTACATCTTCCCAAGTCATTGCTTGGTTACACAAATTGAGTCTCATGCATTACATCTTAAGTCATTGGCTTTACAAATAACAAACATACACACACAAGGCATAACTAAAAAGCTCTTGCTTCCCGAAAGTCCATTCACGCTATTGCCTTGGAGGAAACATCTCATATACACCTGAAAATGGTATTCCCGTATAGGGTGAGCCAACAGCCCAGTAGAAATAATCTAACACAATTTATGAAGTTTAGCAAAGGTATAAATACCACATATATAAACAATATCGATACGGAAGTATCCACAAGGCCTGCATATCCATATGCCACTAAGACGAATCTTATTCCATTTTCCTTCAATTCATTTCCAGTTCATATATGCTACTCAATTCATGAGTTAAATTCATTATCTTTTCACAACCAAAATGAGACTACAACTCAATAGTTTTCCAATTCTGCAAAACACACATAAACACTTCAAACTTTATCATTTTACGGATATTTCATTCGCGGGAATCGGCACCCATGTATATTTTCTCAAATATGTTATTTTACGGATATTTCGTCCGAATGACTCGGCACCTATATAAGAGATTTCGGGTCTTTCACCCAGGACACTTAGGCCAACTTGCTTTAAATGGAGTCTATCCCTTTTCTCCTCCTAAACAAATATACACATGCAATATAGTTATAGGCATAAGTACATATGGGATACATCCCCTTTCTTCTCCCAACAAATACACATATACGATGTATCTATAGCACGATCATATTCAATGACAACCAACAATAGATTAGCATTAAATCGCCTAATCCTCATGCAATTTCTACAATAATCATGACTATCCTCCACCGATAGCCCAATACATTTATCTCTAGACAAATATTAAATCTCAAGATAAATAATTTATTTAAAACTTCCAAAGGAGTGAGATAATACATATCCAATTTCACCACCTATATCAATAACCATCCAATTTAACATATTCAATATTAATTTCAATTATTTATACAAAATAATCATTTTATCAAATTAGGGCAAAAATCCCTCATTTTTCCAATATTGACTCGAACACCCAAAATCAACTATTTTGGTACACCAAGATCTTATATTCAAACCTCATACTCATTTATCTCTTATACATCAAAAACCCTTCTTTTCATTTCATACCCAAATATTAGATTTGTCCAAACCACAACCAAATCTCATCATCTATACACAATAGTAAATAGCTAAGCTAAAAATCATATTAGAGTGTAGAAAATCCCTACCTCAAGAAGAGAAGACGAGCAAAGCAAGGTTGAACTCCAAAAATGACGAAACCCACTTTTACTTAGATCAATACGAAGCTCTTGAAGCCCTCTACCTTATTCTCAAAAACACTAGGGTCAAGAACTCAATGGATTTAGATGAAATCTTAGAGAGAATGTGATTTTTTAGAGAGAGAAGCTCAAGATCTGGAAATTTGGAGACTTTTAGAGAGAGAGAGAGAGAGAGAGAGAGAGAGAAAGCAGAAAATGATCTAAAATGTCACTTTCACGATCTGATAAAACGTGATCCGCTCGAGTGTGGAAATCCCCGCTTGAGCATAAGACACAGACTCCCGCTCGAGCGTGAAACCCTGCGCTCGAGCGTAAAATACGCTCTTCCAGTATTTTTGCAGACACAGTCCCCGCTCAAGCACCCGAATGCTTGCTCGAGCATAGAGCAAAATTTCAGAACCCCGCTCGAGCGCAAGAATGCTCGCTTGAGCGGAAGAGCCAAATTCTGGGCAACAAAGGCTTGGAAGAACAAGCAACCAACCTGTTTCAAACACACAACTATAACCCAATAACCAACATTAAGGGGAAGACAAGGGAAGCAAGACATAAACCACCATCCAAACGATACAAACCCGAGTTCGGAACACCACAAGAGACAGGTCAAAACCAGGGTCGCTATATCAACAATATATTCGTATCATATTATATGAAGACTTTATTAAGAAACATGGTTAGGGCTAATGACAAATATGAAAACTTATTTTTAAGTTATACTTTTAACTTACAAAATAAGTGTTATGTGTCATTTAAGTAGAAATTTACTTAATAAATTACCCTTTTAGTTTTTAAAATATGAGAGATATGTCATTTTGATATTTAAAATTATACATTCACTATTGACATTAAAGATTTGGTTAGAGAATCAAATTGAAACATTTTAAAACATATTTTATATATTTATTGACAAATTGACACAATTTAAATATTTGAAATCAAAATAACACAAAACTCATACGCTAAACATTAAAAATATAATTAACCTACTAACACAAAAAAATACATGTAACACCCCAATTTTTATACCCAAATGATAATACGATAACCATGGTTCTTTAAAGTAAATCTAAAAATAAATTCCCACACTTGCATTACATGATACATATAGTCTTCAGGCGATAATACATTCACTTCAAACCAAAATAACATAAACAAATAGATACTCCCAAGGGTTTACAAGTTTCCAAGGCTTAGGCCTGGTTACACAAAATGGTTATTCAAACCCACACAAATACAACCCTTGGCTTACAAACAAAGTTACAGCAAAATGAGAGCCTTGTGCTCTCAACACATATTTCCTCGCCTTTAGTTAGACGGAATCACCACATCTTTTCCTGCACAAAAATCTCGTAGGATGAGCATAAAGCCCAGTAGGAAATCCTTAACAAAGTATTTATATTTTGTTCAAGTCTCAAGAGATAAATGCACATGCCATGCTATGTCTTTTTGCAAATAAATCATATTTTCATCTTTTGAAAACCATGATGCTCAATAATGCCATGAAATGTCCATTGTTCAAAACTTAACAATTTAATTCAAGGGGCGGTAAATACAACTCTGGTAATCCCTAGGTCGGTGTCTGCAAGTAGACTATACGAGTACTATCAAATTGTCATTTTTACCGGTATTAACCAGAAGGCTCGACACCTATCCGCACGGGTTTCAGTCTTTCACCTCGGATTCTCAGGCCAACTTATTCAATATCATCTACACCACCTATCAAGACTTACCAACGTATTTATCCCAAAACCATTCCATAAAAGACTTGTTTCTCAACATTCTTTTCTCAATGCAAGTTTTCAAATCAATTTTCAAAGTTTAATGTAATCAAATGAATTGATATGCCAGTTTCACAAGATGAATACAAATACTTTTATTCTAATTCATCATCCAAAGAATAACTCAATTCCCTCTTCTCACGTATCCTCAACAATTAGTCATTTCAAGACTATTTTAATGTTTTGAACAATAATTTCCAAAATGAATAACAATTCTCATATTCCATGAAATTCATCATTTATATAAATATAAATAAGAAAATTTCCAAACATTCATGTATTTTGACACACAAAATAAATATAACAATATCATTTATGAATTTTCAATATCTTTTAAAAATCCCCAATTTTTAGGTTTTCTCACTAAAATTGTACAACTTGAATTTTTTGAAAGAAAGCTTTCTAAAATTATATTTTCTTCAATCAATGAAGATCAAAACCCATAAGATTATTTTAAAAGAATAAGAGACAAACCCACTTTCAAAATCGCTCAACTTCTTGAATCAACAATCAATTTTCAAAGCTATTGAATGATGATTTCGAAAATCATCTAGATCTTGCAAAAATATATATATAACTCTAAGAAAATTCCTACCTCAAGTTTTGAAAAAAAATTGAGATGAAACTTCCAAAATCAACGGTGTCGAAACTTGATCTTCACCACACACAACGAAGCCCTCGAAAAGTTAACCAACTTTGATGAAGAAACTATGGCAGAACTTTAATGGATCTTGAGAAATTAAGGTTTTGATCTAATTTGGCGTAGGGAAATGTAGAGAGAAGAGAGAGGAAAGGTTTTTAGAGAGAGAGAAACCTAACAAGAGTGAGATACACTCAGCCTAAAGAGAAGAAAAGACCAAAATTTCGAACTCACCTACCACTGCACGTGCGGCGCTTGCCCCGCGCTTGTACTTGTGCACCTGCATTTATTGCAGTAGCCAAACAAGCCCTTCCCTGTTTTTCGCATGTGCGGCTCAAGCAACTTCGAATGCATTTTGCATTTTTGCTTCGGGGGCGCTATCCCTTGACCCGCCTTGAGCGTTGCCCTCGGACGCCAGGGTCTTTGTCCCTGGACCTCCATGGTGACAGGCGCTTGACCCCCAATATACTCAGCGAAGTGGCAAATCATGAAAAAATTAACTTCCGATACAACTCTGTAAGGCACAATTCTGGTTGGATTCACATTTAAAGGTTTGGAGACATTACTTGTTCCAAACACACCACTATAACCCGATAACTAAAAATAAGGGGAATACAAGGGAAACTAAGATACGTAACACCGTTCAAAACTATACCAACCCAAGCCCGAAACACCATAAGAGACGGGTCAAAACCAGAATCGCTACAATACAAAAATATGCCAATTATTTATTATGTCTATATCTATATATATATATATATTTGTCATTATTGAATTTTTTAGAGTAAATATCTCCAATATATATACATACATAGAGATATATTGCATTGAAACTCCATACTTTGAAAACAAAAACATGTAATAAATGAAAAAAAAAATGCCAATTATTTATTTATTTATTACATATATTTGGTTTTGTCTTTATTGAATTTTCGTTACAGAAAATATCCCCAATATATATGCATAAACATATATCGCATTGAAACTCCATTTATCAATGGGAACTCTCACAAGCTGTAGTTTCAGAGGCATTAACCTAAAGGTGTCCCTTTAGCAGTACTTCCAGGAAAAGAATTCAACTGTTCGAGCTAAAGAGCAATTTTTGTTTTTTGTGCAAGAAGGTATCGAGGAGGCATCGAGTTTTGAATAGGAATTTTGCTAGGTCTTGGTGTTTTGGTGCGAACAACAATGGTATGCTGCGTAAAGAGGTTTCATGACCCGGGCCAACAACACTATGGCATTATGTGATTGCTCTATTGTTATTTGTTCTCACTGTTGGTTCCTCGGTGGAGCTAGGAATTGCATCTCAGTTATTACTAATTGCTTTTACACTTAGACATTATTGTATTAAATGTAGTTATGCTCTCCTTTTCATTTATCAAATCCTTTTTATAGAGTAGATTATTCCATGTATATGTGTTCATTCATTGCATTTTTCATGAAGCAGATAAATAGGCTTCCACCAGAGCTAGTTGAGTACTTCACAGATCCAAATGCCATTGAACCACCAGATATGCAGCTTTTATTCCCATTTGTGGAGTCTGCTCTGCCCCTGGCATTTGGTGTTCTGGGGGTTCAGCTATTTCACGTAAGAAGAATTTTTATCTTTTTGTTGATTTGGTTAATTGAATGCTTTTTCTCAAGGGGAAAAAATATGTTTCTTGTGTATTACTATTTCCTGTGCCGGGCTCTATGCGGAAAATAGTTCCTTTAACCTTCTTTATCCATAATTTCTTATCATAAGATTACAAGGCCTTAAGCTTATAAACTAAACTAGCCTACATTTAACCTTTATCAACTGTAGACTAGTAAGTAAATTTTTTTAATAAAAGAAGAAGTTGCCCCACGAGGTAGTTATATACATCCATTCCTCCATCTTTCCCATTCTCCTCTGTATGACATTGTTAATTGTTTTAAACCACTTCATCTGGTAAAAGTCCAAGTTTCTGACTTGAACCATTAGATAATAGGTCTTTGACTAATGCTATATGTGCCCTTTTTGGCCACCTGCTTCTCATCTTAGAACCATAAACTGGTCCTAAGGCACACATTCTCAGTATTTCGTCCCTCTCCAGTTGAAATAATTGGTGGACCTTTATTGCATATCCTGATAGCCTTAACTTCTACGGAATTGTACTCTATTGTATTGGTATCATATGTTTTTTAATCATCTTAAAACAATTATTTTAGTAAAACCCATCTCATTAAGATCTTTCAGTTAAAAGCCAGCTATATGTATCAATGTGTAAGACAAAAACTATATTTCATCATGATTATTTTTTATGCCCTCTCATTTATTTTGATTGGAATATGTGAAACCACAGTAGAACAAACACCAAAAGAGGAGTTTAAAAAGAAAAAAACACAATGCAATCACATTGTTTTGGACCCAATCTCCCATTTTATAAGCAATAGCCAACATGCTTCATACACGGCACAACAATTGCTAGGAAAAAAAAAAAAAGGAAAAAAAGAAAAAGAGATGCAGCAAGGCTGCTTATTCTTTGGGCTACCAAACTCCCTTTTTGTGAGCTAAATGTATCTTCATCTTTCTCTCCCCACCAATAAATCTCCAATGTCATCAACCAATTAGTCATGTCGCATTTATCCAATGCTATCATGTGGCACTTTGTCTTGGCTAACTTTTTTGGTTCTATAATGGAGTTGAATACGGGGGACTAAACTTCCTATATTTTCTTTGTGCAAGTGTTTTTATTTTGTGCACAGATATATGAACTGAAGTACTCATGAGGGATCTATTCACCATGAAATATCCTAATCTAAAGTCACAGCTTTTGTTATTTACTATTGCTTGTTTCACAGAAAGCATCGCTCATCTCAAGTTGGCAATCCTTGAAATTTTATGCCCATGTCATTGTTTCCTCTAACTGCCTACTGTATACATCGTGCATTCTGTGCATGAGATTGTTGGAAGCTGCATATGTATTGAATTACTGGTAATGGATGCTACAAAAGAGAATGTCGTAACTTGCACTTGTTGTATTCATTGGTTGCATGATTTTGTTTTGATCTGCATTGTAACTTAGTTGTTGATTGGTTCGTTGCGTGTTTCTTGTTTTTTTGAAAAAAAAAAAAAAGAAAAAGAAAAGGAAAAGGAACATGTTTTTGTTTCTTTCCCAAGAAAGTTTGAAGTTTAATGGGCTTCCTTTTATTGTTAATACACCAAAACAAGTTAAAAACACTTCCTCTTCTTCTTCTCCCCCCCCCCCCCCCCTCTTTTTTTTTTCCCCTCATTCTGTGTGTGTGCGTGTTTATTTTGGAGCCTTGTTTTGAAAACAATTTTCAAAAAAGAAAAAAAAAAAGAGTACCAAACATGTTTTAAGGATATGTTCGGTTATGTTACTGTTTTTTGTTATTGTTTTTGTTTTTGTTTTGAAAATTGTTTTCATTTCCAAAAATGGAAACAATATTCAAATTTTACAAAATTTTAGGAAACACAAAATTTGTGTTTTCACTTGTTTTGAAAATAAGTTTTCATTCCCACTTCCCTCTCCCACCCCCTCTGGCGGCCACACCCTTTGGCAAATCTCCAAACATGTTTTCTTGTTTATGTTTTTTGGGTATTTTAAAACATGTGTGTACCAAACATGTGTTTTGAATTTGTTTTTAGCAAAAAAATAAAATAAAGTAAGATGAACATGTTTCCTATTTTCTGTAAACAAAAAATGGTAAATGGTAAATGTTAACCAGACTGGACCTTATTTTTTCTCCTCCTCGAGGTTAATTCCACCCTAATTAGTCATTCATGTAGTATGTTATCTTTTGAATATGTAAATGAGAAAATTAACTTGACGCAGGAAGTTGGGCATTTTTTTGCTGCTTTCCCAAAGAAAGTAAAACTAAGCATTCCATTCTTCATTCCTAATATTACTCTTGGAAGCTTTGGTGCAATTACTCAGGTAATTATTTATCACTTGATGGATGTTAATTTAAATGAAGTTCTTATTATGTTATATATTTCCATACACTCTCCCTCTCTATATATTTTAATGTATGTTTTACACATATACCAACATTAAACACCACCCATGGGCCAGTGGTTAGCATTTTCCCTTTTTAAATAATTTGTTGTATCAACTTTTAGTGAGTCTGAATTTATCTCAAGTCTGCCATTTAACAGCATTTTCTTTCATCAATAAGATAATGGTCCCATGACCATAGATAAATGAGATCAACTCTATTTGGTAAAAGCATTTTTTTGTTATGATTGTTGTCTGTTTTTTGCTCTTTGATTTGATCCATGGATGCAATTTTTCTACCTGTATCTTTGAGTTTTTTTTTTCTTTTCTTTTCACTTTTGTTGATTGGAATTATGATCTGTCTGTTCTATTTTTTCGTAAATTTATGATATGCCTATTTTTTACTGCTTAAAAATCATCAAATCTTGGCTTCTGCAATTCAAATCTATTCTCCTTGACCAAAAGACAAAAGTTGATATTTCCCTTGCGGTTCCGTTTGCTGGTGCGACATCGTCTTTTTCTATGTTTGCTGTTGGCTTGCTGCTTTCATCAAACCTAAATGCTGCAGGGGATTTGGTGCAAGTTCCTAGCATGCTATTTCAAGGTTCTTTGCTTCTTGGATTAATAAGCAGAGCCACTTCAGGTTATGCGTAAGTTTCTTCTTCGCTTTCATAGCTTTGATTGGCTGATAAATGATACATATGCAAAATATCTATAAATCCTAGACCTAATTGTTATAATACCACTTTGGAGTATACCTTGTACCAAATATCCTAGATTGGACCCTTGATGTGCTAGGGTCTTAATAAAAAAGACAAATAAATAAAATATACTAAACCAAATTAAACCTTGTGTCCCAATCAAGTAGAATCAACTATATTAATAAGTTTTCGTCATTTTGTTCTGTAAGAGTTATATGCTCAGTGAAATCCAAAAAATTATTATTATTTTTTATTACGACATCCCATGTCAGTTAAGTCTTTCCTTCCTCTTAACATTTTCATTTATAGCGATCATATCATTTTTTCTTACCATTGCATCTATAGATCTTCGTTATACATAATCAAAATTTCTCTCAATTTAACTTCAATTGGTGTTACTCCAACTACTTAGCGAATATATTCATTTCAAATCCAATCTTTCTTAGTTTTACCACAAATCCATCTAAGTATCTTCATCTCAGTGACACACATTTCGTGAATGTATTATTTCTTAGTTGCCCAACATTTTGTTCCATAAGTCATTGTTGGCCTTGTAACTCTCTATAAACTTTTCCTTTCAATTTTGTTAATATTCATAGATGACATAATAAGCTAGATACACTCCTCCACTTGGGCCAATACACATTAATTATATGGATCACATCATTTTCAATCTCACCATTCTTGTTAATAAACCTAGATAATAAAAATGTTCACCTTTTGTTATCTTATGACTTTTAATATTCACTTCATTATTTCTCCTTTAGTTACCAAAGTTACATTATGTTTTATTATTACTACTTTAAAATCATTTTGACTCTAGTTTTTTCTCTTCAGATTTCTAATTTGGTGTTATTTTTTTTCATTATTGTCACCCATTATAACAATATCATTTGCGAAAAACATTTATCATGGGATATAAAAAGAAAATAAAAGGGTTATTAAAAAAATAATGTCAAAGACAAAAAATGTGAAAACAAAAACAAAAGTTTAAAAAAACAAACCAAACACTATAAACTTCTCTTATTTTAAATCTTTCTTAACTAATATCTAATTTTACATAAATTATTCACAAATTGCTTTCAATTTTTATGTGCATTTAATAATCTAATTAAAAAATGGTGCATACACACAAAAATGTAACACTAAACATTTACATTATGACAACTATTTAATTATGAATAATTAATTTCTCATTGTTATCTGTATTATATTGTTATAAAAGATTTCACATATTATTTTTGTGATATCTTATATATGTCAATGTCTACATATATAAATATATATATAAAAAAACATAAATGTAAATTTATATGTCACTGTATTCATACATTGTAAATCTGTTATATTATATTACCATTAGATAATTTAATTTTCTAACATGTATCGCCTTAGTAATATAGTTATAGTTGTTAGGAAAAAATTACAGAATTGTGTATTGTTCTTCTATCAATTTATGATTAATACATATATGCATACATGCTATACAAACAAGTGTCTACAACAAACATTTTCAATAACAAACTAAGACTTTACAAAATACCTCTATCACGACAATAATTATATATATATTTTTTTCCTTCACAAAAAAAAAATCACATTATTGTGGGAAAATAGATTTTGAAATTCATAATAATATGATATTGCCTCAAACTCTTACTCATCAAAATATTTTTATTACAATAAGTTATAATGGTGAGCAAGAAGAAAACAAGAAGATGGTGACATAAAAACTACAAAAGATCTATCACAACGTGCTCTCTAACCACAGTTAGACGAGCTGAAACAAGAATTGTCTTATCTGTTGTGAAGTATGTACACATTTTAGTCAAATTACAAGGAAATAATTAAATGATGCCCAAACATTATTGCAACGACTCAATAATGCAGAAAGTAAGTACATTAAATAAAAAGTTCCGATAAATTTTTGTCATATGCTGATTACTTACATATGACATAATAAATTATGTAACTTGATAGTTTCAAGAAAGTAATCCTTCAAACACTTATAAGTATGAATCTATAAATACTGTGAAAACAATTATGAAATTCCTATATTGATCGAAATATTAAGTTACAATATCATTCTATTTAAAATATATATATATATATATATATATAGATTTCACATTTTCTACAAAAATGAAAATATACTAATGACTTATGTTATATTTTTCATCATGCAAGATATTTGTGACACAGGAAACAAGACTCAATAACTCTTAATGTATAAAAATATATTATGCATTGATATTAATGCATTATTACACCAATAATATGCAATAGTGGGTTCAATAAATTTGTATTATGAGATGAACTATTAAACAAAATTGTATAATAGGCAATTAATTTCATACCTCAATTATATTATAGGTACGAATTATGAAAAATTGAAGTGAAAAGTTGATAGAGAAAGATTTGTATAATACTATGTATTTAAAGGATCTGTTTGTTGTTTATTGGTTTAGATAAGATTGTGATATTAACAATTTAACTATAAATTAATGTTTATATTTATAAAATTTCTCATTTAAAATTTTTAGCCGAGTATTTATTCATTTCTTACTTAGTTGTATTTTGAATATAGATTAATTTATCCATACAAATCTCCATACTTTGTATATATATCATATACCAATTTAAGAAACACGTATAATTACAGTACGAATAGTTGATAAAAATTACGTGTCACATGCAATGCACTTTCCCAACCACTAGTATGATAAAGAGAGTAGGGGAAAAGTTTAAGATAAAGTTATTTATCTTATTAAAATCTTGACATGAGACTATATTTGGATTCACCATATAATATATATTCAAATATATTTCAATTTGTTTGGATTAATTATATAAAATTTTTATTGAGCCTAATAATGATTATATATAAATTTTTTCAATTGGGCCCAACTAGTTTTTTTTTTAGAATCTGTTAAACTGGGTCTCGAATAATAATAAAAAAAAGATTGGGTTTTGAACTTATAATATAATCGGAGCTAGCTCGAAAGAGGTTTGGCCCGAATTGGCTCGAATCCAAAACGATACCGTTTTGGTGTTTTTTTTTTTTTTTTTTTTTTTTCTTTTTCCCTTTCTTTTCTCTGTTCTGAAATTGTTTTGAAAGAGGATGAAGATGATGATAATGAAGAATAAGAAGAAGGTAGAAGATGGAGTTGGGGACATCAACACCCACCAATCACAAAAAAAAAAAAAAAAAAAAAAAAAATTATACATAGATGAACACCAGATTTCATCATCATCAACACTAGATTATCTTCTTCATCTATACACACACACATCTATATATATATAAGAGAGAGAGAGAGAGAGCCACCAACCCGCCAACCGGCACCGCATCACCGTCTCCTTCTTCTCTTCTTCTGCCTTCTCTCCTTCTTTGCTCCTCTTTTTCTCGCATCTTCTCTCTTTCTTCTCTGTTTCAGAGAGGGAAAGGAAAGAAAACAAGGGAAAAAAAAAGAAAAGAAAAAGAATACCCAAAACGACGTCGTTTTGAATATTTGAGCCAATTCGGGACAAAGATTTTTGAGCTACCAAGTATTATCCTAATATAATATAGAAATAACAAATTTGAGAGCCCTATTTTGAGCCAAAATTTGGGGGTCTTAGGTACAAGCCTTACTGGCCTTAGTCCAGGGCTGGCACTGCTTGGTTATACATATTGGGATATTAGTTATGACTAATTATGATGTTGATTATAATATTATTTTAGTTATATCTAATGTTATGTGTGATTGTGACCTTCTCTTCTCTTTTTTTTTTTTAATGGTAATCAACCTCGCACATATCATAATTTGTATATAGTACCCTTTAACATGACTATATATTTAAATACATATTTATTTAAAAGTTTAAATCAATAAACCAAACCTTCTCTCTAGACCTGACATTATGACGACATCACACCGTCATCATCACCGTCACCGGTATTTTTCAAACATTATACGATATGTGTAAGGTTATTATGTGTGGGGCTATTAATTTAAACCGTCGTATACCTAGTAAAAGTGAGTCATTATATGATGGTTTAAATTAACGGTGTAGTAAGAAATCTTATGAATGAGATATAGTGACTCACTTTTATTAGGTAATTAGAAGCTAATAGATGATCACTTAATATGAGTTACGATTTCTCATTTGATAGGAATATCATGTAGACAACACCACGTAATACTCTGCAACTGTATAATAATTTTCTTACTAGCAGTATCAAGTTGCTATTGTTTTTTATTTGAGAAAATTACACAAGTAATTCTTATGATTTGTCTCTTATATCAATTAAGTTCTTGTAGTTTTAATTATGTCAATTTTATCTTTAAAATTTTCACATTATATTAATTTAGTCCAATTAATAATATCTTTTTTCAGAAATCGGGCGAAATCAACTCTTCCTAAAGTGATTGAGTAGTTTACATCTAATTTAAAATGGTTCATTCTGTTTTAAATTGACCATTTTACTCTTGATTTTTGTCTCTTTTTTTTATTTTTTATTTTTTATAAACGTTCTTAATTGGATTGAATTGAAATATTTTAAAAAAATCAAAGGAAAAAACTAATATAATTAAAATTATAAATACCAAATTTACGGGAAAAATCACAAAATTTATGGATATAACTAATTAACCCATGGTTGGAGGGAAGGTTACTCAAGTTTAATTTACATAATTACACACTGTACAGTTTCAATGAGTGTTCAATGACTACAGCTGCTTTTGTACTTTGGATTTGTAGAAAGCTCCTCAAAAGAAAAAGGAAAAACAAAGAAAGAAAAGAATGAATGAAATAAAAATTTACGATGGGGATTGCCATGGACTTGGTCAATTTTAACATTATTGAAGACTTGAAGTTAAGATTATCGAAGACTTCAAGTCAATTTGTTAGAGTAAATTACTTTTCTACGCTCAAGTATTATTGGTTCTTAAACTATAGATTTTTTTTTTAGTTCCTAGATGGTTGGATTTTTGTCAATATATTTCACTTACTCTGGTCCAATTTAATCAAGCCTAGTAGATGTGTAGTACTATTTTGTAATGTAAAATTATGGATTCAAATTATATAGAGAGGAGATTGATATCAATTTATGTGGTCTCATTTCCCTACTAACATACTAACACATTCTAATGTATAACGTGTGATAGAAGGAAAAAAAAAAAATAATAAAAAAAAATCAATCGTTGTTCAAGTTGTTAACAAAAAACTCCACATGCGGTTGAAGTTTTTGTTATTTTGATCTTTGGCCCTATTTGATTAGAATGATTAATAAGGGGATTAACAATTCATGAGATTAGTGTATGATTTGTTATTCAATTGAATGGGTAAATATTACTTTCTTGTCCACTTTTGTTTTGCAATAGATGTGAAAATATATAATCCTAATTATATTTTTGTTTTGCATTTTTAGTTGTAGGATTAAAAATTCGCCAATTTTGTTGGGTCAAATGTTCATTGAAATCTTATTTTGAACCCCAAGTATCACACTATTTCCACTTTAGCCCCTGTTGAAAGCCATTTGATGTTTTTGTTAGGTTGTATTTGGTTCATAAATTTGAGTAGAGATTTAGAAATTAAAAAAAAAATGTGTGAAATGTAATTATATTTCATTCACATATTTACATTTCACCCTCATTTTGCTCTCTTTCTTTTTAAAATCTCTATCTAAATTCATGAATCAAACACAATATTAAAATTTTTTGATAATAGCATCCTATATGAAGCAAATTTAAAACAAAATTAAGATTTTGTTTGAAATTTTTTAAAATTCTAAGTCAAAGTACGAATTGAGTAATATTTTTGGGGAGTAAAGTACAATTTAGTAAAATTTATTATGGAAAATGCTATAGGTCTCAATATTTTTATCAAACAAATGACCAAATGTTTCACATGGATGTGGATTTAAATTTGATATCCCTAACATTACTCATTTATTATTGATGAAGAGTACTGACCTAGATAACCGAATACTTTGTTCAAAAAAGAGATAACCGAATACTTACCTAAGGGTTTGTTTGGGATGTGGGTTGGTTTTTTGGTTATTTTAGCCTGTAGTTAAAAAGTCTCGTTTGGGATAGATTTTTTGGCTTTTTTAACTATTGTGAGAGAAAAAAATGAAATGATTATGGTTTAGATATGACATTTTATCTTATTAAGCTAAAAAACTTATTTTGTCTTTTTGTATTTATTTTAACCAAAAAATCTCATTGTAATTTATACCAAAGGAAGGCTAAGACTCATAAAAGTAGAACTGAAGGCTTCGTTTGAAAATGCTTACAAGAACTGAGGGAGCAACCTGCCTACAAGAACTGATGTTCAATAATGGTTTACAATTGTGATGACCGGGTGTATTTTCGCTCTGTTCCCCTTTGTTTAATTTTGGGTTTGTGGTGTTCGGAAGTTATTCTCAAATAAATTCTTATTCTTGTTTGTTCGGTGTTGATTTTCACTTGTTTCGGTGAGTGCGAGGTTAAGTCCGAAGTGCTTAGAATTGAGCTAAGAAAATTCTGGGATGGGGAAACTAGGGCATGCGAGAGATCACGAATCGAGGATGTTTGGGCGGCCTGCTTGCAATATATGCAGGTGCTGGAGGAGGTGTGGCATGGGAAGGCCGCACGTGCAGGGTTGAGGGCCGCACGTGCGGGAGGTAGGCTCCGCACGTCAAAAGAATTACATTTTTACAGAGGTATAAACGAGTTAGCTGTAAGATGGTATACAACTCTCACTTCCTTTGACTTGCATCTCCATGAAAGTGCAATACTTTGAATTGTTTCCACTTAAATACATTTTTCTTAAAATTAAAACTTGTTACATGATTCTGTATTAAATTCTTGAATTATACTATTTTTTTTTTCCTTTTGTTAAAAGAAAAAATTACTATTCATGAAGGTTTTTAAAAATTATTACACATTAGTGAAAAGGTTTATAATTTTAATTATTAATATTTATCACATTTTTATAAGTACTTTTTTTTCGACAATTATTGATGTGTAATTATTCTATGTTAATTGTATTCACCCAACTATATCATTGGTTATTTTATTGAAAAAAAAAAACTATCATAAAATATAAATGAGTAAACACAATTCTTAAGCCAAATTCTGACCAAGTCCCAGACGTAATGAACCTGTTTGTCCCAAGCAAAAACGGTGGGAGCTACGTACCACCTTGCTGAAGAGGTTTGCCATCTTATGGAATAATGCCCCCCAATATCAGAATAAGTGGTAGAAGTGGCATTTTGGTAGCCTTGCCTTAAAAAAAAATAATAGTAATTATTTGGATCATAAATGTAAATAAAAATTTGAAAAAAAAAAAGTGAAATGAACATCTGTCTCACTTTTTTTCTTTTTCTTTTTCTTTTGAAACTTCTATTTAAATTCATGATTCAAACACAACGTTAAAGTTTTAAAAAATTTACTAATGGTGTGTTTGGTTGGAGGATTTGAGGAGGGATTTGGAAAGAGAAATGGAAAAGGTAGGTGAAATGTAAATAAATCATGCCTATATTTCACATAGTTTCACACACCTTTTCCCTTTCCCTTTCCAAATCCCTCTCCAAATCCCCCAACCAAACACAACATAAGTCTTATGTGCTTGACATGATTATAATGTGCTTCCCTAAGATTCAAATGTTGAGATCGTGTAGATTTTTGATAAAGTATTGAATTTTAACCATTCGACTTTAAATTTTTAGAAGTAATGGTATTTTGGTATTTCCGTCCTATTTACATGTTGTCTAATTGGTTCAATTGTAAAAATGAGAAATGCCTATAATAATATGATAAGAAAATTGAACATTACACAACTGAATTTGTAATAAATTTAAAATTAATAAACAAAATATTATGTCATTATGCGTAAATGAAAAACCTTTTCCTTTACAAAATTGGATGTGAATTTTTTTAAATAAAATGAGCATGTGCAGCTCACATAATCGACTACAAGATCCACCACTAACTAATCTTCCTTTCATACTCCAACCACCTATCAACATAATTGTATACATCACAACCATCTCTCTTTATCATTATATAATGTATACTCTGTTTTTTTCACATCTCTCTTTCTTCTTCTCTTATGCCTATTTGTCTCTCTATAATAACAACCACCACACAACTCTATTTTTATCTTTTTCTCATATTCCTCTACTATATGTCTCTTTAATAAAAGTCAAGTCATAGATGTTCTCATTATCTTTGTTATGTCTCTTTAGAGTGGCCACTGGAGCTAAATTTTGACTCGAATAGTAAAAATTTGAAAATAATTTTTAAGGTTTTAAATTTGAGTTATTTTAAAGAGTCATTGAAAGTTTGTCAAATTATTAATTTCAGAATTCTAGAATTAATTAGGGTGCACGCCAGTTAGTCTAAGTATTTTATTGTCAAAAAAACTCTTTACAACTATTTTAAATTTAGACCAATCAAACATAAATTGCAAAATTAATGAGCATATTTCCCCCCTAAAGCTGGCACATGAAGAGCATGTGGCCGTTCTCTTTACAATCATGATGATTGTTATCAAATTTTTTTTTTTTTTTTTGTGATTTAATGATTGTTATCAATTTGGATATAAAATAAAGGATCAACAGGGTACAACTATTGCAGCTGAAATTGTACAGATCAAATTAACATAATAGATAAAATGTATACTATTATTGTAATTTTCTTCAAAATTATATATGCCTGACAAAGTACTTTTTTTATAATGATGGTCACATAATAAGTCATATTATTTATAATATGGTATAATGTGCCCGGCTATAACAATGCAATTCAGATGAGTTTAGTTGTCAAAAAAGCTTGCTAGACTCAACCCAAATAGTATTGAGAGTAGCCCAAGACTGCTTAGAAATTGACCACAAAACCTAAATTCCTCTTCCCCATTGAATTCAACAAATAGACTTCCATTGGTGCAAATATCCACAGCCCAACAACCAAAGAGATTTCCATTTGTTGGTAAATTTTTTGGACTATCATCTTTTGGGCTTTCTGCTGATCTTTAGTTTTTTGATAGTTTTCTTTGCAAATATCCATAGCCCAACAACCAAAGAGATTTCCATTGGTGCAGAAGGCAAAGAATCTAGTTTTGGGGCTTAAAAAGCCCAAACCAATCAAATAGATTGGATTGTAAAAGCCCACCATGCAACGAATGACCCACCTTCCTGATAGACTTCAAGTTGGATCGGGGTCCCTGACCCACTAATTGATTAGAGGGGAACATATTAATAAATCCCATACACAAAGTTCAAAACTCATCTAATACCAAAACAAAACACTAGCACTAATTAGTCTTACATATTTTTAATTGTTACTAAATTTTTTTTTAATTTTTTTTAAAAATTAAAAAACGATGCTAAATCCCATCACTGCCGACCTTCCGTTGGACGATCATTAGAGACTCATCGGAATATTTAACATCATTGAAAAGTCGCTGGAATATCACCGAAAGTCGCTGGAATGTCAAAAAATAGCTCAAAATTTAAACTCAGCAAGAAGCCAAAAAATAAAAAAAATAAAAAAACACCAAGAGAATTCAATTTCCAAACCTATTTTAGACATGAATTGTCCACACTAAATCTACATTTACAGTACGATTCGTCTCTTGTTAGTATGATTTGTCATACAATTTCAATACATGTACAGGAGAATCATTGTATAACTATAAGTTTCAAATCACAGAAAAAGAATATATAAATCTAATATAAACTTTTATTAAACAAATGATCTTAAAAAACTTATACAAATATGATCCAAATCAAAGCAAATTCGAAAACATTACATCATTCTAATTACTTGGTTAGAGTTTCATATCAATCTTTTAGAGTCAATCATGGCAAGGATGGATTCCATATGGTTGTGAAAGAACATCATCGAATTTCTTCCAAAATCACCTTCTTCACTTCTGTAGTCATTTCTCCATTGTTGAATGATCCTATTTTTGAGTTTGGAAGTCCTATAAATGCTTTCCTTTCAGTCCTAGTTGTTTTAGGTTACGAATCTATGTTGTAAAAAAACACTAATATTCTAACGAATTACATTTTAAAATACATATTCTAAAATATGGTACACTTTCGTTCTAAAGCGATAAATTCAATGATTTGAAATGATCTTAAAAGTTTTTTTCAATATATTTCCTTAGAAGAAGAAAAAATCAAATACAATGAACCAAAATCTAAGGTAAATTAAATTTTGACAAGATAAAAAGTTGGCCACACTGCTCATAAAAATGTTTTGTTGCATGGGAAAAACTACATTTTATTAGATGCCTAATAGTAATATATATATATATTTATAAAAATTACTTAGAAATATCTTGAATTCTTATATGTAATATGTATACAAGTCCATCTTTATTATACGATATTTTAGAATATGTGACATATAACGTTCCTGTTCCATATAACATAATTCATGTTTCCTAATGCATTAGGCTTTTCTAGCACTTCTGTTCATCCGGAGCAATTCTCTGGAGCGCATCTTGGCAACTTTGCACTTCTCTTAGTTCTTGCCCATTTATTTTTGTTTTTATCATCAACGCTTAATTGAATCACATAACATGAAAAAACCCATTACGAAGCCAAATAATATAGGATAAAGGAATAAAAATGAATCTTAAAAAACCTTAATATGTAACATTTTGACTCCAATCAGAAATTTCATATAAAAATTCTTTTCTAGTGGTAAAACCCATTCCGTTGCAAACCAAACAATGAATCTACACGACCTATTTTAAGAAGTAACACTTTTAACTATAAACTTAATACAGAAAGAGTCAATTATTCTCTTTATTTTTTTATTTTTTATTTTTGTAAAATATTAAAAAATTACTAAAAAAATCAATCTCAAAACGACTCTCAATCTCAATTCCATTTATTTAGTTAATTTTTATTTATTTTTAATACCAAAACGTTTTGTGTTTTGTTTTGTTTTTTTTTTAAGATGAAAGATTTTCAAACCTTAACGCGAATTTTTTGGGTCCATTTCCACCGTATTGCAAATTTATGGAAGACTTTTCCATTGTTTTTAATTTTTAATTAAGTTTTTTAATTTTTGTTAAATTGAAATCCAGTGTGTTGCACATGGGACATCAAGACACGGCACTCACTTTGTTCCTTGGTGGGTAGGTGGGTTGCCTGGCTACTTCCCACAAACTTTCCACATTCTACCATATTGGCCTATTTTTGGGAGGTGAAAATTCACATAATGTTAATAAAAAATGGAAAATTTGACCATGATTAAGAGTGCCAAACTTCTACATTCTCTACCATAGTGGAAAACACTCACCCTAGCTTTTGATGATTATAATAAACTTGAATATTATAAAAGGTTTTGTTAACATATGTTCGTAAGACATGTGATAAGAAAATGTAAAAGTATTATATATTTTTTTATTATAGTCACTTTCTTGCATAATGTACAAACAGATAAAATATTTTAATATGTGTTTTAAAAATACACGTTAACAAAATCCTATTATAAATGACTCGAAGAGCAGGCATGATCCCTCATTTAAATTTTGTTAAGAGTCAAGAGTGGTACAATAAAATGCAAAAATGCTTTGTGGCTTTTTCCTTAACATGAGACTCAAGACACACACATATATATAGTGATAATTCTATGAGGTGTATATCATATATTTCAGTTACGATATTTGTGATTTTGGATTAGAATTTAGTGTGATGTTAGTTTTAACTTAATTACAGAGAGTCGGCTTTGAGATTTACAGAATCTTAGGCAAACTTTGAAAGTGGGACCCATATATATATATATATAAATTATGGATAGAATAATAATTATCACTAATTTTTTTATTGATTAGTAGTCACAAATAGTTTCCTTACACTTATAATCATTAAAATTTATTTATATATATTAAGATATGAAGAAATCATTATAAAGACCTAAAAAAGATAAAATATAGTATTGTTGTTTTATAGTTTAGAAATAATCAAGACATAATCCATTGATATCTGATAATGAAATGATTATTTGATAGCAAAACACAAATTATTGAAAAAAATTACAGAAAAAATTAAGGTAAAATTATTTAATTAAATTATGATAAAGAGAGAGTGCAAACAAAATTAAGGGAAAAAATTAGGATAAAATTATTTCATTAAAATATGATGAAAAGAGTGGACAAAAAATTAAGATAAAGTTATTTGTTCTATTAAAATCTTAACATGAGATTCTATTTGGATTCATTATATAATATATATTTTAATATATTTTAATTTATTTAGATTAATTATATAAAATTTTAATTGGGCCTAATAATGATTAATAAAAAAAATTCAATTGGGCCTGACAAGAATTTTTTTTTATAACCTGTTAGAATGGGCCTCAAATAATAAAAAATGATTAGGCTTTGATTTTACAATATAATATAGAACTAAAAAATTTGAGGGTTTTATTTTGGGCCAAAATTTGGGAGTCTTAGGTAGGAATGGCAACGGAGCGGGGCGCGGCGGGGCCGGGGATCGCACTCCCCTTCTCCGATCCCCGAAGCTACAAAATTCTCCTTCCCCGTCCCCGATCTCCCGCGGGGAACCCATCAACCCCTCCGCCCCCGCTCCCTAACGAGGATCAGGTTTCCCCGACCCCGGAAAATTCCCGTAGCTCTCTCTCTCTCGCTCTCTGTGTTTAGCTTTCTCTCTTAATAATAAATCATCAACAACATCATCAACAACGGCAACATCATCAACCACAAAAAAAAAAAAAAAAAAAAATGGAGACAGATCACAGATAGAGACACACAGTGACACACACACACACATACATCTATACACATAAATGGCAAAATCTTATCTTCTTAGATCTGAGATGTAAGATGTAAGATCTGCGATGGCGCGGAGGAGGTGGGATCTGCTCAAATCTACCCAGATCTGCCATGGTGGGAACCGAAGCCGGAGTATGAAGGTTCGGCAGTGGCGACGGAGGCGGATGAAGAGGTGGCGGCGAGGGTGTGCGTACTGCTGTGGAGGAGGAGATGACGTCGTCGCCACTGCAGAGAGAAGAGTGAGTGAGTGAGAGTAGAGGAAAGAGAGCGAGAGAGACAAATCAGACGAGGAACATAGGGGATATATATATATATATATATGAATGAATAATAGAGGGGTATTATAGTAATTTCATTTCGGGGAGAAATGGGGACGGGTCGGGTCCGGGGCTGTGAAAACTATCCTCGTCCCCGGCCTGAAATTGATTGGGGATTCAATTTTAAATATCATCCCCGGCCCGTCGGGGATATTTTTCGAGAAAAAATCGCTCTTATCTGGAACGGGGGGACGGGTCCCCGTCGGGCTGGGTTTAAATTACCATCCCTAGTCGTAGGCACAAGCCTTAACCCAGGGCCCGCCATGATTGGTTATATACATTGAGGTGTTAATTATGACTTATTATGATATTAGTTATAACATTATTTTAATTATATCTTATCTAATGTGTTATTATGATCTTTTTTTATGGTAATCAACTCCACACATGTCATAAGTTACATATAACAAACCTCTTAACATGATTATATGTTTTAAATACATATTCATAATTAAACCAAACCTTCTCTCTAGACCTAACATTCCAACATTTTGACAACATCACACCGACATCATCACTGTCACTGGTATTTCCCAAACACTGTATGACATTGCTTATATGATGTTTAAATTAACGGTGTAACAAGAAATCTTATGAATGAGATATAGTGATTGACTTTTACTAGGTAATTAGATGATAATGGATGACTCACTTAATGTGAATAACAATTTCTCATTTGATAGGAACATCACGTAAATAATATCACATAATACGCTGCAACTATATAATAATTTTCCTACTAGCAACGTCAAGTTGCTATTGTTTTTATGTGAGAAAATTACACATGTAATCTTTATAATTTATCTCTTATATCAATTAAGTTTTTATAGTTTTAATTATGTCAATTTTATCTTTAAATTTTTCACACTATATTAATTTAGTCTAATTAATAATATTTTTTTTAGAAATTGGGCAAAATCAACTCTTCTTAAAGTGATTGAGTGGTTCACATCTAATTTAAAATGGGTCATTCCGTTTTAAATTGATTTTTACTCTTAATTTTTATCTTATTTTTTAATTAACGTTATCAATTGGATTGAATTGACATATTTTAAAAAAATTAAAAGAAAAAATTAATATAATTAAAATTACGAATACCAAATTTACAAGAAAGAAAAATCACAAAATTTATGGATAGAACTAATTAACCCATGGTTGGAGTGAAGGTTACTCAAGTTTAATTTACATAATTACATACTGTACAGTTTCAATTAGTGTTCAAAGACTACAGCTGCCTTTGTACTTTGGATTTGTGGAAAGCTCCACAAAAGAAAAGGAAAGAACAAAGAAAGAAAAGAATGAATGAAATAAAAATTTGGGATGGGTATTACCATGGACTTGGTCAATTTTAACATTATTGAAGACTATAGTCAATTTTAACATTATTGAAGACTTGCAGTTAAGATTATCGAAGACTTCAAGTCAATTTGTTAGAGTAAATTACTTTTCTACCCTCAAGTATTATTGGTTCTTAAACTATGGAAATTTTTTTTTTAGTCCCTAAATGATTGGATTTTTGTCAATATATTTCACTTACTATGGTCCAATTTCAAGCCTAGTAGATGTATAGTACTTATTTTCTAAGCAAAATTATGGATTCAAATTATGTAGAGAGATTCTAGTTCAAAAAAAAAAAAAAAAAAAAAAAAAAATTATGTAGAAAGAAGATTGATATCATTTTATGTGGTCTCATTTCCTTACTAACATACTAACACGTAACACATTCTGATATATAGCGTGTGACCAAAAAAAAAAAAAAATCGTTGGCCAATTTGTTAACAAAAATACTTCACATGCGGTTGAAGTTTTTATCACTTTGATCTTTGGCCCTATTTGATGAGAAGGATTAATAAGGAGATTAACAATTTATAAGATTAGTGTATGATTTGTTATTCAATTGAATGGGTAAATATTACTTTTTTGTCCACATTTGTTTTGCAATAGATGTAAAAATATATAATCCTAATTATATTTTTATTTTGCATTTTTAGTTGTAGGATTAAAAGATTCGACAATCTTATTAGATCAAATATTTATTGAAATCTTATTTTGAACACCAAGTATCACACTTTTTCCACTTTAGCCCCTGTTGAAAGTCATTTGATGCGTTTTGTTAGATTATATTTGATTCATGAATTTGGATAGGGATTTACAAATGAACACGGAAAATATTTGTGAAAAGTAATTATATTTCACTCACATTTTTCTCTTTTTCTTTTCAAATCACTACCCAAATCCATGAACCAAGCAAAAGATTAAAGAATTTGACAATAGCATCCTATATGAAGCAAATTTAAAACAAAATTAAGGTTTTGTTTGAAAATTTTAAAAATTTTGAGCCAAAGTATGAATTGAGTAATATTTTTGGAGTGTAAAGTACAATTTAGTCAAATTTATTATTGATGAAGACTATTGACCTAGATAACCGAATACTTACCTAAGACTTAAAAAAGTAGCAACGAAGACTTATAATTTCAAGTCATCTTCTATATACAGTCCAGTGACATACAAATCAAAGACTTACAATATTTGTAGTGTACCTATCCCATTTATTTTTATTTATTTTTTGAATTTGTGAAACTCAATTGAGTTGTTTATATCTCTCAAAAGTTACATTTGTCAATCTTTTCTTGAGGCGTTGGCATAGCTACTTGATATATGTGAAGATAAGAAATTACAAGTATTCAAGAATTAGTCAAAACCAAACTGAAACATCCTGGTGAGCAAAAAAAAAAAAAAAAAAAAAAAAAAACTAAATAAATTCAATATTTACGATTTTCTATGCATTTATTTTTTAAATTATATAATAATATTATGATGATCACATTTTTTATATATTTTATTTATCATTTTATAGTTCAATATTGAAATCATTAAGCCAATGCAGCATTGACACATAAGATGTTAAATAAATTGTGATAAGAAAAAAGTGGCAATTAGTATTATTAAATCTTTAATTAAGCTAAATTCTTTAAAAGTTAGTTGAAAATTCCTTGAAGTTCTTACTGGTAAGGGAATCAATTGACAGGTTTACACATTTTCTTTCTGTTGTTTTATTTATTTATTATTATTTAATTTATTTATTGGTAAGGTAGGCCATGGACCAACAAACATCATATAAGAAACTAAATTCACTATTTCTCTCATTACTCATCTCTCCCTAACCTTAATAAATCAGATTATACATAATAATGTCACCATCATTATATTTTAATATTGTATTTGATTTATGAAAAATGTCTCGTAGCTCAAATTTTGTGGCTCAAAAGTGACTCAAATGGCCAAAACAACGTTTTGGCCATTTTTATGTTGTTCTGTACTCAGAACGACATCGTTTTGGCCATTTGAGTCACTTTTGAGTCACAAAATTTAAGTTACGTAGCATTATCGTTGATTTATTATGATGTGAGTATGCACATATTAAAAATAGATATGAGTAATTTTGTGAGTTGTTATCACTATATTGTAAAGAGCCATTCTATTTTCACATGACAGTGATGGGTGCTATCACAGCAATCTATTTTAATAATATAAATTATTTATATTATAAAATTTGTCAAATGTATCATTCTTATAAAGAATGAGATTAATCATATATGCATAGTTTTATGATCAAATCTTAATTTTTTTTTTTTAAATATCAAAATTATGCTCATTGTTTATTTTATTTAAACATAAATATAGTCTTGTTGTGAGGTTAGAGATGTCCAATTATTATTTTTTTTTCATGAATGATCTACTCAATAAATTTTATAATATGAACAACTTAGATCATCAAAAAAAGGTTCGAAACACGCCCCATTGAGTCCAACACGGATAATTCACATGTGATATTATTTATTGTAAATGCTACTAACAAGTGATCATAAATATTGTTTAATATTAAAATTTATATAAAAAGTATTTTATAAATCGGCAAATATGTGAGGATGCAAAATTATAAGAATCCAAATTAGAGTCGACTAGATGAATTGACAATTAAATATTTTATAATTAAATTTGTGACAAATTAAATTAATGCATAATCTATTATACACATCATCATAAATAAAATTGTAAAACTTAAATGGGTCTTGTTAACATGTATGTTAAGAATGTAATAATTAGCTTTAACTACTTCCACTAGTACGGGACTGTTGAACAAATACATAAACAAATTTAATATTTTTAAAAAGATTAATAAATTTGATTTTTTTTTTATGTGGACAAAAATACCCCATTCTTGGGGTATGAATTTGATGGTAAGCTTTTTAGCTATTATAATGTAATGTTAAAAAAAAAATAATTGACTAAAATTAAATAAAAAACTAAAATTTTCATATGAGAGCTTAACAAACTTTTATGATAAATGGTTATTCAATTGTTTACCATTTATCTTCTCTTTCATTTATTATTTTCAATTTTAGGTACTATGTTTTTCATTATTTTTATAATAAGTCAATCCAAATTAGAAAGACTTGGAATTATTTTTGTTTGGTTAAATTTTCAAAAATTAAAAAATTTAAAATTAATTTAATAAATAAATCCCAAATGTTAAACTTATGAACCAATTGGTCTTAAGGTTATTTCTATTGTTTTGATTAGTCCTATTAGTGAGGGAATATCTTACCAGTTGATTCTATTTCCTTTGTTTGGTAACATTGAGTGGTCAATTATACATTTCTTTGTGTGTGTCATGTGACATACACCATTCCAAGGAAAAAAGCATAAAGACCTTTCACCAAGGATCCTCTAGAGTGAATTTCCCTAGAGTGATCCCTAAAGTGCAGATCCAACGGCACAAAATTGAAGTTTGAATTTTTTTTTATTTTTTATTTTTCAAATTATATAGATGGTGTATAGATGGTGACTTTTGTGCCGTTGGATCTGCACTTCAGGGATCACTCTAGGGAAATTCACTCTAGAGGATCCTTGCTCAGTGTACTTTGTTGATATGTGGCACCCATTGTGTGTGTCACATGACATACATCATTCTAAGGCAAAAAGCATAAAGAGCCTTAGTGTACTTTGTTGATGTGTGACACCCATTGTGTGTGTCACGTGACACACCCTCATAAAAAGCCTTAGTGTACTTTGTTGATATGTGACACCCAAAATGAGGGCATTAAGGTCCCTCAAAATATCTAAGGACTAAACGGTTTATTAGAAAAAAATTGGGACCAATTGGTTCATAAGTTTAACATTTAGAATTTATTGGTAAATCTCCCTAAAAATAAATAGGGAGACTTATTTATAAGTCATTTTCAGACACTTATGGTAGGCTAAGTCCTGTGTAATTTCTTATAGAGTCTTAAGTCCTATTTAGATAGGAATGTATTCCACAATATCCTACATAAACGTAACGTGACGTGACACTTACATAAATGTAACGTAACGTGACACCTATATAAATGTAACGTAATGTGACACCTACATAAACGTAACGTGACACCTACATAAACGTAACGTAACGTGTCACGTTTAGGGCTGCAAACAAACCGAGTCGTTCATGAACAAATTCGAGTTCGACTCGTTAAGGCTCGTTCGAACTCGACTCGTTTAATAAACGAACTGAGCTCGAGCTTAAATTTCAAGCTCGATTAATAAACGAGCCGAGCTCGAGCTTAACAATGCTCGACTCAACTAGGCTCGAGCTTATACATATATATATTTTTTAATTATATTATATATAATAACATATAGGTTATATATTATGTCATAAAACTTTGAACTTTTTACTATAAAACTTTGAACTTTTAATTTTTTGCTTGCATAATATTTTATGTTTTATATATTCGTATATACATAAATTATATTGCATGTGCCAAAGCTTGACTTCGTCAATCACCACTGCTGCCAGCAGCTTGACTTTATAAGCAGATTCCCTTAGCATGCTCCTTCCTTTGAGCGATGTGGGACCTTTTCTTGCAAAGGATAAAACGACACCCCATTTTATAAATGGTGAACCTTTAGCATGCTCTTTCCTTTAAGCGATGTGGGACTTTTGGGCAAAGGATAAAACGACGTCGTTTGATAGTAATGTTTCAAAAAACTTGGAGTCCCACATCGTTTACATCATGCATTTCAAAGACAAATAGATCTCTATTTAAGTGAGAGTGGCTGCTAGCCTTTGGTGAGAGTGGCTGCTAGCCTTTGGTGATTTTACTTAGCTAACGAGCCATAACGAGCCGAGCTCGAGCCATGTAAATTTTAGGCGAGCCGAGCTCGAGCTGACATATTTAGGCTCGTTTCGAACTCGAGCCGAGCCTGAACACCTCTGTAGTAGGATGAGCCGAGCTCGAACATAGTGAAACTCGGCTCGGCTCGGCTCGATTACACCTCCAGTCACGTTATGTTTCGCAAACTTAATGAGTTTTTATTTTTTTAAATTGAATGTGAAAATGTTGCTGGTTTATGTTGGTGTCACGTTACGTTTCATATAAATATGATCTATGGTGACATTCAATTTCCTGTTGCCATAGATCATAGGTGTCACGTTACGTTTATATAGGTGTCACGTTACGTTATATTTATATAAATATGATCTATGGTAACATTCAATTTCCTATATATGATCTATGGTAACATTCAATTTCCCTATAATTTCAATTGATTAGATTTTGATCATGAATTTATGATTTTGTCACGATTTAGTCCAATTGAATACAATTGTTAGCATTTTTTTAATAAAAACTAAGCCCATAAGTGGCATGTATCATGATTTAAAGGGAAAATTTATAAGCTTACTCAACTCAGTGAGTTAATCTCAATCAATTCGGTGATAATTTTTTGTCAAAAGTACTAACGGTATTATTAATTGGACCAAATTGACAAAAAATTTAAAATTAAGGATCAAAATTGAGCCAATTGAAAGTATAGGGTGTGTTTGGTAACGTTTACGTTTTCAGTTTATATTTACAAAAATTTTATAAACTGGTTTTTGTTTATTTTTAGAAAAACATAAACTACAAATGTGTTTGGTAATTGACAAAATGTTTAAAAAATTTTAAAAATATAAAAAAGAGTGAGAAATGGCAAGTGGTGGCAAATGGCAGCGGAAGACGGTGGTGGAAAGTGGTGACGGTAGGTGGTGGGTGGGTGACGGTGGCGGATGGTGGGTGGTGGTGGCGGGTGGCGGGTGGTGGGTGGTGGATGACGGGTGGTGGTGGGTGGGTGGCGGGTGGGTGGCAGTGGTGGGTGGTGGCAGTGGGTGGTGGCGGTGGTTGGTAGGTCGGTGGCGGTGGTGGTGGGTGGGTGGGTGGGTGGCAGTGGCGGGTGGTGGCAGTGGTTGGTGGTAGTGGTGGGTGGTGGCAAATGAGTTGAGGTGGGTGGTGGGTGATGGTGGTGGTGGTAGGTGGCGGGTGGGTGGCTGGTGGTGGTAGGTGGTGGATGGTGGTGGCAAGTAGTGGTGGTAGCGGGTGGCTAGTGGTGGGGGGTAGGTGGGGGGTGGTAGTTGTGGTGGTGGTGGTGGGTGGTGGTGGCAGGTGGGTTGCGGGTGAGTGGTGGGTGATGGTGGTGGTAGTGGTGGTAGGTGGCGGGTGGGTGGTGGTAGCGGGTGGGTGGTGGTGGCGGGTGGGTGGTGGTGCGGTGGTGGTGGTGGCAGGTAGGTGGCGGGTGGTGGTGGTGGTGGTGGTGGTGGCAGTGTGATGTGGTGGGTGGTGATGGTGGGTGGATGGGTGGCGGTGGCCGGGTGGTGGGTGGGTGGTGGGTGGTGGCGAATAGTGGTGGATAAGTGGGTGATGGTGGCGGGTGGGTGGTGGCAGTGGGTGGTGGTAGGTGGTGGGTGGTGGTGGCGGTGGGTGGTGGTGGCGGGTGGGTGGTGGTGGCGGCAAGTGGGTGGTGAGTGGTGGTGGTGGGTGGTGGTGGTGGTGGTGGGTGGTGGTAGGTGGTGGAAAATGGTGGTAGGTGGTGGCTAGTGTTGGGTGGTAAAAAAAAAAAAAAAACTGAAAACTCAAAATAGAAACACATTTTTTGTGTTTTCATTTTTTGGCCAAATTTATAAACTGAGACCACTGATTTATAAATCAAAAATTTTACCAAACAAGTTTTTATTTGAGTTTTTTAAATTTTTGTAAATATAAACAGAAAACTGAAAACGTAAGTATTACCAAACGGCACCATAGGGATCGAAATAACACAAGTGACAAAACGTAAGGATTACCGGTGTAATTTTTCCAAAAAATAATTTTATGGTTATCCAATCAAGATTATTAAAGATTTACTCAAAGCTTATAGACAATATTATGAAGTTTATTAATAAAATCAAGCTAATGACAGTGAGGAAATTTATTAATTTATGAAGCTTCCAGCTAAATTCCAATATATTTCCACTAATTTGTGAAGTGAAAGCTAGATCAATATAAATAATATTTGAGGACCAAGTCATCCACTAAATATGTGAAGAAATTTCAAAGGATCAAGCGATAGTTGAAAATTATAAGATTAATATAGGGACAAGAGCTTTCAAAGGACTAAGTGTTAGTTGACAATTATAAGATTATTACAGTGACAAGAGCTTTCAATTTTTCTTTGGATTTCTTTTCAATTATTAATTTATGGTCGGTTTGAATTTTCTCAAAGTTAGTCATCTAACTTGATTGAACAATTTGGGTTTGGTGGATCCGTTTTAGGATCGATCTTGATAATTTAACTTGCTCATTTTTTAAATTTTGTTGAATAGAAAATTCATAAAAAATATTAAGGTGATCGCACATCAATAGTTATATGTTTAAATAACATTTACATTACAAAAAAACAATGGTCATTTTTGAATTTATATTTATCGTCTATTTTTTTAAGACAAATGTGATTGAAACATATAGCTACCAATGTCTGATAATTTTGATTTTGTATATGAATATTCTACTCAACAAGTCATAAAAGAATAAATAATTTAAATTACCGAGATTGACTCCAAAACGAGCTCACTAAATCCAATTACTCTCAAGTTGAATGGTCAACTTGAGAGAGTCCAACCCCATTAATTTATTTATTATATTGATTGAGAAGGGAGGGTTTGCACCAATGAAACATCTTATAAGAAATTTCCTTCTTCAATTCTCTCATTACTCATCTGTTCATCCCTTTCTTCGATAATGATGTACAATATTTTGAAAGATTTTCACAAAGAATAATGATATATATATATATATAATTTTTATAGAAAAAATTCATACGAATTGATGTCATTTTGTAGTCCTTTTGTTTCAAGCAAAAAACACCTAATGGTAGTTTATAACTGCAAAAATATCATATTTTATTATTTTTTAGTTTTATTTATAAAAATTAAGTTTTTGAATCATTTTTTGTTTTTAAAAATATAGTAAAAGCTTACATAGTTTATTATTTTTTGTTTGAAGAAGACCCGATCCGTTAAGAAATCTGATCCAAAATATCATTTTGCTAATGTGTTATTATGGGTAATAATATTAAATCTACTAATTTTAGAAAATCAAAAATCCTATGAAAAATAAATGAAAAAATGAGGAATCACTCATAATGAGTAAGAATGATTTACTAGGACTTGAAATATCTAAAACCCTTAATACTATATTAAACTACTAATTATTTTTTATACATTAGATTATTTCTTCATTTCACAATTTTTTAAAATAAAAATAATTTTATAAACCTTTTCTTACTACTAATTTAATCCTATCTTTCATTGTTAAAGACAAACAAGACATTATATATGTTAATCAAACAGGGCCTTAGTGAGTCATTTCACTCTTTGATGTTAATAGTGTGTGTATACTGATATAATTAAAAAAAAGAAAAAGAAAAATGTGAGTAGATAAATAGGGCTACTGATTTCGGATCACCTATACCCATTTCCTATACCCATCTTTTGTCCGATTTATGATTTCAAGATTGATGACATGGCAGCCTGAGATGAATGGAATGGAAGATGGGAACAGAAAAATAGGTACAAGAGATCCGAAGCCTATAGTACAGAAGAATCAACACCATTGGATATATAGAAGAAGCATCATATCCAAATCCCTCTCTGCCACCCAATACTGGTGTAAGAATGGTTTTCTTACTATCCAATTATCAACTCACAATAATATGTATTCTGTATTCCCTAATTTTCTGCTTGTCTTCTTCTGCACATCTTTGCCATAATGACGAGAGCACTGCTTTGCTCCAATTTAAGCAGCTCTTTTCCTTCAATTGCTCTGCTTGCGGTTGCTACAGAACTTCTGGTCCATATACTGATAGTTGGAAAGAGGGTACAGATTGTTGTGCATGGGATGGGGTCACATGTGATAACACCACAGCTCATGTCATTGGCGTCGACCTCTCTTGTATGTGCCTATATGGTACCATCCATCCAAACAGCAGCCTCTTCAATCTTGTTCACCTTCAACACCTCGACCTGTCGGCCAACAACTTCAATCACTCTCAAATTTTACATTCATTTGGCCGTTTCACAAATTTGACCCATCTTAACCTCCAATACTCCTATCTTTCTGGCCCAATACAATCATCAGAAGAAAAAGTCTGGCAAGGGAATAACTTCTCCAATAGCATTTGCCACTTACAGAAATTGCAGGACCTGTGGTTGGGCGGTAATAGAGAACTCACAGGTAAACTTCCAAGTTTTATTAATGGAACTCTCCGGCACCTTAGGTGGTTGGATCTCACTGATATAGACTTCACCGGAGAGCTACCTAATTCCATCGGCCAACTTGAGTACCTGGAGAAGCTATACCTCACTAACTGTAATCTCTTCGGTACCATTCCGACATCGCTTGGAAACCTCAAGAAACTAACAGTGTTATCTCTTGGATGGAATAACATGAACAATGGTCAATTCCCATCTTCAATCGGCCAACTTAAAAACTTGGAGAAGCTAGACCTTGGTGGATGCAATTTCTCTGGTACGATTCCGAGATGGCTTGGAAACCTCACTCGATTATCTTATGTTTACCTTTCATACAACAATTTTGAAGGCCCAATTCCACAACTTTTTTCCAACTTCTCGCAACTTTATTTGATAGATTTCTCATACAATCACCTAACAGGTCCCATTCCATCATCAATAACTGGCCTTCCAAATCTACACTATCTATATTTAGGCAGTAACTCAATCAATGGGACAATACCTCCTTCCTTGTTTCATCTTGTGAACCTTACCTATCTTGATCTTTCGTCAAATAATTTAAGCGACACTGTTGAGCTCGACACGTTTGCAAAGCTTGAATATTTGGAATCTTTGGATCTTTCAAACAGTGGTCTATCATTGACCACCACCAACTCCACTCCCTCCTCTTTCCGAAACATTAAGACATTACGATTGTCGTCTTGCAACATAAGTAAAATTCCTGAATTTTTGAAAACCCGAAACGAATTGTTAGACATGCTAGACCTTTCAAACAACCACCTAAATGAAGAACTCAATCCACTCTGCAATCTTCATTCTCTTAGATATCTCGATCTGTCCAATAACCAATTGGCCGGATTAATTCCTACCTGTTTGGGAAACTTCAATGGAAATTTAACCTTGTTAAATTTGCAAAGAAACAATTTCCATGGTAGCATCCCTCAAACATTTGGATATGCAAGCATGTTACAGGAACTTGACATTAGCCACAATGGATTGCAAGGGGTGCTTCCAAGATCATTGGCGAATTGCATGAACCTAGAAATTTTGAATGTGGGTCATAATTTCCTAGAAGATGCTTTTCCATTTTGGTTGGAGAACCTGCCCCAATTGAAGATTATTGTCTTGCGAGATAATAAATTGCATGGTCCCATAGAGCAACCAAGGAAGAGATTAGCCTTCACCAATTTACACATCATTGACATGTCTCACAATGAATTTACAGGCACTTTGCCATCAGAATACTTTGGGAGCATGCATTCAATGATGATGGATGATGAAGACAAATCCTCCTTAAATTATATGGCCTTTGGTTATGGTTATTATTCGGTAACCATAATGAATAAAGGACTGGAAATGACACTCGTAAGGATCATCACCATCTTCAAAGCTGTTGATTTCTCGTACAACAAGTTTGATGGAAAGATTCCCATAACTATTGGAAGACTCAAAGCTCTCTGTGTCCTAAATTTTTCAAGAAATGGCTTCACAGGTCCGATTCCATTGTCCTTGGTGAATCTAACTGAGCTTGAGTCCTTGGATCTATCCCAAAACAAGCTCTCTGGTGAGATACCTCAACAACTAACAAGCTTGACATTCCTTGAAGTTTTTGATGTCTCGCAAAATAATCTAACTGGGATTATACCACGAGGCCAGCAGTTTGAAACATTTTCAAACACTTCATACAGGGGAAATGCAGACTTGTGTGGTTTTCCGTTGTCAAAGAAATGTAAGACTCCCAAGGTGGCAGAACCACCATCTTTACCATCCTCTTCAAGCCACAATTATAAATGCAGACTTGATGGTTTTGGATGGGAAGCAGTGTTGATGGGATATGGATGTGGAGCAGTATTTGGTTTGGTGATAGGAAGTTGCATCATTCGAAGGAAAGAAGAATGGCTTGTGAGAATTTTTAGAGTGAAAATGCATCATCAGAAGAACAGATCAAATGAGGTTAGGTACCAATATGGAGCAAGATGACATGTTCAGAACTAAGTGGAGCTTGTTTGAAGTGAAGGTACTATCATGTTTTCCTTTTCATTAAAGCTGTTCGTTTTGATTTGATTGTGAACCATGATATCCCTTTTCATTTCCTACTTCTATGTTTCAAATTTGACACTTGTGATTGACTGCTAGAATATATAGTTAGTTACATGCATGTATGTAAGTAGAAAGATAATATATTACATGAAAAAAAATAAAAACCCTCTTTTGGAGAAACTGAATTCACAACTTTGTAATTCCAATCGCCTAAAATAACAAATTTAGATCCAAGACGATGAGAAGAAAACAAAATGATAAAATAATTCATGCTGACATTAGAAATTATGAACAACATGTTTTCAATACGAATTTATATACATGTTTTCAAGTCAAGTTAAATTTTCACAAATAGGTGTTTATTTTTTCTTTGTTGATTTTAGTTTTTCTTTGATTTATATACAGGTTTTTTTTTTTTTTTTTCAAAAATTTAAATCTTTCTAGATTAGAAGCACTTGAAAATAATTTTTTTTTTTTTAAAAAATTCTAATAATTTTTTTTTAAAGATTCACTAAAAATAAAATTTCAAAAAATGTTATTTTTTAGCATTTGCCAAATATGGATGGATTTCTTTTTTTTTTAATATTTATTGTCAGCTAAATAAGTTGCAACTAAGGTGGGCGTCGTGTAGTGTTAGGTCGTAATTGTGTCATGTTATTTCGAGTTTGTGTCAAAATTAACTCAACACTAACACATTCCAGCTGTTTGTTATATAATATTATTGTGTCATGTCATTTTCAGTTTGTGCTCGATTCTGCTGTGTGAACACATCATGTCAAAAAAATTATCCTTAATTAAAAGTATCAAGTGTATGAAAAAATTAAAAGTTTTCTTTACAAATTAAAATTAATGAAAATAATCTCTACTTGATGAAAAAATAAATAAAATAAAATATCTATAGATGAAATATTTAATTTTAACTCAATTCTATTTCCCTAATTTACAAAATTAAATCTATGTTATATTTGCTTTACTTGATTACTTCTAAAATAGTTGACAAAAAAAATACATTATCTGTATTTTTTTATTTTTAAAAAAAAATTAGCCTCAAAATTTTAATTTAGGTTGGATGGAGTTGCATAAGGATTCAATAATATCATGATAATCCTTAGGGCCTGTTTGGGAAGGGTTATTTGGGCTAAAATAGCCAATAAAAATAAAATTGGCTAAAAAAACTAATAAGACAAAATGTCAAATTCAACCTATAATCATCTCACTAATTCTCTTACAACTATCAAATCAACTACAAAAAAAACCCACTATTTTTTCAAACACAACTTTTTTAGCTACACTAAAATAGCAAAAAAGTCAAAAAAGACAACTAAAATAGCTAATTTCCCAAATGAGATCTAGTAGAAATAACATTACAATAAAATGAATTTGTACCATACATAAAAAATTTCATTGCCAATGACACATGTATTTTTGTATTTTAAAAAAAGAAAAAATTGAATAAATTGTCCATGTTATGCATAATATTTTTCATAATAAGAGCTTATTTCTATAAAAATAAAAATAAACATGAGTTAATTTTTAGTATAAAGAATTCAAAAATATCATGATGTGATATATCCATGTGTACACAAACATTGATTTTTTTTTTTTTAATATTCTATAAATTTTTTTTTTAGAGAATTGACCTACTTTTTAAACTATTTAGGAAACTAACCTGGTTTTTAAAATCGCATTTTAAAAATGCGATTTTGAAATTGAAATTACATTTTCAACATGCAATTTCACATTGAAATCACATGTTAAAAATACAATTTCAAAAAGTGAAGTCCATGTCATCATTAATTGCATTTTCAACATGCGATTTCATGAAATTACATGTTAAAAATGTAATTTTATTTCAAAATCGCATATTCAAAATGCGATTTCAAAAAGTAGGTTAGTTTCCCAAATAATTTAAAAAGTGGGTCAATTTTCTAAATTATTATTTTTTAGAGTATTTAAAAAAAAAAAAACTCTACAAACATTACCATATTGATAATAAATTATTAAATATAAATGTGTTTTGAAATTAATAATTATTGAAGTCTGGACAGTTTCTTAAGTGCTTATGAAGAGGATACTTGGGTGCTAAGTTGAGTAAGATTTTAGGTTCGAATCTATGAAAAGATGCTGACCTATATTATAATTTAACTACTAACATATTTAACCGTTATCTCAAAAAAAATAATTAATAACAACTCAAAAATAAATTTACTTTTCAAATTGTAGAGATATGATAATTATTACATATGAATCAAATAATCAATTATTAATTACATTTGAAATGCAATAAACCAATGATTGAATGACATGTGTATTTATGAGTTATAAGTAATAATCAATTATTAGTTACAAAATTTGTAGTTCTTAGTTATAGTCATTATAGTGTTGGTTATGATTTAGTTATAACATATTATTGTTATTTTATTTATGCTTGAAGATGAGTTTAGTTATGTCCGAAACGATATTTGGTTTTGACTCATTTTAGTATTGATCATAACTTGTTGTGATATTAGTTATGATCTATTATGATTAGTATTTTAGTTATGAACAAAAAAATTTCTTATTACACCTTAAGTGATATTTGATTATGATCATTTTTTTTAGTTCGGGTATTTGTTACACTACCATCACAATTATTATAAATTATATTTAATACACACTCCAAATAGTGGTGTGTATGGTAGAGGAGCCCATACGAAGCCCATCTTAAGAGTTCTCTTCGAAGCCCAGCATTGCACCCAATCTTATTACCCAAAGCCAATATCTCTCCTGATAAAAGAAAAATAGAAAAATAACTAACAAATCTAAGTTTTCTTACAGAAAAATCATTAAGACCTATTAATTTTGTATTAAGATAATTCATTCATATTTTAAATAAATTATTTTGAAACAGTAATACTATAATTTTTCTCACTTTTAACTTTTTCCATGGATATTAATTACATTTGTACTCATAATTTAACGGTCAACTTTAGTAAAAAATCATAAATAGGGTCTCAAAAATTATAATTAAGATTATTCACTCTATTTGGTTCTGAATTTTTAAAAATAATTTTTTGAGTTTTTAATTCTGTTTTTTTAGTGAATTTGTTTAATATTTTAGTCAATTTTATTTTTTATTTTTAGATTCCCCTAATAGATGTACTTGAAAAGTAAAATATTTGTGAAAAAATCATAAAAATTTCAAAATATAAAAAAAGAATACAAAAATATACTGAATTTTTGTATTCTTTTATATTTTTTTAGTATATATTGAATTTTTCTTGAAAAAAAAAATCAGAAATTTTGTATTTTTTATGTGTATCTAAATTAAATTGATATAAAAAAAATTTAAAATAACTAAAATATTACTAAAATTCACAAAAAAAAATTTAAATGCGGATGAAAAAATCAAAAAAAAGATTTAACAAATAAAATAATGAACATGTCAATTCTATATCAATACCTAATACATCAAAAATTAATAGTTACATGAAAAAAGGTAATAATAATAATTCAACTGAAATTGCATAGAGTTTGGTATTATTAACAATATTTGGCTTTCCTCGTGGTGCCAACCTAGTTGGCATCGTGAGGCTTGCTTTGTTGCCTTTTGCACTTCTTTTTTCCTTTAATTGATGTAATTTCATTTTGATAATTCTCATCAATAAAGGGTGTATTCTTTTGCTGTTCAAAAAAAAAACCAATATTTGGCTTTAGCAATCACCTCATTATGGAAAAATTGAAAAGAAAAAAAATCTAACATGATCAGCAAGAGGAATATTTTTCTAACTATTGACTCTCTTAAATATTGTGAGTATAAGAGGAATATATGATAAATAAGACTTTGGGGAAGTGTTTTATGCAAAATACGACTGGATTCTTCTAATAGAAAATTGATAAAGGTTGAATAATTTTTTTAAAGAAAAGTAAGACTAATTTGTTATTTTTCCAAAAAAAAAAAAAATTGACCGACAAAAATAAAACCATAATCTAGAGTTTGTTTCTTGTTTTGTTTTGGTGTTATTTTCTTCTTTGATGTTTTCATTTCTAGTTTTTTACTGTTAAAAAATTTCAAAAAAAAAAACATTATGAAAATTAAAGGGAAAATAACAATTAAGTGGTAAATTTAAAAAATAATTTCAGATATATGATAAAGTTTATAAAATTACCTTTTAATGTTGCAAAATTTATCATTAATATGTAAATATCTTTTTAAAATTACACTGAAATGAAATTCTTCCAAAATTAAACTCATTGTTTTCATATTATTTCAAGTAAATTACATTATACACCCCTACACTTTACATCAATTTCATTTTGACTTCTCATTTTTCAATTATTTATTCTAAAAAATTTATAGTTTTAAAAAGATAGGGATGTTTTTGACATGGTGAATTGTGTACTGAGCAACATATAAAATTTTAAAATCATTTAATGTAACGCCCCCAAAATAATTGTGACATGACACCCACCACTAGTTCATATAAATAACTTGTCATTTACAAAAAATCTATGATGTGCAACCCAAAAACTTATGCACGATTTGTACCGTTTCTAATTATAATGATGTGATCTGCACAAAATTACAACACAATGTTCTAAAAATATGATATGATCTCATTCTGTCATAACTCCAATGACCCAATGAGTTACTCGGTGAGTCATAACTTGTAGTGTGATTCAATATGTTTAAGTTATAATTTTAAGCACATTACATCATAACTTCAGGCACATTATGTCACAATTGAAATAAATGTGCATCATGTGCACCTTCTGGGTGCCTAGCAGAAATTGATCCATAATTACATGTTTATACACTTGTTTTTAAGTTGTAAAAGTTAAAGATCTATGAAAAATCTAGAATTTGCACCAATCGCTCACATGAACAAATAAAATCAAACCAAACTAAACTTTGGGATAAATCTGATCAATTGTATAAATTCTTTTTAAGCATTCAATTTTCACTTTATACAATTATATTACCTTTCCTTACTATTACATCTACTACTGCGAAACATCTAGGGGCAAGTTTTAATTATGTGTGATACAAGTGACGAGTAACAACCACACACAAATTTACCCTGTACATCTTAGCTTAAGTAACACTCACCGAACATGTTTTCCAACAATAAGGGGTAGAGGTGTGAGGTCACGATGGAGAAAGGCTAAGAGGTTCAAGTACCTGCGATGGCTAGGGTTTATAGGAAAGGGTAGTTGTGATGGTGAGGGCTTAGGTGAAAAGGGAAGGAGTTAGGACTGATAGAAGCAACAATGGGGCAATGAGGTGTAACATTGGTAGGGATGATGGGAAATGATGGAAAGGATTAGGGTAGCGAGGATGGGTAGGAGAAGGCTTGGGGGTAACAAGGGAGGGCATGACAGTGGTGCCTAACAAGAAGTGCCAACCAAAGTTGAAATGGGAAAGGAAGGATAGGTTGGTCAATTCAAGGGATAAATTCCATCATTTTTTTTTTCTTTCTTCCCACCCCTATTGCAATCGAGATAAATTCCCCACTAAAATATAAAGATAAATTACCAACAAGTCCTAGTAATTAGACGTAATTCCAATTAAGTCCTATCAATTCGTCATTGAAAGTTGATCCTATCAAATTGTCGCTAAAAACTCATGATTAGTGACTTTTTTGTGACGATTTTTTAAATCTATTGCTAAAGTAAACTTAAAACAAAGAAGAAGAAAAATTAAATGAGCACCATTCCTAGCAACTACCTCATTGTACTGCTACAAGTAACTAATTTCCTACTCTAACGTCGCAGCTACCATTTGAACAAACTACATCCATCGCCACTTTCTACAAGATTCTCATCTGTGGAATCTGAGCCACTTCCAATTGTGTTAGTTGAACTATCATCTGGAAGGAGTTGTATCCTGTCAGCATGCTTAATAATCCAATCAGTGAACTTTGGAGAGGATGCCAACTCAGCCATAGCATGTCGGGTAGATTCCTGGGTGAAAGTCTCCCACTCTTTTTTTGAAAACTTCTTTCTGTTGGGTGTCCTATGGAATGTTGAATAGTAATCCTGTTGATTTCTTGTCACCCTCCCAGTGGTCGGAGATATCATACCTGCAACGGCCAAAAACAAACTAATAAAGCATGAATTAAAGGTCAATACCAATGCTATATATAGTATAATTTACATGAGTACCATTGTACTTTATAGACATTTTTGGAAAGAGTGTCTGCATGAAACATCCTCAACAAGATTAATCCTCCCAACCAAAAACCTACTTTGTTCATTTCATTTTTATAATGATTACAATATCATGGTCAAAACCAAACCATGAAGAATGAACAGTAGATCATAGGAGCTCTGGCGACACCATATCAGGCAACACAAGCCAATAAATGTCAAGAACACGAGATATTTCAAAAGAAACTGAACATTGACCTTGCCGAGTCAAACATGAACCCCACTTCTAATATACAAAAAAGAATACTGTTGTAAAGATAAAGATACAAAGAAAGTAGGAACAGTTTTAAAGAAACACTTACTGTTCGTTAATCTTTAATTCCCAATTTCTGCAACTACTAATGCACAAATTTCAATGAATTTATTAAAAACGTAGACTTCTCCCCAATCAAAATATTTCTTGTTAGATATTGTCATGTCCTAGTGTGTCTACATCCAATTTTGCTAAAAATTTCACATTATACATCTCATTTAATGCTCCATGCTCCATAAAAACCATCATACAGACTTCATTAGGATAGAGAAACATAATTTTGTGGTCACTCATGCAACATACATTGAAAGGGACTGTCGAATTGCATGCCTACATTTAACCATCATGTTGCAGTCCAAAAAGGTGGTGATGTATCCTCAACTCAATTCTTTAAATCACTTATAATCTCAATTGAAAGTCAAGATAGAACAAAGTATAAACATTTCAAGATTAAAGCTCATAATCTTAAAATCAACACAACAATTACTTAATTAGAGCTAGCACTGGCTGAAACTGCTAGCCTAACAAACAGATCAGCAATAAATGGCATCAGGTTGAACAAAGTTTATAAGCAAGTCAACACCGGGTTACCCACTTTGAACCTAAATGAAATTGGGAACTGTGTGGGCTCACCACCAGACCACTTCATTATCACTGCTACTTATACCTCATCATTTTAGGCATAGATAACCTTATGATCCCTATACAGTTTACTCAAATACATCTTTCTAAGGTAAGGAACACCAAAACTTATCACAAGCAAATCTGACTACAGGATCCCAAACAAAGTTTCATAAGCAGGTCAGCACCAAGTTACTGACTTTGAACCTAAATGATGTTGGGATGGTTTTGGCCTCCCCCCAGACCATTTCAATATCAATATCACTTATACCTTGTCATTTTAGGCATAGATAACCATATGATCCCTGTGGAGTTTACTCAAATACTCTCTCTTATCAGACCAATTTAATCACAATCTCAGAAACCCAACTAAACACCCTCTTTCACCACTTTCATACTCAACCAGACGCTACTGCCACCACCATACATTCTGTAATAAACACAGCTACCACAATCTTTTGCTTTCTCTCGTCCAAAAAACCTCCACAACTTCTTACTTTCTTTGTACACATATTTCTAGTGACGGCAATAACCACATACAAGGGGAAAGAAAGAAATTAAAGAGGGATAAAGGTAGACTAGGAAATCTCTTGAGAGAGGAAGTTTGTTTCCCTGTAAACTCATTTCGGGAACGGACACAGAACTCTCATGAAATTTTAAGGAAAACCTCTAGAAAACATCTCCAAAACAATCCAAGAATTCAAGTACAATTTACATATGAAAGGGAAAACTCCAACTCAATTTGAATAAGCTTGTGAGAAACTCTTTCAAAGAAATGTTCTAAAAACTCCCTAGAAATGCACTTCTCATAATTTTTACCATCTTTGTATACTCGCCAATACTATTTTTCAACAATAATATATGATTGCTCTAATAAGTTTCCATAGATATTGGGTAGTAGTAGTAGTAGCAGTAGTAGTATTTTAATTGATTATGAAAATATAAAAAAAAAATTACATTGCTATTTTTAAGTTTCTTAATAAATTTTTCTTACAAATATCCTATTCAAACTTTACTCTTTTTTTATTCAAGCTATTCAATCTTTACATCACCTAATGTTTCACATTTTCCATAATATTTTTGGATGAAGTTTCAGTTTCCGTTTCCCGCTTCCAAACCAATCCAATCTAAGCATTGTTTCCCAATCTACGTCAATCATTTTTTGCCATTTTGCTCTATCGATGGCTACAAGTTCAAATAAATGAAATACATTCATATCTTTTTTTACGACTATATCCCATGTTAGTTTAAGTCCTCCCCTTCCCCCAACATTTTATTTATAGAAATCATATCACTCTTCCTTACTATTGCATCTACATTTCTTCGTTGTAAATGACCAAACCATCTTAACCTATTCTCTCTCAACTTATCTTTCAATCGGTGTAACTCCGACCATTTCAAGAATATATTTATTTCTAATTCTATCTTTCTCAGTCTTACCACACATTCATCTAAGCGTCTTCAACTCAACTACACTCATTTTATTGACATGTATTTTAGTTGCCAAATATTTTGTCCCATAAAGCATCATTAGCCTTATAGTTGCTCTATAAAATTCTTCTTTCAATTTTGTTAGAATTCGTCAATCACATAAAATGTCAAATGCACTCCCACACTTGAGCCAACCTACTTTAATTCTATGAATCACATCATTTTCAACCTCACTATCCTTATCAATAATCAAACCTAGGTAACGAAAAAGTTCACTTTGTTATTTCTGATTTTCAATCTTCACTTCTCTATCATTTCTATTTCTATTGTTGCCAAGTCACACTCTGTATATTCAGTTTTATTTTTACTAATTTTAAACCCTTTTAACTTGAGTGCTTCTCTCCATATTTGTAGTTCAGTGTTAATTTCTTCCTTAGTTTCATCTAGAACAATATCATCTGCGAACTATCATCCTAAATGTGTTTAGTTAATTCATCCATGACCATGGCAAATAGGTAAGGACTCAAAGTTGGCTCATGATGCAATGCAATAGTGATTGAGAATTTACTAGTTTCTCCTACAAGTGATCTAATTGTGGTCAATACCCCATTATACATGTGTTTTATTGCATGCATATACCTTTTGGTCACACCCCTTTTCACCAACACTCACCATATTGTATCCTATAAAGCACGGAGACTTCAAAAAGGGAGACGTATCCATATTGTATATGTATTCGATACCTGTAGCGATTCCGATTTTGACCCGGTCAACTTACGGGGGTCGAGCTGCCCGGTCAACTCGTTGAAAGCAAAAATGCAAAATGTATTCGAAATTGCTTACGGGAAAGTGTATTTCACGCTCGAGCAGACCATGTTATATTAGTCCGTAAGGGGAGATTTCAAATCACTTTTTCAGTTCTCTCTCTCAAAAACTCTCCAAAATTTCCAAATCTAGAGCTTCTCTCTCTAGAAGTCATCTTCTCTCTTTGATTCCTCCACATCCGTTGGGAGTTAGACCGAAGTTCTTCATCAAAGTTGTGTAACTTCATGAGGGCTTCGTTGTATGCGGTGGAGATCGAGTTTCGACACCGTAAATTTTGACATTTCATCTCATTTCTTCTTCAAAACTTGAGGCAGGGATTTTCTTAGAATTATATATATATTTTTGCAAGATCTATATGATTTTCGAAATCATCTTTCGATAGCTTTGAAAATTGATTGTTGATTCAAGAAGTTGAGTGATTTTAAAAATGGGTTTGTCTCTTGTTCTTTTAAAATGATCTTATGGGTTTTGATCTTCGTTGATTGAAGAAAAGATGATTTTGGAAAGTTTTCTTTCAAAAGATTTGAGTTGTATAGTTTTGGTGAGAAAACTTAGAATTTGGAGATTTTTTTTAAAGAGACTGAAAATCCATGAATGATATTGTTATATTTATTTTGTGTCAAACTAAATGGATGTTTGGAAAATTTCTTATTTATATTTATATAAATGATGAATTTCAGGGAATATGAGAATTGTTGTTCATTTTGGAAATTATTGTTCAAAACGTTGAAATAGTCTTGAAATGACTAATTGTTGAGGATACTTGAGAAGAGGGAATTGTGTTATTCCTTGGACAATGAATTGGAATAACAGTATTTATATTCATCTTGTGTTATTAGCATATCAATTCATTTGATTACATTAAACTTTGAAAGTTGATTTGAAAACTTGCATTAAGAAAAGAATGTTGAGAAACAAGTTTTCATGGAATAGTTTTGAGGTAAATACGTTGGTAAGTCTTGATAGATGATGTAGATGATAATGAATAAGTTGGCCTAAGAGTCCGGGGTGAAAGACGGAAAACCCGCACGGATAGGTGTCGAGCCTTCCGGTTAATACCGGCAAAAATAACAAATTGGTAGTACTTGTATAGTCTACTTGCAGACACCGACCTAGGGATTACCAGAGTAATATTTACCGCTCTTGAAATGAATTGTTAAGTTTTGAAGAATTGAAATTGCATGACATAATTGAGCATGATGGTTTTCAAAGATGAAAATGTAATTTTCTTTCAAAAAGGCATAGCATGGCATGTGCATTTCATCTCTTGAGACTTATATAAAATATATATACTTTGTTAAGGATTTCCTACTGGGCTTTATGCTCACCCTACGGGATTTTTGTGCAGGAAAAGATGTGGTGATGCCTCCTAACTAAAGGCGAGAAAATGTGTGTTGAGAGTACGAGACTCTCATTTTGTTGTGACTCTGTGTGTAAGCCAAGGGCTATATGTGTGTGGGTTTGAATAACCGTTTTGTGTAACCAAGCTCAAGCCTTGGAAACTTGTAAACCCTTGGGGGTATTTATTTGTTTATTTACTTGTTGTTGGATTAATGTATTGTTGCATGAAGAACTATTGTATCATGTAATGTAAGTTTTAAGATTTATATTCGGTTTTCCTTGAAAGAGCCATGATTGTTGCATTATTATTTGGGCTAGAAACTAGGGGCGTCACAATACCGATACCCGCGGATACTCGCGGATACGTATAGGATACTTATTAAAAATATTGGATACTTCTCAATTATTTTTTCATTAATTTTGGAGCATCGGATACTTAGGCCTCGTTTGGTAAGTGTCCCTTTTAGCCAAAAAGTCACTAAAAAATCAAAAAGCCAGCAACCCATACAAAAAAGTCAAAGATTCCCTTCTCTCTACTTTTTGCACATCTTTTCGTAAAAAACCAAAAAGTCATCCCAAACATACTAGTTTTTTTACATCACATTTTAGCCAAAAAGCCAAAAAGTTACTAAAAAAGCATGTTCCCAAACGAGACCTTAATTTTGAATTATCGGATACTCCAAGTCACATATTACTCCCAATACTTTATTTAGGCCTCGTTTGGCAAGTGGTGATTTTAGCCAAAAAGTCAAAAAAAGTCACTAAAAAAACTAAAAAGCCAACAACCTATATCAAAAAGTCAAAGATTCCCTTTTCTCTCTACTTTTTGCACATCTTTTCGTAAAAACCAAAAAACCATCCTCAACATACTATTTTTTTTACATTATACTTTAACCAAAAAGTCAAAAATTAACTAAAAAGCTTGTTCCCAAATGAGACCTTAGTTATTTGAAAAGAACATAGTGAGAGTTAAAGTAATAAAATTTGTCAAATTTATATATCCTCATTGTTTCATGCATGTCCTCTATAACTACATAGATAGTAAAGATAACAGGAGAATATAACAATAGTAAAATTAATAAATTAACAAATAAAAAGCCAGTAAACTTGAATACAATATTTTTACTAGTGCCAAAGGAGAAAGCACAGAAACAAGTTGTGGATAGCTCTATTATTGTAATATAAATATATTAAACTTGATATTAAAATGAAATATTTGTAAGACCTATCGAAAATTTAAAAAGTAAATAAGCTATTGTCTAAAATTAATACCTAATTTTTAAAGATTAGTGTTTTGCATTATAAAATTACAATGTGATCTCTCAACATTCTTGACCTTATGTGTAACTCTTACTAATAAATTTTTTTTAAATATATTTTTTACAAATGTATTCTAGCCGTACCCGTATCCTACTTTTTAAGTTTTGTCGTATCGCCATATCCGTATCTCGTATCCATATCCGTGCTTCCTAGATTATATCTCCAAGCACCCTATCGCAAGTTTTTTTTTTTTTTTATGACAATCTATAAAAACCATATTTAGATCCTTCATCTTCTCTTTATACTTCTCTATTAATCTTCTTAGTAAAAATAGTGTTTCCCTATTTGATCTACCAAACATAAATCCAAACAGATTCTCTAACACTATTGTTATAACTCTCAAGCGATGCTCAATCATTCTCACCAACAATTTTATTGTATTGACTTATCAACTTTATGTCTCTATAATTGTTGCAATTTTGGATATCTCATTTATTTCTATATATAGGTATTAAAATACTCTCTCTACTCGTCAGCCATTTTCCTAGTCATTAGAATCTTATTAAAGAATTTTGTTAACCAGACAACTACTTACCTAAGCATTTCCAAACCTCAATAGGGATACAATCTAGTCCTAATGCCTTGCCTTATTTATTTTTTTATTGTTTGATAAATCGAATGCCTTGCCTTATTTCATCTTTTTTTAATGCAAATTCCACCTCAAACTCTCTTAGTTCGATGATAAAACTTATATTCTCTAATTCCATCAACGCTATATTCCTCTCCCTCCAAGTTTTTAAAATGATTCACTTAACAATTTCTCAAAATATCACTCACACTTTTTCTTAATCTCCTCATCCAACCTCCTTATTGGTCATCTTATGTCTTAAAATTATTCCCATTTTTATCCTCTTTTACTATGGCTTATATCTCACTATTCAACCACCAAGTATATTTAGATATAGGGGCTTTTCCCTTTGACTCTCCATGGCACTGCTTTGAATATTCTTTCAATGCATTATGCTATTGTATTCCACATGTTATTAGTAACACCTTTCAAACCCCGCGTTACTTCTTTAAACACTTTATATCTAGTTCATGAGTTTTTAATATATTTCCCGCTTTGATTTTGCTCTTTATTATTGTATATAATACTATATTTTGAATATTGCTAGCCTACTTTGTGCCATTAACTTCCTTTGGAAATACCTTGAAACCTTTACATATTCAGCGGTCTATTTTTCTTACAAGAAAATGATCTATCCAACTCTTGTTTGACCCATTTTTAAAAGTTATGTGCTTAACCCTCCTTTTTAAAAAGTTGTTGGTTACTAACATGATTAAATGCTACTGCGCTCTCATTTCGATCACCAAAACCATATCCACCACGTATCCTCTCGCGCACTTGATTATATTTTTGGACATGACCATTGAAATCTCCACCTATAATTATTCTGTCCTCTACAAATATTTGTTGTATTAACTCATCCAGTTGATCCCAAAATTTCCTTTTAATATGTTTCTACAATCCTGTTTGGGGGTGCATAGGCGCTAATTATACTCTCCAGTTACAATATTAATTAATATTATTATGTAACTTATTCTCATAACTATTACTACCTCATTTTTCAGATGCTTAGCTACACCATTTCTACATCCTTTTTTTTATTTATTTTTTTTTGATAAATAAATTTTATTGAAGAAGAGCATCAAGAAGATGCTAAAGATACAAAAAGGTCCCCATAAAAAGGAGCGCTAGTCAATTACGTCATCAAGGAAATCAAAAAAGGTAAACAAATCAAGATCCACACGCCCTGACACCCAACCACACAAGGCTCACAGAAATCTATCTACTAACCAATAGTTCCAGCATACAAAATGTTGTACTGAGTTTTTTCTATTTTGTTTACTTTCTCAGCTACTCAGTTTCTTGTAAGCATGTTATACTTTCCTTCTAATCATTGAATCTACTAATTCCATAGTTTTATCTGTCAATGTTCCCTTTTCCACGTTGCTAATGTAAACCAACAATCCTGGGCTAATTTCTTTACAGGTGCTCATCCAAGAAAACACAAGGACGTTTTCCTAATTTTCATTGCACTAAGGTGCCGATGTAGTGATCCTTGCCTATTTTTCAAAACATATTGCTTACAAAAAACATCCTAGCCCTTGCATGTTCATGTTCATAAGAGATCTGATGGGGAGTTTTATGTGGTAACTATGGAAGTGATCCATGATGTCAAAGGAAAATAAGACGGAAACAAAATGCTCTGCAGAAGCTTAAATCTTTTTAGAAAAAATGTTTCAACAGATAAAACAAATATTAGGGAGAGAAAATGCAGAGTTAACAAAAGTGTGTACCTTTAACAGGAGAGTCAGACCAACCAGAAGATCTCCTTGGGCTGTTCCACAGTGTTCCCCGTGAAGCCACCATCCCTGACCTGCTGAGAAATTCAGCACGATTTTGTCTTACATTTGCTCGTCCTCTACCCCGCCAAGGATTGCCATTTGCAGAATAAATTGAATTCCCAAAAGTAATGGTAGAACTACATACAAATAATTAGTTAAGATCTTGTTAAACCAAGTAAACGAAAGATTTTTTAAATCTATTCTATCAACTGAGAAGATCTCTCTTCAATCAATATTCATGACCATTCATATATTAAATCAAGCATACCACCCATTTTGACTAATCCAAAATAGATTTCAACATCCCAACAGATAAACTCAAAAAGCTAATAAGATCTATTTGCTTTGGATTTAATAAGTTGAATAAATTGAGTCAAGCATCAATTATATGAACATTTATTTGGTACAATAATTACGATCCACCAAAGATGATGCAAGGGGAGAGTAGGGAAAAAGTGGTGCAAGTAACTTACTCTGGACCATTCCACTTGAAGGAAGTGATAAGAAAGCAGATTGACAAACAAGAAGCCAATGCCCCCATTGCCAAAGGAGTATCAAGAGTACTCTGACAGAATAAGAATAAAAAATTCAGAAATAATACAATTCTGAGAGTAGGAAGAAATTGCAGGAATGCAAAGCAAATTGCACACTGATTTCCGTTTGGTCCAGAGATACGCAAGTGGAGCATTATCACACTATTTATTAACATGAACACAATAGCCACCTGGAAGATAAATGTTGCTGCAATGACGCGCATGGCCCATTTCACAAATTGAGCTACGCCAACATCCACACTTCCATCTTCTGCAATAACAAATTTCCGCACCATCCAATACCCTAGGGCAGCTCCTGCAACGAGTATCCCAAGTAGTACAAAAATAGAAACCTGTAACCAAACAAGGTAAATAGTTTAAACAAATAAAGGACATAGTTGAAAACTGAATCTGTAATAAAAAAACACTAATTCTATGGTCTTGCAGTTATGAAGGCATTTGGTCTTGATTATGAATCATGTAATTACTTGTGAGGCTTTGTGGTGGTCAAACTTGGGGTGATTGGTCATGAACTTGGTTATGAGGCTTTGTGGCTATGAACAGGTTATGAGGCTTTGTGGTGTTTATGGTTACGAATCCTTGAGACTGAAATTTTGAGCGCATGCCATATGCCCCATTTTTCCTTTTTGAAAAACAATAAAAATGGGATTCAAGTCGTAGTAGAAGAAAATAAATAAATGCTTTCAAAAGTGGCCAAAAAAATGACGAAATTTTTAATAGATGTAAGTGGGCTAACACGGAGATAATAAGGACAGTTAAATGTGCTAGATGATTGTCTTTATACAAGATTAGACAAAATCAATTTCAATATTATTGATTTTTATAAGATAAAAGAAATGCACTAAATTGAGAGAAGCGATGAAGGTTTTAGCAAGGAGAGTCACTCTTTAGCTACGTTACATGGACTCGGGTATGAGTGTCGGGTGTAGATATACTTAGAAAATATGAGGAAGAAGAACTCAGAAAATATGAGGAAGAAGGAATATATCTTGTTATATTCAAAACTTCTTATTTTACAAGACCAAATGACACTCCTTATATAGGAGATATTACAAACATCATTATAACCCATTATATGCCACTTACATATTATATATTACCACTATTTACCACTATCATATTATATACATGCCACTATCTGCCACCAACACCACTATCATATTCTATACATGCCACTATCTACCACCAACACCACTATCATATTATATACATGCCACTATCTTATTATATACATTAACACAAATTTCCAACACTCCCCCTCAAGTTGGTTTGAAGATATCTTCCATAGCCAGCTTGCTAGTTAGCTTATCAAATTGCTTCTTGTGTAGTCCCTTCGTTAGCACATCAGCTAATTGTTCACCTGTTGGAAGGTAGGTCATACAGATTATGCCAGCATTGATTTTCTCCTTGATGAAATGTTTATCCACTTCTATATGTTTTGTGCGATCATGTAGAACTGGATTATGAGCTATAGATATAGCTGCTTTGTTGTCACAATAGACCTTCATAGGTATCGGATGAGAAAGCTTTAATTCTTCAAGAATTCTTTTAATCCACATTACTTCACAGATTCCATGGGCAACAGCTCTGAACTCTGCTTCTGCACTACTTCTAGCTACCACATTCTGTTTTTTACTCCGCCATGTAACTAGGTTCCCACCTACAAAGGAGCAGTATCCGGATGTTGATCTCCTGTCTGTAACACTTCCTGCCCAGTCTGCATCTGTGTATACTTCAACTTGAAGATGTCCATGTTTCTTGAACAGTAAGCCTCTCCCTGGAGTTCCTTTCAAATATCTTAAGATCTTATAAACGGCCTCAAAGTGCTCTGCCCCTGGTGAGTGCATGAACTGACTTACCATGCTGACTGCAAAGGCAATATCAGGCCGCGTATGAGACAAGTAAATCAATTTCCCTACAAGTCGCTGATATTGTTCCCTCTCTTTGACTTCTTCAGCCTTAGCAGCTTGTAACTTCAAGTTAGGCTCGATCGGAGTCTCCACCATCTTACAACCAAGCATACCTGTTTCTCCAAGGAGATCAAGAACATATTTTCTCTGATTAACGAATATACCTTCCTTGGATCTTGCAAATTCCATTCCGAGGAAATACTTGAGGGCTCCCAGATCCTTAATGTGAAATTCTTTTGCGAGTTTCTCTTTGAGGGCTGCTAACTCTGCTTCATCATTACTTGTTAAAATGATGTCATCAACATAAACAATCAAAATTGCAATTTTACTGTCTTTTGAATGTTTATAAAATATTGTGTGATCTGCTTGACTCTGCGAGAAGCCTGGCCCGATAATCGCCTTCCCAAAAGCGTTCAAACCACGCTCTTGGTGATTGTTTGAGTACGATAATGACTTGTTCAATCTGCATACTCGCGCTTCCAAGTCTCTGCCAAATCCTGGTAGGCTCATGAACACCTCCTCTTCAAGATCACCATTGAGAAATGCATTTTAATGTCAAGTTGATGTAGAGGCCAATCTGAATTCATCGCAAGAGATAACAAGACTGATGGAATTTATTTTAGCAACAGAACAACGTCTCGATAGTCGATCCCATAAGTTTGAGTGAAGCCTTTAGCCACCGGTCTCGCCTTGTATCTCTCAATGCTTCCATCTACGTTACATTTTATCGTAAACACCCATTTACACCCAAGCTGTTTCTTGTCTTTGGGTAGATCAACTATCTCCCAAGTACCACTTCTTAAAGCATTCAACTCCTCCATGATTGCTAATTTCCAATTCGGATCATCCAATGCTTCTGTATATTCCTTGGAACAAACAAGTGTGAAATCCTAGATGTGAAAGCTCTATGGTTTTAGACAGTCTTTGATAGGAGAGGTAATTTGCAATAGGATGTTTAATGCAATTTCGGACACCTTTCCTAATTGCTATAGGAACATCAAGGTCGGAAATAGAAGGAATAGAATTACCTAAAATTTCGATGCCAGAACTCGGGTGGACATTCGGGTCATTAGGATGGAAATTCGGATCATTATTCTCGATGAAATCGCTTCCTAGTATAAACACAAGCTCGAATTTAGATCATTTTGTAATACTTCTCCCCCTAAACAAGAATCTTCTTGACTAGGCACCATAGAACTTGGTTCTCCTAAGTGATCATTATCAGACAGATGTGGTTTTTGTGTAGGATAAATGACATTGGGGAGCGGGATAGAAATATCCCAAAAATAGTCTTCTACTCCACTTGTCTCCCCCTGAAGAGAAGTGTTGGGGAAATAGGATTTTGTTTCCACAAATGACACATCCATACTCATGAAATTTCTTGGTTTGAGGATCGAAACACTTATACCCCTTTTTGTTTGAGGAATAACCCAAAAAAACACATTTTATAGCACGGGGGTCAAGTTTTGAACGAAATTGACTGGGAACATGAACATAGGCAGTACATCCAAAAACTTTGGCGGGTAAATCAGAAAACAACCTCGTGTCAGGAAAAAAAGTTTTGAGACAATCAAAAGGTGTTTTGTATGTTAACACCTTTGTAGGCATCCTGTTTATCAAATAAGAGGCTATTAAAATTGCTTCACCCCATAAATATTTAGAAACATGCATGTAAAACATTATAGCACGTGCTGCTTCAAGTAAATGTTTATTTTTTCGTTCTGCAATGCCATTTTGTTGAGGGGTATCCCGACATGTAGATTGATGAAAAATCCCCTTTTTTGCCAAAAACTCACCCAACTGCTCATTGAAATATTCTGTTCCATTATCAGAATGTAAAATACCAATTTTGGTTTGAAATTGGTTTTCAATCATATTGTAAAAATTTGTGAATAAATTTTTCACGTCAGATTTTTTATTCATCAAATAAATCCAACATAAGCGGGTATGGTCATCAATAAATGTAACAAACCATCTTTTACCAGAAAGAGTAGTGATTTTAGAAGGGCCCCAAACATCACCATGAATCAAATAAAAAGGTTTGGAAACCTGGTAAGGTTTTGGCAAATAAGTAGAGCGATGAAATTTTGCAAAAATGCAACTTTCACAATGAAAAGAAGAACAATCAATCCCTTTAAATAATTCTGGAAATAAATGTTTCAGATAAAGAAAACTAGGATGTCCTAGCCTATAGTGCCATAGCATTATTTTTCTCGAGCAGATTGAACTAGTACTATTAAAGCTCGAGCTTTTTATTACTAACGGTATTTCATCAAAGTAGTAAAGACCTTCAAGCATCCTAGCACGCCCAATCATCATCCCCAAGTTACGGTCACGAAATTCACAATGGGATTCAAAAATGTAACGACAATTAGAATCCTTAGATAGTTCTTGTGACAAAAGGTTACAGGCTAAGTTGGGGCGTGAAGAACAAGATTGAGATTAATTTTCTCCATTAGTTTAATAAATCCTTTTCTGCAATAGGTGAAAAACTACCATCGGCTATTACGATTTTGTCATGACGAACAAGGAAATAGGTACTAAATAAATGGAAAAACTAGTCATGTGATCGGAGGCACGGAATCTATGATCCACGGGAGAAGTTTAGGCAAGAGAAGGCTTTAGAATTTCTACTGTTTGTGCCAAAAAACACTAGAGTCTGGGATGAGGAGTTGGATTTTATCGGCTTTAAGAGTTGATCAATCGCTCTTTGTTGAAGGACTGAATCGGCTTCATTAGCGATAGGAAAGCCACGATTCTTCTCTCCTTGTTTGTCGCTTCCAGCTGACAGTTTGCCATGGATCTTCCAACACGTTTGGCGTGTATGGCGAGGCTTGTTGCAAAAATCACACCAGACCCGTGGCATATCATCAAACCTGCGCTGGTAATTGGCAGCCTTGTTGGTCGCTGCATCGCTAATTAAAACAGAAATTTCAATTGACTCACCAAGATTTTTTTCTTAAGCATGACGCTCCTTCGGCTCTCTTCCTTCGACTTCGGCAAATACTTCGCCAATGGATGGGAGAGGAGGTGCGCAATAATTCTTCCTCGCACTTCATCGAACTCAATGTTGAAGCCAAGAAACTTGTAAATCTGTTTGTCTTCCACGCTTCTTGTGGTGGTTGCAGTCGTCAACCGATTTCCATTCGTATGTGTTGAAGATGTCAAGATCCTGCCACAACCTTTTCAACGAATTGAAATATTTGGTGACGGAATCATCTCCTTGACGAATCTCTCCCAACTTCAAAGTTAATTCGAAAACTTGAGATTGATTTCCTAGGTCAGAATACATCTGACTAACATTATCCCACAACTCTTGTGCAGTAGTATAGCACATGTAATTAGAGCTTATATCCTCCTCCATGGAATTGACCAACCATGTCATAACCATGGAGTTTTCGGCCATCCCAACCGGAGCAATGGATCATTAACAATAGGAGCCTTCTTGTCACCAGTGATGTAACCGATCCTTCCTTGCCCACGGATATACATCCGGACAGATTGTGACCAGCGGAGAAAATTATCACCATTTAGGCGGATGGCAGTGGCAGGGGTTGAAGTGGTTTCGGACGTGACTTCCGACATGGCTATGACGGTTTTAGGGCTGCTGTGTTTTTGTTGCTCTGATACCAACTTAGAAAATATGAGGAAGAAGAACTCAGAAAATATGAGGAAGAAGGAATATATCTTGTTATATTCAAAACTTCTTATTTTACAAGACCGAATGACACTCCTTATATAGGAGATATTACAAACATCATTATAACCCATTATATGCCACTTACATATTATATATTACCACTATCTACCACTATCATATTATATACATGCCACTATCTGCCACCAACACCACTATCATATTCTATACATGCCACTATCTACCACCAACACCACTATCATATTATATACATGCCACTATCTTATTATATACATTAACACAAATTTCCAGCAGATATGTATCTAAGGGTCGGACTCGGCAAACCTCTAAATGAGGGATACGCGGGTACATCTAAAAAGTAGCCACAAATTAGACATGGGTACACGGATATGGCCAAACATGGATGTGTTAAAAAAATATTATGTATTTTTCTAATAAAGTTACAATAATTTATGGCTCAGAATGACTACATATTTTTATGATGATGCTACACATTTGTAGTTAAAAAACATTGAATAAAAAATATATATAACATTATTTCAAAAAAATGAATAATTGATTTTCCATGGGTATAAGTTAAATCCCAACTTAATCAATATTAGGCCCAAACATGAGAAGCTCATGTAAAAGCCAGCCAGCCCAATAACCTTATAATTTTTATTATAAGGCCCATTTTATTAACAGACCAAAGTGTATCCTATATAAGCCCAAATGCACCAAACATTTTAATATACCCCTAGCAACCATCAACGAAGATGAATACAGAAGAAAGAGATGACGAACGACGACAACGATGAGGTCGCAAACCATGTTTCTCTCCTCCTCCTTTGTTGCTGCCGTGTAACGTAGCTCTTTAGTTGGGATGGTCTAAGATTGTCCTTGAAGAGGAAGATGATAGAGACGAAGATGGTGACTTCCTGATGCTCAGAGAGAGAAAGCGAAACTTGAATCACTAGGTCAGACTGAAGCATGAGAAGTTAGATTGGTTGTGTGAAGTCCTTAACCAACTAATGGGTAGTGAAGGTGAGAAGGATTTTACAGAAGGATTTTGTGACAAGATAGTCGTATGGATGTTAGTTCCTTCATACTGGGGGGAGGTTCCTTTCCATTTTGGTTGGTAAAGGTAGGAAATGGTGGTCTTCTTGCCAAAGAATAAAGGGCGTCCTCTTTGAGGGATGTGGCTAAGAAGTTGTCGAAACTCAAGGTGTAGAAGGAACTAGCCAAGCTGAAAGACGTTGATCCTTTATACAGGTGCCTGAAATGGTGTATTGGCCACCAAATCAAAGCCCTTCTAGACTAAGGTTACAAGGGGAAAAGAAAGTAGTGAATTCTATTGATGCCAAGGAAACCGTACATTTCTTGGAAAGAGGTTTGATGGGGAGGGTAGTGGACTAGTATAGGGGCATCCCCTCTACAATGAATATGCTAATCACCCTTGGAAGGTCTCGACCAGAGTTGGGTTTGATGTTAAAGATCTTTTTTATTTATTTTGTTGCCATCAAAAGAGGAGGCGCAAAGGGGTTTTGAATGAAAAAGGTTGAGTTCTTCTGACTGGTGGTCTCTGGTGGGAGAGTGTTGTCATGGAAATGGTGGTCCAAAGGCCATTTGGGTTCGCTTCCTAGGCTGTCACTACACCTATAGAATGAGGAGGTTGTTAAGGTGTTTGTGGAAGTGTTCTAAGGGTTGACAAAGACACAAGCAAAGATGTCAATATCGTTGGGCTAGGCTTCTTGTCGAAGATTACACAAGACAATTTCTAACGATTGTAATAGTGGAGGTAAATCCTTGGCTTTTGAGATCCCTCTTTGGACGGAATTGGGGTCTTCAAGTGCATGATAGTTGAAGGTCTGCGTACCATATAATGATTGGAGGTGATAGCGTTCACCGAACGAGGAGGATAATGGAGGCTCACACGTGGTCAATACATGGGTTTGCTTGGCAAAAAGGCATGCATTGTTAGTGCATAACAATTGTCATCCAGTTCAAATATGAAAAGACAAAAGGACAAGAAAGTGCTATAGGTAAGAGTGTTCACGGGTCGAGTCGGCCCAAGTTTGTCCATAACCCGTCACCTGAACCAACTGTAAGCCTAGGAAATTTTAGCCAATTACAAATTGCCATGTACTACAAAGGCCTACAAAATATGGCACAATTATTGGCAAATCAAATCTTGCCACGTGTCTAATTGGTCTCAAATCAAGATTACATGGTGGTCAAATTAAATATTGCCATGTGTTAAAATGATGCAATAAGTCTTTGACTAATCAAATTAAGTCGTAGTGATGCAGCAAATAAGTTTTTGACTTGTCAAATTAAGTCACTTATCACATTGAGGTGGTCAGGCCAATAAAAATTATGGCACACCATTAAAGTGATATTTTGGTATTTATCTCTAAATAAATCAGAGATAATTATCAAAGAAGTTAAAGTCTATTAAGACTCTCCTCCATCCATTCCTATAAATTGGGGTGATCTCTACCAAATTTTTCATACAAATTCTACATACATAAATCAAGTTGTAGAGACAAAAATTTACATCAAGCAAAAGAAAGCTCCATCGGATTCAAGCCTAAAGCCCCAAGGTTTCTTCACCAAAGCCGATCAATCTCCATAAAACATAAAGTTCGGAGATTCAAATCAAAGTTCGTCATCAAACATATTGTCATCTTCTACTAAATTGGAGGGGATTCTACAAACTTGATTTGGGAAAAACCTATCAAGCCCTCACGGTCTTCTTCGCGTTACTTGGAGGAGATTTCACCGCTCAATTCAGGAACAAGCTATCAAGCCCTCTAAGCAACTTACTGAAGAGAAGAATCAGAGGATTTTCTTTGATTAGAAATTTCATTAGAGATTGTACTCATTTTATTTTAAATCAATAAATTTATATTTGTTACTCTATTTTTCTGTCTTTATTATTGCAAACAAGAAATTTGTGTATACACCGACCATTTCGGATTCCAAAACTGACCATCCAATTTTGACCGAATCTCCTTTCAAAATCAACCAATTTTCTTCCTCCGGTTTAAATGTTGCTTTCGGTCGGCTTCAAGACCCGCATACTCTCTACACACATACGTAGACTTAAGAAAAACAAAAAGAGTTGAGCAGTAGCACTGTTTGATGTGACCCAAATCAACCTCAACCATTTGATGAATACATAAAAATCACAAATTAGAGAGGGAGAGCAGTGATGGAGATCTAAGTGAAGGGGATTTCAAAGGGAGGGTTTAAAAATAATTCAAAGAACACCAAATCAATATGCTTCAATACCTTAGTTTCTACAAGTACAACATTTGGGTTCTTCCTTTGATTGCATCATTGAGAGAGAGAGAGAGAGAGAGAGAGAGAGATGAGATGCAGGTTAGAGAGAGATTGTGTATATGTTAGATGTAGAAAGAGAATGAAAAAGAAAGAAAAAATTAAACAATACTATTTAAGGGGAGAGAGAGAGAGATTTCAAATACTACGAGTCATCTGAAAAAAAAAGAGAGAATTAAATAATACCATTTAAGAAGAAAAAGAGAATGATAGATTTTAAATGAGTCGATTGAGAAGAAAGAGAAACAGTAAAGTCATTTAAGAAGAAAGAGAATGAAATAGTATTTAAAAATTAAAAAAGATGGATGTCAGATTGAGAAGTAAAAAGATAGAGTGTAATCTCAATTTCCAAAGACACAATGGCACATGTAATGAATATCCTGTATACATACACATAAATTGGACGGTTCGGCGATCCAATCATTGTTTTTTTTCCACATTCCGAGAGCCAACCAAAAATATAAAAATCTACACTTCCAACCCACTGCCAACCATGCAACTTCATGAAACTGTCCATAGCATGTCGGGTCAGGTTGGATCAGTTTGGTCAGGTGCATTGGGTAAGTCCCCTAGCTATAGGACAGGTGCATGGAGAGAAATGTGCCACATTGCCTAGGCAAAAGGTAGTGGGTCTGGGAAATCCCAACCATTTCGGCTCTTGAGTAACTGTTGGGTTACGACAAGAGTAAGTGTGTTCAAGGGTTGGATTGGTTTGGGTTTGCCATTGGCTCATCACACAAACTGGTCCTTTCAAGTGGGAAGCACAAGCATCCTCCTTCGACCGAACACTAGAAAAAAAAACTGGACCAAATGTGTCATTCGGATTGCAATCGTTTTCGGGCAGGTCTATTGGATGGTTCATTTTTTGTCTCTTTTTTTCTTGCAATCAACCACAACACTAAGAAAAAAAATCAATTGTAAAGGCAAGTAAGACCACAGCGGGAAAGGGGGTGAGAGATGAGACTGTGAAGATTGGATAGTGGAGACTAGAGGGAGATTGAAGAGTGACAGACAGAATGAGGGTAAGGCAGATCAACGAAAAAGAGTGAATACCGTCTCTGCCTCCATCTTATCACAGCTTGCCACTACCTCCATCTTGCAGCAGCAGCTTGGCCTACAGTTGTTTGGTATTTATGATGCAACAAGACGGAGAGAAGAGAAACCGTGAGAGATTGCATATCGTAAGAAGATTTTGAGAGACTAAAAGCGATGATCTTCATCTAAGAAGCACAAGTGCGGGTATGGATACGAGTACGGGTACGATAAGGATACACCGTTACGTCAAATTCTTTAAAAAGTGAGATACAGATACGGATATGGATACGGTTGGGGAACATCAAATTTTATTTTTTTTATTATTTATAGTTGAACATCCAACATACAAATCAAAGTTTCAACATCAAAACTAAAAGGAGAACAACTTGTCTAAAAAGTTATATAATTCTTTCTTTTTCATTTTCTTTTTTGATTGTCTAAAACAGGATGCAAAAGAGAGCATAGCCATGACTCATGGGTAAAGAATGTTGGAAACAAATTACCTAATGATTTTCAAAGTAGAAAGAAGAATAATAAAGGCTGCAACAAATTTTGCAGCTGCAAAAAAAAAAAAATAACACGCCATACCCAAAACATACCCAGCCCGTACCCACGATGTACCCAAACGTATCTGCCGTACCCAGCATGTATTTAGCATACCCGGTACACGTGCAATCATACCGGTACACGTACCCGCACTAGCACCCAGTAAGTACCCGATACTCATACGGCACCATTTTTTGAGTACTCGTGCTTCATAGATCTGCATTCATCAAATCATGGCTTCTGAAGGAGAGAATGAAAGACAAACACAGAAAAAAGTGACTTTGAGTGATATGATGGGAGAGAGAGGACTTAGATATGACTATAGGTAAAAGGGCAAAGGGTAGTACATAGGTCTAGTCTTTTTTTAGATAGGTCTAGTCTTTAGAGATAAGATAATATGATAAGGAAAGTGACTCAAGAACCAATACCAACGTAACACATGTAGATGCAATATGCTAAATAAATACATTAGTTGGTTTGGGTGGCGGATTTCTGGACAGTAGACCCGACATCCGACCGGTTGATTGAAAAAATTAAGAACTTCACCCACCACAAACCGTAACTGATTTCAAAACCATCCGATGATGCTCTAGTCGGGTCATTCGGATTGAACGATTTGGATAATTTTTTGAACATTCTACACAACAGACTTTTTACTAGGCTAGTTCCTGATGGGATGAGAAAAAGTGGTTTGTTTTATTCAAGCTAGGAATAGAAAGGAAAATGGGTTACACACTATCCCAACAATCAAGCCCTACTCATGGTTGAAGACATAAGAGTTGCATTTTGTCAAAATGGTCCTTGGTGCCATCAAGCTTTGGTGTGTTTGCTTTCGGGGGCTTATTCTTTTTATCCTAATAGACCTTGTGAAAAGAGTCAAGCCTTATTCTTCTAGACGATCACCCCTCGTTATATGGTCATTTTTCAGCTGTATGGGGCATCTTTGGTGGTTGTGAAAAGGAGGTGGTCTTTGTTCTCAGAAGGGGAAGCTTTGATTGCCAAGAAATGTGTGCTTGAGAAGGAACAAAAGAGGGAGATGCTTCAAGACCTGAGTGGAGCAATACAATAGCTCTGAATAATACAAAGGGTGGGAGATGATTAGAGTTGATTGTTCAAAAGAGGGTTTGCAAGTCTCTCTTATGGACAACGAGCAGGTAAGTTCCATAGCATTGGGTGGAACAATGAAGTATAGGTACTTCGACAAACATGCTATTCCCATATTGGGTACTAGTAATTTGCATTGTTGTTCTGCATACATATCAGGTACACAAAGCACATACCTAAATTTTTCTTCTTAATTTTTGTCATTTCCTAGAGGTACCTAGTATATACCGAAGTCATACTGAAGCCGGAATAATATTTTCTTTTATACAAAGGTGAATTCAATTTCATTGAATTTTTTATGTATTGATTTTAAAATTAAGCTTTGGTTTGTCAGTTATTTAATATAATGACATTTAATTTTGCTTTATACCTTACTTTTGGTATTAAATGCAAATTGTACATTGTATCTTAACCAACTAAACCATCTACCTGATTTTTGCCAACTCTAAATTAAAATTAAATCTTTTTTTACTAATGTACCTAGTTATACCCATGATTTACTTTTTTAGATTTTACCGTATCGACGTACCCATACTCGTACCCATACGCATGCTTCATAGGGTGGAAGACATAAGGTAAGATACCTGAAGGTATAGTATCAAGGTTAGAGTCTCAAGTCTCTATTCCTTCTGTCTTTGTCCGGTGTAATGTAAGAGAACGAGGATGTTGTGATAATTTTTTATTGGACTTCAGTGGTTATTATGGAGGATTATTTTTGTCCAAGAAGCACGGGTGGAGTGTGTTCAAGGGGCTAAATTAGTTCTTGCGAACAAATGTAATACAACGTATGCAAATGTATTCTTCTTTAATTAGGAATGTTCTCTTCTTGTTTCTTTTCATGCAACACATGTACTTGCATTTCTTTTTTTTTCTAATCTCAGGGAAATTGTATTCTTCTTTGATTATTTTCCACTCTTTTACTGACAATGAGTATTATGGAAGCCAGAAAAGTTGCTACGACAACATAAAACTTTAAGGATCATGTTGAAGGACAGGAAGAGTTGCTTGTCAACAATTTATCATGGTACTAGAGCATGTAATAGATCATGTCTTTGAACCTCAACACCTACCCGATAATGATAGTACTTGCACCTCTTTGGCCTGCTTTTGGAGAGTTTAGCCATATGTCAGGGGCTTGTTGAGAATATAATTTATAAATAGTGAAGTCACCACTTTCTCCAATAGTTTAAGCTCTTAGATGAGTTGACATTTATCAAATCATTTTGTTGAGTTTTAGTTAAACAGTTGCACAATCGAAATTTGTCATACTTCAAAAGCAGGGTAGGGTTTAGAATATATATAATCTATATGATGAAGTATAATAAATAGACTAAGTGTTTGTTAAATAGCTTATTAGTTGTAGTACATAAATAGGTGATGTAATACTACCCATGTAACGATATGTAAGGAATAGGTCTTTGCCAAGGTTAAAGCGATTATGTCGCCGAACGTGGTGATGGCGCGTTGCGGGATGTAAAGGTCGAGCATAACGGTTTATGATACCTAATCATGAATTTTTTTATTTTTCGCACAATTTGAAAAAAACTTACCGATAAGCATATTTTTTTTTCCATAATCATATTTATTGGGTTTTAAAATAAATATTGATCAATTTTTATAAATTTTTAAGTATGATCCAATATATTTCATATTTTTAAATCACTATAAACTGAGTTTTTTACATTTTTTAATAATTAATGACTTTATATGTAATAAATCCATATTACGCTTGTGGCAAAAAAAAAATTATTAGACTTAGATGTATAAAATTATTTTTTTAATTATTATACTTGTGGAAGCATATGCAAATTTTAACTTGAATAGTTTAAAAAAGTAAATGTTGAATGTAAATGTAAAAACTCCACCAACTCCACCTACCACAAACTCCACCAACTCCACCAACTCCACCTACTCTCCACCCATCTCTTTAAATAGAATCATTGTAAACATCAATTAATATCAATCAATAATACATACAATTTATTCTCTTTCTCTATTTCTCTATACATTAATTATTTCTACATGGTATCAGAGCGGGTTTAACACCTCATATTTTCGCTTCACCGGCGGGCGGCAATCTCGCCTTTGGCCGCCCGCCAGACCTCAACCTATTCCGCTGTCATCTTTATCAATACACATATACACAGACAACACATACATCTCTCTCTTCCTCTTCTCTCTCTTCCTCCTACCATACCTATCTTTCGCTGAGGCAGCCTCCACCATTGACTCCGATGAGTCCGCATCCTCCGACGACCTCCTGATCCGTCAAGTCGTATCGGACGGCAACGATCATCTCCTCAACGCCGATCACCACTTCTCTCTCTACACACACAGCTTCGGCTGTAAAAAGGTCTCCATTTTTGCATCGGCAATTGTCTTTGGTTCGAATTCTTGACTTTGATCGAGAGTTGTATTTCCAAGAAGCTCCCAGATCGACAGTTTCTGACTATCTTGAGGCAAGCAGGTACGTTTGTTCGTTATTATGTCTTTCACCGGCACACAGCAGAAGTGCAAGGCCTGTGAGAAGACTGTTTATCAAGTTGAGCTGTTGTCTGCGGATGGAGTTTCTTATCACAAGTCATGCTTTAAGTGTAGTCACTGCAAAGGAACGCTCAAGTTGAGCAATTACTCCTCAATGGAAGGTGTTCTATATTGTAAGCCTCACTTTGATCAGCTCTTCAAGGAGTCAGGGAATTTCAACAAGAACTTCCAATCACCTGCAAAGTCAGCTGAGAAGTTAACTCCAGAGCTGACAAGGTCGCCTAGCAAAGCTGCCAGCATGTTCTCTGGCACGCAAGAAAAATGCGCAACATGTCGTAAAACGGCTTATCCACTAGAGAAGGTAACTGTGGAGAGCCAGTCCTCCCATAAGTCATGTTTTAAGTGCTCTCACGGTGGCTGTGCTATATCTCCATCAAATTATGCAGCCCTTGAAGGGATTTTGTATTGCAAACACCATTTCTCCCAGCTTTTTAAGGAGAACAGGAGCTACAACCATCTTATCAAGTCTGCATCAGTGAAGCGCCCAACGGTCCCTGTCCTCTTCTTCTCCACCTGCAACAGCTTCACATTATTCAAAGTCGCGTTTGCACTCTCCCGAAGAATTTTGGTCCGATTTGCGCGTGACCCGTTGAGAACTTTGCCGAGCTCTTTGCTATCATTAAAGCCACTGAAAAGTTGGAGAAGGCTTCTGTTCGGGACATCATTTCACCATCAGAGTATGAGCTTTGCCCACTTTAAAACATTATCTCTCTCCATGGACCCAACTTTTTTTTATTATTATTATTATTATTTTCTCTCCTTTTTTGACAGTTTGACAACACACAATCCCTCTCTTTTTTGGGCTGTCATCTTACACCACCACCGCCCATCCCCATCTTTTCGTTTTCTTTTTATTTTAATATTATCCACCCACTCTTCTTTTCTTTACACATAAAACCCTCTCTCTCATTTTTTTTTTCACTTTCCAACACACCAGCGCACATGTTTTTTTTTTTTCATTAATATATTATTATTATTAAAAAAAAAAAAAATCATTGCAGGTTTTCACTCTTTCGGTTTGATTGCAAATATATTATTATTATTAATTTTTCTCTATTTTTCTTTCACCTTATTTTTAATCTGTTTTCCATTATTATTTCGGCTTCGTATTGTGTCATTCCTGCCATACAATTTGCCCAAATAACAAAACTCATTTTATTCATGCCCGGGATCAAACCCGATCCGCATTTTACATCACAAAAAAAAAAAAAACGACGGATCTGTTTTTTTCTTCTTTCTTCTCCGGTGACGGCCATGCCCCAACTTCACTTACTCGGCTCTTCCGTCGCCGAGCTCTTCTGTTTTTTGTCATTCTTTTTGTCGTCAACCTTCGACGGCCCTTCTCCTGTACTCCCACCAATAACGACCACAGTATTTCCGCCGACAGAGTCGGCTCTCCGCCGGCCATCAAAGGTGAGGTACGTAGGTGCCCCAAATCTCGCCATGGAGGTGGTTTGCCTTTTCAGCTCCTTGTTTTCAGCCTTCAAGGCACAAATCTCTGCCCGTGCATCTTTGTACATGCACTGGAGTAGGGAGAGTTGGGCGTTGACCTAGTATACCTCGCACGTCTTGTTTTGCAGACGGTGAGACAGGTTAGTGACCGCCGCTACTGTCTCCATGCAGGACCTCAACGTGTAGTGGTTGGCCTCGATATCATTGTGAGTAGCCATCACTTGCTCAACTGATAGTGTGGGAAGACTATTTTGAGTAAGAGCAGGGGTACTTGGCCCAGAGGAGCTCGATGGACCATTAAGATCCGGAAACAGAGAGAGAGGACGGGAAGAAGAGGCCATTTTCTGGGCAACAGAGTGACAGAGTATCTCTCTCAAGAAAACGAAGAGTTTTTCAAAGGTTTTCAGCAAGTTCTTTGTCACAGTTTCAGCCTCAGCCTCCGTCTTGGTTAAATAGCCAAAGCGCAGACATCAAGCGATCGCTTCGCCGCCAACGACAAAATGGGCGCGCAAGCCAAAGCGATCCTTACGCCATAATGTCTGGCACACCTTTTTATGATTGGACACGCCTTTTGATGGCACGCCTTTTGATAGATTAGGCACGCCTTTTGAGGGTGCGACTTTTTAGCGGTCCGACAAGACTCTGTAAACTGTCCCGACATTGATTCCGGTTAGCTCCTACATGGGTCCGACAAGACTCGGTAAACTGTCCCGACATTGATTCCGGTTAGCTCCTTCATGAGTCTGACAAGACTTCGATGGCTCCGACATTGATTTCGGTTCTCTGCTAACGGTTCGACACAACCATATAGTGTCTTCTAACGGTCCGACATGACCCGTAACTGTTTTCTACATCGGTCCGATATGACCCCATAAACTATCTTCGCAGCGGTCCGACATGACCCCATAAAGCTGTCTTCTACATCGATTACGCCATAACCATACGGTCTTCTACAACGGTCTGACACGACCATACAGTGTCTCCTATCCACTTTTATTTTATTTGTCAGATTATTTTCCTGTTTTGTTACTCTCTCCAAACTCAAGTTGGTTAGTTCCTAACCCCCTTGAGTTTGAGGGGGGCTGTTGAATGTAAATGTAAAAACTCCACCAACTCCACCTACCACAAACTCCACCAACTCCACCAACACCACCTACTCTCCACCCATCTCTTTAAATAGAATCATTGTAAACATCAATTAATATCAATCAATAATACATACAATTTATTCTCTTTCTCTATTTCTCTATACATTAATTATTTCTACAATAAATTATACATGCTAATGTAATCATATAAAAATTTAAAAATAAATTATAAAGATTTTTTTTTTTTTTTTTTGGATTACTTGAATATTCATTCTCTTTTTGGATAACCTGTAAATAAAAATAAAATAAACTAATCAAAAAAAATTAACAAGTATAAAATATGTATTAATATATAATTATAGGTGTTATATTTTCTAGATATTTTACAAAAAAATCAATCACTAACTATTATATATAAGATAAACAATGACAAAAAGTAAGAGAATAAATAAAAGTCTAAATATACATATATATATATATATATTTTAATCAAGCTAAATAGATAATGACCACACTTATTATTATTATTTTCAAATAATATATAGATAGACACATACAAATAAAATGGTTGAGTGACAACAGCCAAATAGAATACCATAGGTCTTACAGCTTCAACAAATCAATAACATTTTCTTCATCTTCCCTCTTCTCTCTATCCCTCTTCCCCCATTTTCATCTTTTTTTTTCCTTCTCTCTATCCCTCTTCCCCATTTTCAGCTCTTTTTTTTTTTTTTTTTTTACGTAACGGTGCGTAACAGGCCATTACGGCACCGTTATGACCGCTACAGCAACCGCTATGGCCGACACACCTGTGAATCTCAATCACACAACAAAAGCGAGGGTAACGCGTGGTGCCTATCACCACAACCGTTACGTAACGCCACATTTTGAAACCTTGGGTGTAATGTAACGGTGTCTAATGAACCGTTACGGCCGTAACGGTACCGCTACAGCCATTATGTAACACCGAAACGGCCGTTACACATGTGAATTTCCGTCACACAGCTATAGCGGCCGTAACGGGTAGCGGTAACCACCACAACCATTACGTAACGGTTGCGGCCGCTTCTTAAAACCTTGTGTGACAGTTGCCAAAATGTATACATTTAGGCCCCCTTAAAGTATACTTGTTAGGTCCTTTAATCATTGTTACTTGATAATTTTAATATGTTTGTGTATGTGCAGGTCACTCAAGTTTATGAGTAGAAATTGGACGTAATTTCATATTTGAAATCTAAGACCAAGCTTAAACTCAACTCTGGAGGCCTAGAAGAATCTAAATAATTTTAATCAAGTAATAAAAGCCCAACCCATGAGATTTGAAGAAAGAAAAGTTAAAATTGTTACAATCCCGCTATAGAAGTCACTCAGCACAGTCTTCAGTATTTTGAATGTATCTCTCTCGTCCGATATCAGATTTAAGTGATTCAAGCGGCATTGGAAAGATAACTCAAAGGGCTACGATTTTGTGCAAAATAGGAATTTTCAAATTCTGACTTTTAATAGGTCAAAACAGGCCAACAAGATGAGCCTAAAAAGCTGAGAATAATTACATCCGAATTTTCCTTTCATTTTGGGAAATTCTAACCTCTTGGGTATTTCTTAGAAGGCTCCTAACGTCTATAAATATAAAACCCTATTCATTATTAGGATTGTTCTTGATTTTAGAGAGAGAAGGGGGAGGCTACGAAGACATGTGCGGCTAAGGAGAGCTCCTCTTAGGGTTTGGATGAAACTCTAGTCAAGTAACAATGTTTTGTATTTAGTTTGGGGTTTTTATTATTGATTCAACAATTGTATAAGATTAAGGCTTTTCTATATTATTACTTTGTTTTGAATCTTTCTATCTAGCACATGTTCTTAGTTTCTATCACTCTAATTGCATACTTATACAATAGTTTTCATTGATTTGCTTTCATTCGGTTAAGACAGTCTATGCTAGGAGAGACGATTCGTGCTAATACTAGATAGTCTATGTTAATCGTTAAACTACCAATTATCCTCTAGACAATACTATTGGGACTTGTAGTCACTAACGGATCATAGTTGAGTTGAATAATAAATCTGTAAACTGTTACAGTTCATTGATTACAAGGGTATGGTGGATTCAAAACCCTGAGTCTCTTTTATTTGATTGATACTAGTTTAATTATATTTATTTGTTTAATTTAATTAAGCTCATACAAAATTCTTCTTTTCTACTTTTGAATTGATTTAAGAATTAATCTAAAATTTAAACAACTTAGCTTTTTAGTACCTGTGGATCGATACCCAAACTAAACCACTATTCTATTGAATTAAGGTCTTAGTAAGGATTTATTTTTGGTGTGCAAAACGACCTACCAGTGTGTCCATATCCTCTCGCTAAAAAACTCAGATAGACCCCCATTTCCAAACCCCTTCACCTCTAACCTACATACTCGTGCAAAAGAGTACTCATTCTGTTGGAATGAGACCAATGGTTGGCAAATGACATCTTCCAAAGCAAAGCTAAGAAGATTGACACAATGATAGGATGGACGATGTATCCACTAGGCAAAACCATGAAAGTAGTTGATCACGAGCTGGAATTCGGCACTACACGAGTTCTTTCTTTCCTCCATTGGCACAAATGTGAACTGAGCACACAAGAAGCAACCTACTCAACTCAAAACAACTTTGTAAAGAGGTATGAAAGAGTCCTGACGATAAACTTCAAATAATTTCTTTAAAGCTGTCAAATATTTCAATGGCGGCTTGCGATTTGACAAGTCATCCACCCATTTGCTCCAACTCATCATTTTGATTATGAATTTTGATTTGGATTAGCATCAGCATCCCCTCCAATTGAGAACTTCATCTCAGTTTCTTCACCCAAAGTCGAAGCATGAGCTCTACCACAGCCATCTCGATGACCTCGATCCCGATTAACCATAACCAAACAACCCAATATGACCCACAAACAGTCTAGATATGCCGATTACAGAGATCGCCGTTTCAGACCCAATTTCACAATTGAGGACAACTCAATTCAATATCCATTCACAGCAGTATGTAGCAGCAAATAATCAACGGTGCAATCCAAGAACAAGAATCAAGAATAAGATAGCCACATCGCGAATTGATTCAAGACAATTCTGTAGGAAAATTTAATGTATTATTGATTGATTGTATTCAATATCTTGTTTAGTGAAGAGAAAACTACACTCCTTATATAGGAGAGAACAAGAGCTACTATTTGAGCCACTAAGATCCACTATCACCACTAAGAGATCCACTATCACCACTAAGAGCCACTACCTATCTCCTTACATAATATATACATCCATTATAGCCAATATCTAGATCACTATATACATCCACTATCTATATGGTGCACTAATTATAGCACTAACCTACTCACCTAACACACTCACATCTACTTACCACACTTGGTGGAGTTTTTACATTTACATTCAACACATTCAACAGCCCCCCTCAAACTCAAGGGGGATAGGAACTAACCAACTTGAGTTTGGAGAGAGTAACAAAACAGGAAAAATAATCTGACAAATAAAAGTAGATAGGAGACACTGTATGGTCGTGTCAGACCGTTGTAGAAGACAGTTTATGGGGTCATGTCGGACCGTTGTAGAAGATAGTTTATGGGGTCATATCGGACCGATGTAAAAAACAGTTTACGAGGTCATGTCGGACCGTTGTAGAAAACAGTTTACGGGGTCATGTCGGACCGTTGTAGAAAAGCAGTTCTTGGGTCATGTCGGACCGTATAAGGAGCTAACCGAATCAATGTCGGACCGATTTACGAGTCTTGTCGGACCCTTATAGAAGCTAACCGGAATCAAAGTCGGGACAGTTTACAGAGTCTTGTCGGACCCATATAGAAGCTAACCGGAATCAATGTCGGGACAGTTTACAGAGTCTTGTCGGACCCTTATAGAAGCTAACCGGAATCAAAGTCGGGACAGTTTACAGAGTCTTGTCGGACCCACATAGAAGCACCCTCAAAAGGCGTGCCCAATCTTATCAAAAGGCGTGCCATCAAAAGGTGTGCCCGACAGCCATCAAAAGTCGAGCCATCAAAAGGCGCGCCGATTTGTCGTCTGGCGTTGAGAGGCGCGTGATACGCGTGTCTGCCTTGCCTATTTATACCAAGGCGAGGCTGCCGCTTATGCAAAACAAAACATCTGCTGAAAAAACCTCTGAAAAACTCTTCATTTTGCTGAGAGAGATACTCTGTAACACTACGCCTGAAAAATGGCTTCTTCTTCCGCTCGCTACCGAACATAGCCTCTTCTTCCCGGTCTTACTCTCTTTCCGACCTCAATGAGTGCACAAGAGATAACCGGCGATTGCCCTCGAACCGACCAAGTGCCCTTGGACCAAGCCCCCACAGGTTTTGCGTTGAACTATCCGATGGTGGCGGTTGAGCGGATAATGGTCGCTCAATCGATATTGAGGCCAATTATTATACATTAAGGTCATGTGTTGAGACCATGTGCGGTCAACAACCCTGTCATACCGGCTTGAGTAGAACAAATGAGGTGCGGCGGGTAAAAGCTCAGCAGCTCGCTCGGCGCATGTATCTGAATGTCCGGCAGAGATATGTGTGCTCAAGCGAAAAACAAGGCTGAAGCGGAAGGCCACCGTGATGCCCAGATTTGGAGGTCCACCAGATGTGACAGTTGAGAACAGCAGGAAGTGAACGTGCTTCGGCGTGGGAAACAGGAGCGATGCAAGCAAGGGACGCCCAAGACAAAGGCAAAAAGAAGAGAACAGCTGAAGAGGCGAAAAAATAAGGCCGGTTTTTGTTATGATGGTAATAGGTGTGGTTGGAGATTGTTTGTTTGTTTGTTTTTTTTTTTTTTTTTTATATGTAAAATGGTGATCGAGTTTGATCCCTGGCATGAATAAAATAAAGTTGGTGTGCAAATAGAACTATGTAACTGCAACTACGAACATAATCGCAACTAGAAACATTCAACATCCAAAAGGCTAACCGACTCGCCAAAAAAAGAATCCCAAACTTCTCAAAACATGGGTTTAGAGAAGCAATAGAACCATACCTGCCACAGTAATGTCTGTACCCACGATCTAACACTTTTGGCCTTTGTGAGAAACCATAGCTAGTCCAGCAACATCTTTCCTCTTAAGAGACAACTTTGGAGACATCTCATTACAGGACCCATCAACTGGAATATCAACTGTTACTAGAAAATCTCTCTCTTCTTCGGCATACAAGTCACCAACATTGATAAAACCCAGTCTTGCATCAGGCATCACATTGGTTTTGTAACTTCCTGCTCTTATTGAACTAAGCTGCAGCCTCGGGTGAACACACTCAACTCGACCAAGTTCTGCACCACCACACTCGAAGCCCTCCAATGCATTGTGCAAAAGCATCCTGAATGACACTCTCGGCTTCTATGAAAGAAAATGTTCCCCGAACTTTCGAGAGATTGAGTGCATCGAAGCGACATCATGGTGCGCACCAAACCCAAAAGCATGTCTTTGGAATGTGGAGGCTGTACCACCATTCCGATGAATGGACAATGGAAGAAGCGATCGAAATCGCTTTGGGGAGGGCGGGGCTGGCGATGTATGTATCTGTCCATCGATAACTGATGTAATCGCCTAATGGATTCTTCCACTTGCGGTCTATCAACACCTTGGCACCCTTCTTTAGGCCATCGCAATGTTTGTCCCACCATTTGAAATCGAGGTATTAATTGACATAACGCTTCTTGCCTTCGATATGATCATTCGACGAAGAGGAAACAGACGGCGGCGATGGAGGAGAAGGCAATAACCGAAAGTCTATCGGAAGGGCCAAGATCTTTGTATCACAAATCCATGGCTCGTTTTAGCGAGCAAGCTTGGTACGACATGTCTGCCACTGACATCAAGCACTGTGACAAGATCAACTGGAGCACGAGAATTTTGAGATGCTAGCGGCAAGTCAGCATCATTAACCCCGCAGTTTTGTCTTCTGCTCGTAAGAGCTTGGAGATGGATTAGAATGGTGAACTTGATGTGTATTGATAGAGATTACAACGGAATAGGTTGAGGTCCGGCGGACGGCCAAGGCAAGGTTGCCGCCCGCCGGTAAGGCGAAGAACACCAAGAGCTTAACCTATAGCTCTGATACCATGTAGGAAAATTTAATGTATTATTGATTGATTGTATTCAATATCTTGTTTAGTGAAGAGAAAACTACACTCCTTATATAGGAGAGAACAAGAGCAACTATTTGAGCCACTAAGATCCACTATCACCACTAAGAGATCCACTATCACCACTAAGAGCCACTACCTATCTCCTTACATAATATATACATCCATTATAGCCAATATCTAGATCACTATATACATCCACTATCTATATGGTGCACTAATTATAGCACTAACCTACTCACCTAACACACTCACATCTACTTACCACACTTGGTGGAGTTTTTACATTTACATTCAACACATTCAACAAATTCTAATTGAGAAGAAAACTGAGTCAAACATACCAGAATTGAATTGAGTCAAGTCGATCAACTTGAAAAACATAACTAGGTTAGATTTCGACTCACTTCTGAACTATGAGATTAAATCTTTTGAGTTGATTTTTTTGGTAATCTGCAGTTGCAACTTCAAAAGAAGACGAGTTCACTACTCCTGACATCAACTTCTTGAAGAGGGTTGAATCGCAACTTGCAATTGATTGTCGAAATCGACTCACAGCTTCAAACCCAAGATGTAGAGTCGAAGTGGTACATGGAGTTCAAGGGAGCTGGTTCACGAAGAGTTGTGATACCTAATTCAACGACAAACTGGAGTCGAAGGACCAAACCCAGATCAAATCTCATCTTGCAAGTCAGATTGCAAGGCCAAACTGAAATCGCAAGACCGGTTGAATTCGAAGTCTGTGAACTTGACTCAATAAGAGGATTCAAGAACTCCAACAAACGCGAACTCAATCAAAGAGCTAGGTTGCAATCGCGATGAACAATAGCAACTTCGAGTTTGCAATGGGTCTTCAACTTCAACTTCAGAGAGATTCTAGGTTTGAACTTCGAACCACATGCGACCCAGTACAACTGAACAAAAAAAAATCCCTCATTCGTCCAGTGGAGTCAACGAAGCAATCTGGTCAAATCGCAATTTCCACTTATACTTCAGAGAGAGATGGTTATTCCCTGGTTTCCTGACATATTCAAACAAATTAAGGGCTTCAAACTGAGATTTGAACTCAAATGAAGGCTTCAAGATCTTGCTGCGATGTTGAATCACCAGCGCGAAAGGTCCAAAAGCAAGTCGCGATTACCAAATCTAGGGTCAACTCTTGATTGCAATGTCAAATCTATGGCTTCAAATCAAATCAATCACACTTGTGATGGCAACTTCTGGTGAAATGATTTAGGGTTTGCACCCAAGAATCAGGGTTTAGATCCAGAGTCAGGTATGTTGCTGCTTTCTAATTGACGAGCTCTATGTACAATTAGAAACAATGAAGTACAAGATCCTATGCTCTAATACCAAATAATGAAATCCAAATGCCAAATCAAGATCAAATTGAGAGAGAGAAGACAAATGCCCCAATTAGGGGTAAAAACCCTAAGGGCTAGAGAGAGAAACTAAGCTCTACTCCAATCACAATATATATTCTTTATTCCAAAACTAAGTACAATGGGTAATACATCACCTATTATATACTACAACTAAGAAGCTATTTAACAGACTCTTATCTATTTATTATACTACATCACTAAAAAATAGAAATACACAGACCAAATGAAGCCAATCACTTTGGGTAAACAAGTCTTCATTATATAAACATAATGTTAGTAAGACATACAGGGTTGCGCATCTCTTCGCTCAGCCCAAAACTGACAAGAATTGAATTGACCAACATTGAAAAGTGATGTAACAGGAAGGAACCAGCTCCAAGCTGACATCAAACGCAAGTCAATTCCATAAGATAACAAACACCAAAAAAAAGATCCTAACATCGCAATACTAAAGCAGAAAAGCACTTACCACTGATCCATATAAAGTGAGGTAGAAGACATTTTTCCTCCCAGTTGGTAATAATTTCATCCCCTAAACCAATTTCAGCAGCAGTCCAATGAGATATTTCATCAATAAATTCAGAAGCAACATATGAAACTAGACAGTAAAATGTTTTATAAAATTATAGCACTTGCATACAAAATGATAGTAAACCCATGCTGCAACAGATGTAGCACTGGAAGAATGATAAAGAAGGAGAAAGAGGAAGAGAAGAGAAGTAAGAAGAGTATGAAGAGAGGAGAGAAAAGGGAAATAGTTCCAAAGCAAAATCAAATATATTCAATAATCAATATCCAAAACAAATCCGGAAATTCATTACACCAAATCAAACTAATAAGAAGAAGAATCAAATATATTCCCCATCACCAACAATTCAGCCAGCAATAAAAACTCAATTGAAGAATAATGAATCTAACACAAGTCATAATGCTAAGTTTTCGTCTCATAAGAAGGGTAACTAGGCCTTTATGTAGGAGGATTATTCAGCGTTGAATGAGTATTGAAAATTGAGAGTCGTATTTGAGTATTTTAGGGTTTGTTTTTGTTTTTTGTGTGGTTTATTCCCTTTCTTTGGTATTACTATTCTTCTTTTCCAGTTGTTCTACATAACTGGCTTCAGGTACACGAATTTGTTTTCTCCTATCCACTCTATTCCAATCCATATTCTTGATTAAGTCTGAAGCAATCATGTAATCTGTCACCGCCCCATCCTATGTCACTCTTTTTCCTTTTTTTTTTCCTTTTTTTGTTTATAGTTCCCATCCTATGCCACTCTTGACCTTCCTCTTTTCTTTTTGGCACCATGGACCCAGATCAGATCACTCTTTACAGGAACATTAATTGGTCAACGTTAAACAACTATTATTCATTGTATCTTCAAGAAGTGCCACTCTAAATTATGCAATGCAGAAACAAGAAGACTTTTCCATCCTCTTCATCTTTTAATTCTAAAGCTGGAGAAGGACAAAAATCTAAGCCCTATTTTTATTTCTCATCATTTCTTCTCCTTTGGAGAGACCATGAAAATATAAAATCCACACAGGTTATAAGATTTTTGGTTGTTATCGATCATATCGCCAATATTACCAGTGAATGCCTGTATTTTCTACAACCAGATTTTTGTCAAAGGTTGCAAAGGTTTCATGTTGAAAACATTTCAAGATTTCTGTACAATTAAACAGGCCAACAACTTTGATTTTTGTTATGTGATAGAAATTGAAACCTTACGAAGAATAAGTAGCACCATATGAGAATACAGAGTAAAATAAAAGGCAACAAATTTTTTTTTTTTACTATACAATGCACATCAAATCCAAATACCTGAAAAAGAAGGATGATAATGACAAGAAAAACTCCAACAGCCATTGAACTGCTATAATAGAAGGGAACCCAACTGCTGACCACTGGTGCCAACAGCAATAAAACAAAACCAAAAGCAAGACAAAAGAGACGCCATCTTTGAAACTCTGCACAAACCACAAAAGCCAAAGACAAACATCAAAAGATGGAAGGAGACAGACAGATAAATTAAACCCAAGCACCAGGAGATAAATCCCTGACCTTTATCAACTATTACCGTCACATAACCAGCAATTTTATCAACAAACTTCACATCAACATATCTGTCCTCATAAGGTGACATTACAGAGCTCCAAAGCTCCTTGTGGACAGTTTTCCATTCATCGGTTTCACATTGACATAAACCACGTGAAGCATTCCTACAAAACACTTTCTATGTGAGATACTATTTTCAATCAACATAACCATCGCGTTGAAGTATCAGCTACGTTACACAGACTCTTTGTATTTTGATAGGTACCCGTGTCGACACGACACAACAGGGGTATGATACCGTTCACTCCAATACTAAAACTAGAATTTTCATCAGATTTTTTCACATCGGGGACATCCGGGCAGATGTCCTGGAGGTCGTCCGGACATGAACAAAAAAGGCTGTCAAAGTTGCTCGTGGGTAGACATCCAGGAGGATGTCTGGCCCAATGATAACAATTTAAATTTGATGAAAGATGAAAGCCTCCACTTGATGAAAGTTTTGGTTCATCCCTCATTTTATATGAGTTTGATGAAAGGGTTAGAGGTTAAACAATTGCCGTTTTTCATCAAATTTAAATTTGATGAAATATTAGATGCAGCGTTGGAGATGGTCTTACATGAGCTTCTCATGTTTGGGACTAATACTAATTAAGGTGTTGGAATTTAACTTATATCCATGGAAAATAAATTATTCATTTTTTTTAATAACGTTATATATAATTTTTATTCAATATTTTTTAACTACAAATGTGTAGCATCATCAACATAAAAATATGTAGTCATTTTGAGCCATAAATTATTCTAACTTTATCAAAAAAATACATAATATTTTTTTGATACATCCATGTTTAGCCGTATCCACGTACCCATGTCTAATTTTGAGACGTCCTCGCGTATCCCTCATTTAGAGGTTTGCCGAGTCTGACCCCTAGATACATACCCGCACCCAACACTTGTACCCGAATCCGTGTAATGTAGAGTATTAGGGAGAGAAAGAGGGTGGAAGTTAAATAGTCAAAATTCAAGGACATTTCACTTACTGGTGAAAACAAATCTGAATTTTGTTGTGCAGTCTCTCAGGAATTACTGCAGATGGGACCAATTTAACCTGATATGCACTGGCATAACTCCCAAGTTCCAATCTTGACTGACCAACAACTTGAACGCGTTCACACAATAAAACATCTTTGGAACCATGAGAAGATAATGTATAACCGGTGAGGGGAGATGGAGTGACATCAATAACTGGATTTTCCAAATCAATGCCTGTATTATTAACATTTAGAGATAATTAATTATCCAAAAAAAATATATTACCAACAAAAAAAGGGAACATTGGAAGTAAGTACCAAAACTAAGATAGAAAAGAAATGACGTGTTCTAGGAATTCCATGATAGACATCATCTAACACATCCCTTAAATTAGTATTTCCCGCACCACATTACTCGAATCGAATCAACCACAAATTCAGCCTTTGAAGTGACATATTCTGAAAATGTCATGTTCTAGTTGGACAAGCCCAAGGAAGCACGGATACGGATACGGGATACGGGTACGATACGATACGGACACGGTGATACGGCAAAATTTGAAAAACTAGGATACGGATACGGCGGGGATACGTTCATAAAAAATATTATTTTTATAATTTTTAGTAATGTAGCATATATAAAAATAAAACTTCAATTCAAATTCATTAATGTAGTTATCTTTTGGCATGAACATAAAAAAAAAAAAATTCATCAATTCAATTAAATTTCAACAATATAGCATCACCCACAACAACAATCATAATGCAATTCAATTCAAATTAAGGGGAAAAAAATTTACAAAATTCATTTATTTAATAATAAGTTTATTTATTTATTTATTTGCTTATAAGAAATTAATTTAAACTAATTTACAAAGTTCAACTTATTTTAATTTTTTTAAACTAATAATCAAAAAATTTACAAATATAAAAGCTAATATATATATATATATATGATATTAAATGGGCCAAAAATATTAATGAGAGAGTATTCTAAATATATATATATACACGTATCAAAAAGGAAAAGCGAGAGGAGAGATAGACCGAGAGAGAGAGAGAGTCGATCGAGGAGATCTGTCCATCCAGACCAGAGATCGAGAGAGAGGGAGAAGGAGAAAGAGAGTGAGATCGGCGAGAGGAGATGAGTTCTTTTCGATGATGACGAGGAGTTCTTGTCGGAGAGGAGACGATCGATCGATCAGGTTGATTTGTGTTCGAGAGGCAGTTCTTTGTTCGGCAGCGATGACGAGTTGTTGTTCGAGACGAGATCGACTCCTCTCCTCTCTCTTCTTCTCTTTGTCGGCCCGTAGGGTTTGGTTGATTTGTGTTTTTTTGTTTTATTTTACCTATTTTGTTATTTTATAGTTTGACCCTTGTTATATGTTTTTAAAATTATTTTTTTGTCCCGCCGTATCCGACTGTATCCCAACCGTATCCCTGAAGTATCCTCGCGTATCCCAAACGTATCCGAAATTAAAAAAATTAAAAAAAAAATAGGATACTCTTTTTCCCGTATCTGATACGTATCCAGCCGTATCGGGCGCGTATCCGTATCCGATACGCGTACGGGGGCCATTTCGGAGTATCCGTGCTTCATAGGACAAGCCCAACCACCCATATAAAAGTTAATTATGTTGTTGTTGACCTAATAGAGACCCTAATTCTATTAACAACTGTGAAATTTCCAAGTAACAAAACTTGGGAGATCTCATGTAAATGAAACTCCTTTACCTACATAAAGCACATTTAATATAACCATGAGGTTAAAACATTCATCTCATGAATCACGTCCATTATATATGAAAACCTATGAAGCACATGCACTCCATCTAGCCTAACGTATTAGTGTCCAACACATCTAGGACACAGACAAGTTCAAACACACGGCAAACACATGTCCGACATGCCCTCTCTTGTATCCCACTTT